>JAIGNY010004470.1:10000-335000 GCA_020152595.1 Chiridota heheva
AAACCTTTTTTTTTTTACATTTAAAGATAGTTTATTGGCTCTAAACCACTCATTAAAATTATTTAATTCATAATTAATTTTATCCTGCAGAAGTCTGGTATCTTTTCCCGAGAAGAAAATATTAGAATCATCGGCGAATAAAAGTATCATGTAAATGAATCATGGCATATGTGGTATATGTCGTTGACATATAGAATGAACAGAAGTGGTCCCAAAATGGAATCTTGTGGTACTCCACAATTAATCTGTAAGGGGTCAGATCTTTCATTGTTAAATGAGGTAAACTAAAGTATAATTGAAATATAACTACTGAACCAAGAATGTGATATACCTTTGAAACCATAATAGGAAAGCTTTGTTAGGAAAATATTGTGATCAATTGTATCGAAAGCCTTACTAAGATCAAGGAAGATTCCAACAGAAGTTTGTTTGTTATCTAAAGCATGGGAAATTTGTGAAATTGTCGTCTTTTGGGGGGAAATTGTCATACATTTTTGGGAAATTTTTATCAATTTTTGGTAAATTTCCTTCAATTTTTGTGAAGTATCCTACTTTTTGGGAAATTGTCTTCCTTAATTTTTTTAAATTGTCTTCATTTTGGGACATTTTATCAATTTTCGGGAAATTTCCAAATTTCAATTAATTTTACGACACCCTCCCCTTCCCTCCTTCCCCTCCCCTTCCTCCGCCGTTTGCAAATAGTTTAGCATGATAAGAGACTTGATAAGGTTTTTGTAGGTTTGTTAGGACAAAAATCAAATCTGGCCCCCCAATTTCAAATATCTTCCAACGTCGCTGATATATGTATTTCACATACGGACTTCCCCTCCACCCAAAGATCAAGATGGGAGTAGTAGAGAAAGGACAACAAGTTTATGAACAAAATTGATGTGTTTTCTGGCTAAAAGATGGACAGTTTGTGGAAAATTTGTGTCACTTAGAAAAGTCAGCATGACTTTAGAATAATGTATAAATGGTAGTAGTTACTCTATTGTCAAATTGTAAATGCTTTCAATCTTCATGATATTGCAAAATGTCCGACCATGGTGCTAAGTCAATACATGGCTGCATGGCAAGACCTTGACCATTTCTCTTAAATTAATCAAATGCCATTTATTGGTGCTAATTTGCCTGTCTTATGGAAAAAGAAAACAACACAAGAAAGGAAAGGGCCCTAAAAATGCATTTTTATTTTTTAAGGTCTATGGACATATAGCAATTTCTACTGGTTGAAATATTATTAAAATCTGAGCAAATCAGATTTCTGAACTTTGAAAGGAGCAATTTTAGCTTTGGAGATACACTGTACTTTAATCAAAGTTTGATCAGTTTTTAAATTGACGCTCAAATTCTTTATGCAATTCTTTTCAATTTCTTTCCTAAATTCTAGTTACTGAAAGTGATGGGAAAGTCTATTTCCTTGGAGACATGGTAAACTCATAGATATTTTTTTTTTTAAATCAGAATAGCTACACCACTCCAAAGAATTACGATACACATTAAATCAAACAAAAGCATTTACAAAAGAAAATTCCATGGTAGCCCAGTAATAATTTAAATTTAAAAAAACATAAATATGTAAACGATGACAGATTTAAAAACTCTGTATAATGGTTAACATTTAACCAATCTTGATGATATTATTTGCTCCTATAACAGTTTTTAATATAATCTTAAGTAATTTAGGTAATGTTGCCTCTACACGTCCATAGACCTTAAAATGTCATTAATGATTTTAAATTGTTCTAAATATGTATTTATTGTCATTTTTTTTTTTTTTTAAAGATGCTGATCTAGCCTAGCCAAATGGGGGTAACAGCTCATGAAACACCAATACAGCTCCAAAGAATATGTCGTAGGGTAACAGTGGTCATTAAAATGGAGTGGACGCTTGACGCTAGAGTAACCCAAGGTACTCGGAGGATCGTTTTAAGTACATTAGGGATTGATGCGATTTGTATCGAAAAGAACTTTCATGTATTATTGAAGAATTTTAGCTGAATAAATTTAAAATCCAATGTGAATGGAAACAAAATTCCCATTTTAATATTTTGCAAGTGTATGAACATTTAAAAGACAACTTTATCTAAATTGATTTATAAATGGTTTAAAAAAATCACAAAATCAATATAAAAAAATTGACCGTTTTACAGCTTTTTGAATTTTCACACATAAATATGTAAACTTTTATAGCTGTCAGGCTGTAGGTAGTTTAATGTTTTCGCCTCCGTTTGTTTGTCTGTTTGTTTGTCATCAAGATATCTCAAGAACTGCTAATTGGATTTTGATCAAATTTGCTGTGTGGTTTTGTTATGCTTATAGAAGAAGTGATTACAATTTGGGACATATTGGAATAGGGGAAGGGTGAAAATGGGGTCTTAGGGTGAGTTTGTTTGTCATCATCATCATATCTAAAAAAGTAGTCACTGGATTTTGATTAATTTATGGTGTAAAGCTTTAGGAAACATTTTTAAAATTTAGGAAATGGGAAATTCTGGGGCGCTTCATTTTTTTCATGTGCAAAAACCCACTGAAAATATTTTGTATATTTTACCATGTTTAAATTTCGGATTTCAGCATTTTTTTTTTCTCAAGAGTTACCCGTAAATCGTCGTTTTGCATGGAAATTTCACGTTTTATTTGGAATTTTTTTTTTTTTTCCATGTAAAATTATTGAGTTAAGGAGGTTTTGTTTGAAACTGCGTTTTTGACATGTATAAAATATTTATTAGTTCAGAGTCTTGGATAACTCAACACGAGTGAACAAGAGAAAGGAGTACCAGTACAACCTGTCTTCAAGGGTGTATTGCTTTGTCAATTTAGATGGTTTAATGTTGAATATTTCGATTTACGATGGATGTATCAATGCATCCTATGTAAAGGGATGTACCAGTACATCCCGCTGTGCCGTCTAGTGAGCAGGTATACTTTGTCGATTTGGATTTCGATTTACAATGAATGTATCAATACATCTAATGTCTGGTGAGCAGATTACTTTGTCAAATTGAATGATTGAATGTGAAATATTTCGATTAACGATGTTTGTATCAATGCATCCCATGTGATGGGATATACCATTACACCCTGTCTGGTGAGCAGATTGCTTTGTGGTTCATGGTGTAAAGTGAAATATTTCGATTAACGATGGTTGTATCGATGCATGTGAAGGGATGTACCAGTGCACCCCGTCTGGTGAGCAGATTGCTTTGTGGTTCATGGTGTACATATCGTGTACATCTGCTTATTTCCCCAACCGCCGTTTTTGCCTGTTTTCGGCGGTTGGATCCTGCATTCCTCTCTTACCGAGCCTGCATTCATAGTTCTCGAGAGAAACACTTGATATCATTGAATCTCATGCCTGCGCTGCCCGAGCTACGACCTGTTACACGATGATGTATGTGATCAGGAAGTGCCATTTAGAGTTGGTGTGATACCCTGGGCATAGGTGCGTACCAACAAGACTTGTTGATATTCATCCCGGCGGAATGCAAGAGTATGATGAAAATGCCATTTACGGTTTATGTTTAATGGAATGTATAAGTTACTTTGTTACATTTCTCTCTAAAATGTTACAGGAAAAGGATTAAAATACAATTTGGAGTATAATCTGTACGATAAGTGAAGTTTTAGAACAAGATGCGATCGTGCACGTGTGATTAGCGGATTGTGTATTTACAGATCATTGCATTGGAGCTTGAACTAAGAGCTCACTGGAACTTGTTTAGTACGAATGATTTTTTAACCTAATTTTGTATTGTAATATTTAGATTATATAAGCTCCCACTAGGCCAGTAGGTAAGCCATACAAAATGGTGAAAGGTTCTCACGAATTTTATTTTGTGGTTTAAATCAGATAGTTCAAAAAAACTCTTTTGATTTAACATGAACTTTTTTTTCTCGAAAATTGTAAATATTTGAAAGTTACCTTTTTGTTTTTCTTGTGCTTCGATAACCAAGCACGTACATTGCATCAACATTCGTCCGTTACAATCTGTCCTACATTTAGATATACGGCGGGAAATAACACTGTTCAGACCCTGTACCCTGTTGCTATTTGACAGGTTGGTTTTTGTTTTGTTCATGATCATTATGTGTTTTACAAATGTTTACTTGAAATGTTTGAAGCAAAAGAAATATTCCAATTGTCAGAAACCCAGTTTTTGTTAATTATTAATTTGAGTTAACGTATATGTTCAATAATCATTTTTGTACTCAAAAATAGTAATTCCTGCCTTATATGGTATTGGTATTCCCATACACTTGCAAACAACAATGTAACTTGGAAAAAAAGAAGAAAAAAGATCCCGCTATAGTTCTTGAAATGATAAGGCCAATTAGCTCCTCCCCCTTTGATACAACTCATAATTTTAATTGAAAAAAAGAATGACTTTTTATTCCACAAACGGTACGGTCCATTATCTGATTATATTCTACAATTATAAACTGGATGGTTTTAGTAGAATATTCATATTAACACTTTCTCTTGTAGCCAACAAAACAAACAACATTTTCGGTCATTTAAAATACTTGTATTGGAACGATATATTGACATAATTTATGCATGTGAATAAGCTATAACCTAATGGGTCGCAAAAAAAAAAAAAAAAAAAAGGTTTAAATATCATCTTACACGTTGAGCCACTTAAGTGATTTCAGCAGATCCCCTGCTGTGATACACGCGCATGGCAAGAGCATATTTCATAACATATTAATATGATACCAGCCGGGGTATGGGGGGTGGGGGGGGGGGTCCCTTCCAAATGCAATGGAAATTTCCATCGTTGGTTAGGTGTTGAGAAACATTTAAAAACCAATTGATTTTCCAAAACTACATGTGCACTTTGCATCCTTAAAATCTCTTGCTCGTTTTAAATTTAAATCTGAAATTGACAGATTGTCGTACCAAGCTAGATGTACGAACATATAACATTTGTGTTTGTACATCCTTGGCCATACATGAAAATGTGGTGGGGGAAATAGGAGTGGAAACTTGTTGAGACAATAAATGGCTGTATGTCATGCCGATCTTTGTTCCAAAATATTCTTTTCGTGACCTCCAACTCCCCCACCCCCACCGGAAAGGTTGGTTACACCCCTGAAAATAAACTTGCTTGGTATGTTCTGACCCCAAGATGCTCTATCTGTATGTCATTGTTTTCCAACGTATTATAATTCATAAAGAAGGTTTTGCTTTTGAAGATTCGGTTAAGTTACGATTTTAGATAACAGCACCAAGACAAGAATTCAAGGGCTACCGTAAAAGTACATAGCCTAGATGGTAAGTAGATCCATGTATTTGTATGTTTGTTAACTCGTGTAGTCTCATTTGTAATATATGTATGACTGTTTGTGACATAATAACTTTCTTCCTGAAATATCAAATGAGCTAAGAAAATATTTTGGAAATTAAATCCTGTGCCAGAGGGTTACGCACGTTTTATTATAATACGGAATTTTCAACGTGCCATATCAAAAACTTTTCCCTATTTTATACAATAACTCATTGTTGAAATAAGATCTGCAAAAAAGGTCCGCAATATCATTTTTAGTATTCAAAAAAATACATCACACAGATAATTGAGAAGCAGAAAATCATTTACTTTTACAATCTGGACTTGATTTATTCAGTATTAATTGTACTGTCTCGACCCGACAAAGCTCGTCTTGATGTGCACTGAAGTATGGGGCTTAAAGAGGTCATGTCACACACCACTTTGCTTCTTGGAAAATGTAAGAATACAATTTTGAGAGAAAACGATGACAAGGAATGAAACCTTGTGTTGTTTTTCCAGCTCATACAATGATAGAGTATGATTATGTGCCCCTGTATGTCTGCTTTCTGCTATAGCAGCTAAGCTTCACTTCTATATACCAGCTGTATTCAATCAAAGAGCCTCCACACTGTTTGCCCCTTTAAATGGTACTGCTAAAGGGCAGATATTATATTGCATCAATCTCCACAAGACGGGAAGGGAACGGTAAGGTAATTATATTGACGACGAGCGGTCGCCATGCATCGGCTACTGTCCGAGCGCGAAATCCAGTTCCAGTTCATGCCCATGGTGGGGTTCAGGGAGCCCCGGAAACTCTTTTTTTTCCTTTTCTGGGAAAAATCATGATGCGCTTTTGGATTTAAAAAAATGGAATATTACATGCTTGATTAAAGTAGGAAGGTTTTTTTGATGAGAAATTAGCAAATACATTTATAAAGAGAAGTTTTATTGTTGTTAATCACAACACATATATCGAAGTTATTAATTAACACGTAAATTTTCCCCTAAAAAATATGTTCTCATGACGATTTTGGCGCCTCTTGAGCACTCGACGCCCTCTCAGAAAGCTTCACTGGGGTCATTGCTCTTTGTCACCACGCTAATCCTGACCAGTCATTCACCTCCATTTGTAACCTATCGGACACTCGAACGGCTTCAAGCATCTTCATGTTCAGTCTGATCTCTCAGTGGTAGTGCTAGTCGAGTGGGAGCCTAGGGGGTCAGCCTAGCTGGAAAAGTAACCAATTTCCATGTATATGACAATGGTACATGTGCATGCCCATGTAAGTGACGTCTGCCGGGCACATAGTGGTGGTCAGGAGGGCCATGAGAAAGGGACCCCAAAATTGAGCTAGATCAACTCGTGAGGTAACCTTGTGAAACCTACTGAAAATGTTTGGTATAGTCCCAGGTATCATGAATGGCCACTGCCAGACATTAAAATGTGGGGTGTGTCTGCCAGACCTATAGAACCGGTACCCCAAAATAGTGCTAGATTAACTTGTGAGGTAATCTGATGAAACCCACTGGAACATGTTTGGTATAGTCCCAGGTATCATGAATGGCCACTGCCAGACATCAAAATGTGGGGTGTGCCCGCCATACCTATAGAACAGTAGAACCGGTACCCCCAAAATGGAGCTAGATGAGCTGGTAAGATAATCTTATAACACCTACTGGAAAGTGTTTGGCATAGTCCCAAACATTTGGCATTGTCTGAGTGTATGTATTTGACTAAAAAGAAATACAAGTTCATAGAATGTTAGATTGTATAGATTGCTTTATTTTGAAGGAACAGGAAATATCAAACATTTAAAATGGAGTATAAAGGAAGTTATATGAGGAATTATATTCTGTGCATTTTTTGCCCAGACGACTGGGTAGGGAGGGGGTGGGCAATGGAGGATCAAAGATATTCATTCAGTTTGGTAATTTATTTATCACGGCTTCAAACATGTGGAGCATGGGAAAGGGGGGGTTTGTAGATATCACGCCAAAGCGCATTGAGCAAAACATTCGTGAAGAATATTTGTAATCCTTCAGTGGAACTTGAACGTTTTTCTTGATTAATTCAGGGATCTGTGTGTAATTGATAAATTTGCAGTATATTCTACACTGTCATTGCAAATAATTCAGAATTTACCTCTCAATATAAAATGTATACATGATGAAAAAGATGCAAAACGAAAATATGTTTTAGTTCACGGCGTTTCACAAAAACAGATACATGAAATATTACCAAAATATAATTCATTAATTTTAAGAGTTTACAAAAGTATGCAAAATTAATCCCAGTTATTGTATGGCTGTTGCAGTCTATATTTAGATAATTTTCATCGTCAGATCTTTATATTTTTCAGCAATGAAATTAAGAAATGTTATGTATACAAGAACATAAGAAATTAAACCAATTAATCAACAACTAACTGCATACTTGGAATACAATATTTATTATTCTAATTTTACGCAGAAACTTAAACTTCCATTCCATGTATTCTGCGTATATCCATTTCAATAGTGTACCTGTGATAATCCCGTGAACTCATACTGTGTGAGTGTATGTTTTTGACTGAAAAGAAAAAGTTCATAGAATGTCAAATTGTATAGATTGCTTTAATTGGAAGGAACAGGATATATCAAACATTTAAAATGGAGTATAAAGGAATGTATATTGAGGAACTATATTCTGTGCACCTTTTTTCCAGACGACTGGGTAGGGAGGGGTGGGCAATGGAGGATCAAAGATATTAATTCAGTATGGTAATTTATTTATCACGGCTTCAAACATGTGGAGCATGTGAAAGGGGTGGTGTGTAGACAGTAGAAATCAGACCAAAGCGCATTGAACAAAACATTCGTGCAGGATATTTGTAATCCTTCAGTAGAACTTGAACGTTTTTCTTGATTAATTAAGGGATCTGTGTGTAATTGATAAATTTGCAGTATATCATACACCTGTACACTGTCAGTGCTAATAATTCAGAATGCAGCTATCAATATAAAATGTATACATGATGAAAAAGTTGCACAACAAGCGGTCTTTGTAAAATATGTTATAGTTCATGCATGCATGTCCCGGATGCATGTTCCACAAAGAAACAAATTAATACCCCGAAGAGAAAGTAAAACGTATAGGACGTGCCAAGCATGAAAGGTCATCATTTCATGAAACAGTTAACTACTTGACAGCTTGATAGAACCAGTTTTGAATTAGATCAGCAGCAAATGAAGGATATCCTCATATTTTCCTAGGAATTCAACTACTGGGGTACTGCTCGGGACTTAACCACATATACTTCCGTATTTGTGAAATAGCCATGCATGCATAGCGACATAACATCAGCGGCGGCGGAAGATGTTTGAATCTGGGGGGCACTTTCCAACTGTCTTATTTTCAGAGCACAGCAGTATAGTTTTATACAGCTTCAAAAATTCAAGATATTTTGGCCCCAATTTCGGTAAAATAGACAAATTCTATTTTTTCCAGAACCCAAATCAAAGGTGCTCCACGAGTGAAATTTGGGGCATGTTGCTTGATGTTTTTGTAAAATGATCAATTTTACAAACAGAAAAGAAAAAAAACTTTAATGTATTTTAGATAACACCTTTATTTTTAATCTCCACACCTGGGACTTAAATGTATTTCAAATAGCACTATTTATTTTAAATCTCCACACCTTTTAAACTTTACAAAGAGGATGGGGGAGCAGGGCACGTTGGTTTATGTTATGGCATGACAATGGCTTGGGTCCAAATAGGAAGGTTTGCCCTGCGTGGCCTATTTTAAAGATGCCCCACTAATGAAATTTCGGGTGGCTCGCACACTGTATAGAAAGGTCCTAATTTAAAGAGTTTTTACAAATTATAAGCTGGGAAAACAAAGGTAGGCAGCAGCGAAGGATTTTTAAGTATGAAAAAGTCCAGGTTGTTGGGCCCCCAACTTTGTCTTTATAGGAAAAATTCAGAAAAAGTGTATGCGCGCAAAGCACATGAATTTTAACAATTTTTTTTTTAGGGCGATATTTGTGTTACTTATTTTAATGAAAAAAATCATTAATATATATAGTCTTTAAGAAAAAGGTTTTCAATGTTTGAAAGGACAGTTCCTTCTCTAAAAAGACACCTGTCCTATTTGATAGGGCACTTTTCCTTCTGAAAAGGGCACTTTCCCATTCTTTGAAAGGGCACTTTTCTTCTCTGAAAAAGAACACTTTTTAAACTTTTGAGAAAAATAGAGGCACGTGCCTCCTGTATCCCCCCCCCCCCCCTTCCCCCTCCTTGGTTCCGCCGCCAATGCAAACATAAAGACATGATATAGCTTGTATGGCCTGAAGTACAGCATAGCCTATAGTTTTGATTTGATCTTTTCTGGTTGAAAAGCGGACATAATCACACCTTTTCAGAGACGTACACTTAAAAAAATTACACATCATGCATGTCCTGTGTAACATTTTACACAACTAAAAAGGAACTTCACAGCTTTTATGTAAAGCTTACATAGATCAAGTTAGGTACATTTTTACCTCAAAACAAGTTAATAAAATTGTACCTGAATACTGGGCAAAATTTATGTATAACAAAAAAACATTTACTGAAATCTTCAGTATTTCCCAAAGTTGAATCTTAACCTTAAAAACCCTGTTCTGATACTCATGACCAAAAAAAACAAAAACACCATCCTTCATTTTGCTGTACGAGCTGATCTGCTGATACTTTTAAATGAAACGGATGAATGCTCTCCCGAAGAGACACTTTGAAGTCATGGACCCTCAGGCAAGTTCAAGAACAAGTATGATGAAATTGCTGTATCTGCTGCGAGAGAAGTACAAGAAAGATTTCACATGGAAATATTTTGCTACATCACATGGCAAGGGTGTGGTAGATGGCATTGGAAGAAAGGCAAAGTCCACAGTCAGACACCAGGTATTGAGTCAAAATTTAGAACCCTGCATCGTCTGATCGTGCAAAATGCTGCAGATTTTGCCACTACCGTACAACCACTTCTGCTTAAACTGCAAAAACATTTGTGTTCTTGTTGTTGTTGTTGTGACACAGGAGAAGATACATGTTCTGCATGAACAACTCAATCCCTGGCTGCCTGGGAAGACCAATCCACTCTAGATATCACCGGCATAAGAAGTATGCATATTGGCTCCTACTCCCCTACTCCCAGCGGTGACCTGAAGCTGTGGAAAGCATGCGAAGACAAAGAAAAGCAGCAATGTATCACAAAATGTCTCCAATTAGTGGATTCTCCAGATCTGGCTGTTATTCCGCTGGTGCTGAATCAAGATGACTGGTGACTCGTTGAGTATGATAACACTTGGTATCCAGGAATGGTCACTAGAGTGATTGAGGATGATGTGGAAGTCCTGTAATGGAAAGAAAAGGCAGATCAAAGTGGATTTGGCCAGTGCCAGAGGATCATGTAGAGAATATTGTTTGCAAAATTGCACCTCCTTCTTTGGTTGGGTCACGTGGTGTTGGATAGTTGGAGTTCAAAGAAAGCTTTGATTAAAATAGTATGCAGCTGAAACGGGTTTATTTCAATTAATTATTACTATATTTGCCAAATGTTGATCAGTATATGTACATGTACAGTATTTAATCCAAAGTGATGATTCACTTATATTATTGGCAGGAATTTCCATATCGTAACGAGAAAAGAGCTTCTTATGTGTTACTAGGTTTATAGCTTTTTGAAACTACTAAACTGAATTTACTCGTAGAATTTTTGTAGAGCTTTAAGGTTGCTGGTATATTTCTAAATTCATGTTATTACAATATTCCAAGTATGTAGTATTACATTCATAGGCATAGAAACCAGGCGAGGTAGAACTGGGGGACACACTTGATCTGTGCCCTTTGACAAGCTAAAGTGACCCTTGTCTGCTTGTAGTGTACGTAGAAAAGGTCCCCTTGGTGGTGGTGCACCTCCACTTTTCTGCGTTCGAAAACCACTTCATTTGTATGTATTTGAAACTATGTATATAAAGTTATCGAAGCAAGAAAAACGATGACTTTATGTTACAAGTGTTTACTTTGATATTAGTTTTCGAAATTTATGAAGGGAAAACGTTGACCCAATATAGACATATTGTCATAAGCCAATTATCTCTTTAAAACAAAGTTAGTGTGAAATTTTCGATGAAGTATTACGAGAGAGGTCGTAGAGATTATATAATTAAAAGTTTCTTCCAACAGTTTTACCATGAAAATTAATTTTATGTTTTAAAACTTTGATGTTAAAGATTAAAGGAGCTCTCGGCCGAAAAGTAAGGGCGTATTTTTATGAGTCTCTTATTTAATCGAATACCTGTGCAGTATGGAATATCATAAACATAGCTAAATCCCGACCCGAGTACTCGAAATTTGTACATGTTTTCTCATTGACTTTTTGCAATTTGTTCGCTTGCGTGCGATGGGTGAAAATTTATCTTAAAAGCAGACCATGTGAAGAGACTTCTATTGGCTAAAATCTACATAAATTAGCAGCAGATATAAAATATATCTATGAAATTAGCAAAAAATAACGCCCTCACTTTTTGGCTGAGAGCTCCTGTCTGCAAACTGCATACAGCTGAAGAGGAAACAGTTATAGTATAGACATTATCAGATTATGAAATCTGTAGACAGAAAATACTTTGTAATTGGTTATTGTTTCCGATACTATTAGTATACCAGGAACCTATGCAGTCGTCTCCACCGTGTATGTCTGCCTATATGTATGTGTGTGTGTATGTCTGTGACGCTTCACTTGTAAAGACGGTATGCCATGTCATATTTGGCACATACTGTCTGACTGTAGATCCATCATGACCCATAGACAGATAGATGGCCCCTATTGTGTTTAGTATCGATATCATGCATACTAATGAGTGGATGGGGCAAAATGTAAAAATCTTTAAATGTTCATATATCTGTTTTGCATCTCCTTTGGCATAAATAAGGTGTTTGGGTTGGTGTAGATGCCCATCTTATAAAAACGTTCAAAATCACTAATATGATTTGTGGGCGGGGCATAATGTGGTTTTACTAAAAACAGCTGGTAAACACGGTATCTCGAGAACCGTACATCAGTGGCATGTTAAATTTGGCACATTGATTAATCATGACTCAAAGATGGTCCCAACTGTTTTTGGTGTCGATATCAATGATGGGGCTTAGTGCAAAAATCTTGAACTTTTCAAATATGTACAAGTGCATGCCAGTTTTGCTTTGTATGTGGCATACTTATGTAAGTTAGATAGTATGCACATGCTTATGTTTTTAAAATGTCATAAGTAATTAAATTAATTTGAAATTAAAAGATATATATCTTGACTCCACTCACAACCTGCTATTTAATTTTTCTCTTTTATACTGTTGTGAATTACTACCCTTTCATAAACCTAAGTTCTTTTGTTTATTGTCTCTAAAAGCAATATTGTTCTCTCAGGAAAAAGACTCGGACTAGATAAATTAATAGACGGTGGCCGCAACTGCTACCTTTGCATTACATTTGAAGTGCATTTCTTCTCAACATGCTCAATGCCGAACAATCGCAACAGTTTCCAAGGATGTTTCACGAGTTGATCTTTATTAGTGACTTTGTTTAATTATCTAAAAGCTGAACAGAATCAAATACTTTGGTCTAGTGGTCATATCATGACATTGCCAAGTTAGATGTCCCTGGTTCAATTTCCGGCGGGTACTCATACATCAGTTCTTAGGTGGATTTTCTCTATATAAACTTGAACTATTGAAGACTGGATGTAAAATACCCAATATATCTATCTACATTTTAAAACTTAATGTAAAATCTTGTCAGTTTAAAACACAGACATTTATAGTGTATTAGTACATACCAATCAAAGATTGATTCCCACAGCTAGGGGAGGGGGAAAATTAACACCAAAGATTCATTCGCATAACTGGGGCTCAAAGTAAGGCCAAACTCTTTTTTGTGAGAAGGGGGTCATAAACAATTCTGGTTTAAAAATTCAAATAGGGGTGAGATCAGTGTTGACAATAGTGAGGGGGTTAGAGGAACTCCCTCTTTTGATTACAATTTCGAACAGGGAATTTTCTATTACTTGGAATTAAACCCCTGCACGGCAACTTGAATTTAGCTCCCACGACAACTTGAAATTAAGCTGCCACACAGTTTGGAATTAGGCCCCGCACAGCTTGGAATTAAGCGCCCGCACAACTTGGAATTGAGCACCCACTATATTTCATAACTCCACGCATATCCCTCAAGTGCAATGAATATTTATTGCAATATACATATTCAAACTTTTCCATGCAGTTATACATTCCTGAAGTTAGTGTCTTTATTATGCAATTCTTTCATTCATTCAGGTGATTCATTCATGGGTTGATTATAATTAGCAGATAATTTATGGATGTTTATCTAATTTGTTATAATTAAGATACCTAAGTGATCTAGTGGTCTTATCATCAGCTTCACAGTATAACATCTCCAATCACAACAAATTGTTTCAACAAAATATTTTGATTTTCCAAGTCAATGATTCAATCTTTTTCTCTATAGACGTACCCATCCCCTACACCCACACGCACTTTAAGGTGATATTCTAGAAGTTCAGAATATTCTTTGAGCCAATGGGTTTCTCTTAGTCCCCAACCCCTCATGAGTTATGCCCTCTCCTATCAAGTTTTGTCTCCAACCCATTTCATAGATGAAGCTTGAGAGCATGCATATCTTCATATGCAGAGATGTCAAGAGTGTATCTGTTTATTAAGTCATTTGGATGAGGATGATATGCCCCTCTCCCCTCCGATTAAAAATAGGAGTTTATAATTCACGATGGATACAACAACAAAAAGGTTTCTTTTCTTCTACGGTCGCCTAGCAACCTAGTACAAATTTACTTCAATTTATAGTATTCAACATTTCTCTGTTTGGAGAGGAAGGGGCCATGAAACATGCTGACTTGAAATTCAACTTAGGGTCCCATTGCGGGCTCTAACTGATTAACAAAATGAAATTAAGCAGATCTCAATATCCTCAGATGTTAATTTTAATATAATGAGTGACATTTAATTGGACTTCATAAAATAACGTTATCATCTCACTACAACATTGAGTACCAGGCTTGTCTATCTCCACGTCAATTTTAAATAAGTGCAGTAACTTAACATACCGCATTTCAAAAATCAAAAGTGTATGTCAGAAATGTGTCACCTCCGTTACCATGGTAATTTGCTCTCCTTAATTTGCATGAATGAATAATTAGCCAAACAGATTTATAGCTCTATATTTGACATTTTGACAGAATATAGTTGGGGCGGAAAATGGTATTGGTCATTGGCCTGAATGGACCGACCTGTGTTTTTTTACGCTTTATGAGGCCAGTCTACCATTGGGCAAAATATGTTTCATCTATACCAGGACCGTAGGAGACCTTTGATTATTGGAGGGGCCGATACGTAACCTTTACATACCACCAATGTCCGCTGAGGGCATTGTTTTTAACTTAAAATATATCAACTTATCTGCTTAAATAGCATTTATTATACTAACTATGTATATTATTGAAAGGCGGGGGAGAAAGACCCTAGTTCCATAGACTCATACTCGCGGCCCTGTCCATAACTAAACTATTTATGGAACATGATCGGGGGACTCTGGTAGGCCTATATACCTCAATGTTGTATTTATACGGATTTTTTTTTTTCTTTTTTTTTGGTGTCGGCAATGACATATAGTAGTTGTTGCTGTATGATATGTGTAACGTCTTCATGGGACGTACAAATATAAAAGAAACGTTAAGACAAATACAAAACAGGTATTAAATTTGATAAGAGGTCCAGACAGCGTGGGCCCCCACACACACACACACACACACACACAAAAGACTGTAACTCAGGGGATACAAAAAGGTATTATTCTTGAGGGGAGGGGGTTTAAAACACCTTCTTGTTCCTGAATTAAGAAATTGTTGTGACGTAGAACTGCATGGAGACTGACCTTTTCGTAATCACCAATTAAACGATCCATATCTGTATACCCGCAGTATACTATTGTTTGCCTAATCACCGCCCACACATGATGTACAAACTAACTTTAAATGTTCAGGCTTATTAGCTGTTAGCATCTAATAATTGCAAAGCCTTTAATACAATCAAACTTAGATATTTTTGAGTAGCAAAAGGCGGGAATAACGCACATCTAGGCCTTCACAATATGAAAGCATAAAAGGTAACACAATGTTAAATAAACAACATTTCCAAAGAGTCGTCGCATAATTTCAACTTCACGGGGATGAGACTTAACGCAAACAGAAGAACAAAGACGTTGCCTTCGAAGTCAAACAAGGAAATGAATACGAATCTTCTTCATTCAGCGCCCTTTTTACCATCAAAACAAAACAAATACTTTTGTTATCAAATTTTTCCCATATTACTAAGCAGATTGCGTGCAAAGTTAACAAGTACATTTTACATTTTCCAAAACAAAATTGCATATTCGTCAATTCATTGCAGGTTATATACAATAATGTAGAGCCAAAAGTATATTACGTTGTGCGTCCAAAGAACTGCTGTGTACAGGTGTAGTAGCTCCTTGGTGCATCCATAGGAGGATGGGAGGAAGGGCTTTCAATAGCCGATTGATATAAGATTACACTTATCAGGGTAGGCATATTGGCTTTTCATGATATTTCAAAGCCAATCTTGAAAAAGACGTCATCTTGAAAAAAGCGGCTTCTGGAAACTTGCTTCGTCGCAAAAATTATTTTTTTACTAAATTGGCTTATTTAACTGATAATTTGGTTTTGGGGGCTTTTTGAGGCTTTTTTGGGCACAAACACTTATTTGACCACAACAAATCTCATTTGGCTTATCTTTGGTTTTTTCTCAAAAAAATTTCATGGAAAATAAAAAGAAAGTAAAACAATAATTGTTTAATGACGTTCGTGCCATGTGAAAAAG
This sequence comes from Chiridota heheva, assembly GCA_020152595.1. NCBI lineage: Eukaryota > Metazoa > Echinodermata > Holothuroidea > Apodida > Chiridotidae > Chiridota > Chiridota heheva. The sequence continues at coordinate 26,212 of JAIGNY010004470.1, forward strand.
AAAAAAAAATCCCCAAATTAAAGAAGATTTTCCAATAAGCAGCAATGTCAGTGATACTTGTGCCCCTCCCCATCCCCCAATAAGAGCAATAAATAAAGATAAGGAAATTTATGGGATTTCTTGTTTGGGTGTCACAAAAATAAGCTCTAAAATTCAAATAATGTTAAATGGTCCATTTGTAACCGATTTTGCTATTTTCATGGTTTATTTTCTTCTAATGAAGCTCAAACTGTTGCAAGCTGCCCATATATCTTTAAATAGAAATACACTAACGAAGAACATATCTAGATGCGACATGATGAATTTTAAAGATTTTATTTTCAAATATATCAGTATGTGTTGTTTTAAAGATTGTACATGATAAGAGAATATGTTCGGGTCCTTTTTGTACCAGAACGTGATACATTTGGGATATAATCCGTGATCTTTGCTGTAAAGTAGGCCTACTATCTAAAATCTAGAAATATATAGAGATACACTAACGAAGAACATATCTAGATGCGACACGATGCATTCTATAAGTTATATTTTCAAATATGTGTTATTCTAAAGATTGTACATGATAAGAGAATGAAGTTTGGGGTCCTTTTTGTACCAGAACGTGGTACATTTGGGATTGTATTTCATGATCTTTACTGTAAAGCAGGCCCACTATCTAAAATTTCTCGGAGAGTTTCCTGGGGTTCCCCGGAGTCTTTATATTTTTGTAGGCCAAAGTGAAAATTTTGCATGGCGATGGAACATTAATGCAAATTTCAATCTCTAACAATTGATCACTTTTATATACTTGTTTGAACATTCGAGGGACACTTATTCAAATTGAATATTATTTTGTGGAAATATGAATATGGCATGCATTATAATTTTTTGTTACTGTCGCAATTTTCATACCGTGACACTAAATGAAATACGGCACATGAATGCATGTAATGTAAATGAGATACGGCACAATACATGTAATGTAAATGATATGCATGTAATGTACATGAGATACAACACAATGCATGTATTGTAAATGAGATACAGTACAATGCATGTAATGTAACTGAGATACAGCACAATGCATGTAATATAAATGAGATACAGCACAATGCATGTAATGTAAATGAGATACGGCACAATGCATGTAATGTAAATGAGATGCAGCGCAATGCATGTAATATAAATGAAATACAGCAGAATGCATGTAATGTAAATGAGATACGGCACAATGCATGTAAGGTAAATGAAATACAGCTTAATGCATGTAATGTAAATGAGATACGGTACAATGCATGTAATGTAAATGAGATACGGCACAATGCATGTAATGTAATGAGATACAGCACAATGCATGTAATGTAAATGAGATACGGCACAATGCATGTAATGTAAATGAAATACAGCAGAATGCATGTAATGTAAATGAGATACGGTACAATGCATGTAATGTAAATGAGATACTGCACAATGCATGTAATGTAAATGAGATACGGCACAATGCATGTAAGGTAAATGAAATACAGCTTAATGCATGTAATGTAAATGAGATACGGTACAATGCATGTAATGTAAATGAGATACGGCACAATGCATGTAATGTAATGAGATACAGCACAATGCATGTAATGTAAATGAGATACGGCACAATGCATGTAATGTAAATGAAATACAGCAGAATGCATGTAATGTAAATGAGATACGGTACAATGCATGTAATGTAAATGAGATACTGCACAATGCATGTAATGTAAATGAAATACAGCAGAATGCATGTAATGTAAATGAGATACAGCACAATGCATGTAATGTAAATGCGATACGACACAATGCATGTAATGTAAATGAGATACGGCACAATGCATGTAATGTAAATGAGAGACGGCACAATGCATGTAATATAAATGAGATACAGCACAATGCATGTAATATAAATGAGATATGACACAATGCATGTAATGTAAATGAGATACAGCACAATGCATGTAATGTAAATGAGATACGGCACAATGCATGTAATGTAAATGCGATACGACACAATGCATGTAATGTAAATGAGATATGACACAATGCATGTAATGTAAATGAGATACAGCACAATGCATGTAATGTAAATGAGATACGGCACAATGCATATAATGACCTCCGTAGTGTAGTGGTTAGTGCTTTGTCCTCTAACCCGCACGTCCCGGTTTCGTATCCCGGTGGGTTTGCAACCAGTGAGTTCACAACTAGTTATCAAAGGCCGTGGCTGTCTTGATATAATGTCCATCACTGAATGCTTTCGGGACGTTAAACGTTGCTATGCTATGCTATGCTATGCTATGCAATGTTATGCTAATGTAAATGTCATTGAAGGAAAGGTATCATCCCATGAATAAATTCAGAAGTGAATGGTTTTCGGTTTTCAATTTTGTATATTAATTTCAAAAAATCTGCGATGTTATCAATCACACATCCGCCGGACCCAACCATAGAGGCCTACATTTGTTATAGAAAACATGGCAGATTTCTCTTAATCAATAAAGAAAATTGAGAACCGGAAGTGACGTTACCAGAACGGCGGCTTTCACTTTCAAATGTATTTATGAGCCGATACCTTTCCAATCCAAAAGGAAATGACAAATCAAATCTAAGCACCACTATCTTATTTTAAGTGATTATTAAAATGATAAGGTCAAAATTAAACCCATTCAAATAATGAATTGCACATAGCGGCGCTGTTTAATAAATCATGCGCTGGCACTAATTTACTGTTGTATGGTATAAGAGAAGGGCAGCTGGAATGCATACAAGTGGCGAAATGTTTTACTTTAAAACCAGGTCTTTTTGCTGTCTTGTAAATAACCCTTTGCTAGGTGGTTATCTGCCTTTCAAGGCTTTAATTTAAAGCTGCTTTTTAACTTGTACAATCCACCAAAGTCCAAATCATGTCATAAAAGTTGAAAATGTATCATAATTTTAATGAAAATGACAAACCTAATGAAACCACACTTCCCCGCTCAGTCAATCATAATGCTATTAATATACAAAACAGTTTTCTCTCTAAATCATTTTACTGCTCACGCCTTACAAACCACTCGCGTGCAGTTATGATTATGCTTTCGTGTCTGCTTTGGAGTTTTCGCACACTCAACACTATGTAATAGTTCCTGTATAATTGCATTCATTGCATATAGTTTTAATCAGTGTCGTCTCTCGCTTGAAGTAATTCATAAATGACGTAAAACTACCTTTAACCTACGTTTAATGTACAGGTCAAACTAGAATATCAATGATGTCGTAGCTCAACATATATTTTGGGGTGCCATGGTATAAGCCTGTTTTTGTTGGTGGGTAGCTAAAAGTCCGGATGCTTCTTGGACAGTAATTGAGGGGCACTTTTCATTATAAAACGAGGCACTTTTGTTAGTTTTGAAAAACGTTGAAGAATCTTGCTTCCTGGCCCCATGGTCCTGCTTACCCAGATGGCACACTATACGTTGGACCAACATTGGCCGTAAAGATGGCATATGTTGGAAAATGTTGGCGTTTTGAGTGGCATGCTAACATTGGCCCAACGCTGGACCAACGTTCTGTAAGCAATGGTTGGCCCATGCTAACATTAACGTTGACCCTACCGTTGGGCCTACCACATAACGAAGAACAACCAACCAAAAACTTACATTTTAACAACGAAAACCTAACTTAAACTGCCATGGCCCAAACAAATTGTGTTATCTGGGTTATACTGTGGTTTGAGCATAGGCGGGATTGAGGGGAGCAAAGGGGTACTTTCCCCTCCCTCACTTTTTGTCCAACTTTTCTATGGTGATGTGTTGTATTTTTGCGAGATTTTGTACTTTCCAAACACACACAGACTTTTAACTTTGCCCCACTTTTGATAGGCAAATCCCGCTAATATATTAGCCATCTTTTGAGCAAATAATTGATTATCGCAATTTATGAATCACAATCAATCAATGCTAGTATCACACAAATACACTTCCAAGTAGCAATCATTATACGAAATATAAGTAAACAGATCTGTTTTGAAGTTCTCTTTCATATAAGATGCACTTAGCTGACACCTGAATTAATCCCTTAAGAAACCTATCACATACTAAAACATCAGTGATGTCTGTCAGTGTAAGAGGCAGTAACCGAAGGAAATCTATGTTCATTCGATATAAGGTCTAAAACTTCAATTTGTATAGTGGTATACATCTTACATATCTTAGAGAAAAATCATACAGTCATGCATAGAGAAGCTCAAACTGTACATCCATGATAGGCTTTTTTTAATTACTCTTAAGGTAAGATTAATTAAAGAGATGGGGTAGAAAATAAACGCAACCGCCCCATTTTTAAATATCTACAGATTGACACATTCTAAGCCCGCTTTAAATATTGTAAACTTTCATGTTTTGGGTATAAAATTAAGAAGAAATCGACCAAATCTGGCAAAAATTGGGTGAAAGGATTTAAAATTTGAAACAATTTTCATGCACGTAGCCTTTTTTTTTTGGGTGAGAGGTGGGGTGAGTGGGGGGAAGGTGAGTGTGGGTGAAGATATTCCGAGTCGAACCACAAGGGCACAGCCCCCTTGAGTGCAGGTACGTGATGACATCACAACTTCACAGTCCTTATAAATTTATATGAATTTCTTTATAGAAAAATTAATTTAAAATTCTTGACAAAATCGAGTATCTTCAATTAAAAGCAAAGTTAATGTAAGAAATGAAGTTCGACAAGCAAGTCACAAACATGGCCCGGTCAAATATCACCCACTGAGTACTTCAGATTTACAGCACAGTGATCCCTGGGGGCAGAGGCTCCTAGTTGATTGGCCTTTCTGCCCAATTCTTAAGGAAATTGTGTCTGAATGTCCCGTATACGACACATATGGAATCGCCTATCAATGATGCTGAAGCTCGACCTTTGATTTCTTGTATCAATAATGTTCCCTCCCTCTTACAAACAACCCTGTATGTGTACTATGGATACAGCCCTGTGTTTTTAAAACTGTGCATGTTGGGAATTTCACATGATATACTATATTAATGAACATGATCTTATGATTCACACTAAATGAACAATGTGTTCTATCGTGCATACACGTTATGGTAATGCTGCTTTATTTACAACTGAAAACTGAATACATTTTGAATTCCAAAAATAAGTATGACATTTTCTATTTTGTTTCGGTTTTTAAATGATGAAATATATTTATTTATTTATGGAATAATTGAATTTTTTTTCTTTTTTTTTCTTCAAAATGTTCAGATGCCAGTGAAGCAACATTTTCTGGCAATATACCTGTCACCCTCTGATTAAAGTTAAGCTTTAACGCCCATGAATACTGTATTGTTATTAGAAGTATAATCAGATAATGATTATGAAATTCTTTATGTAAAATGGAATTGCATTGATAATTATGGCATCGTTTCCATGCATGTAACTTCGTCAAAGAAAAATAAATGATTTCAAAAAGTCCCCAAATTTATGAATTTTTCAAGAAAGAGTATATAGTAAATTATAAATAGGTATGCAGGTATGCAACATAAATTGATTTGAAAAAATATAGTGTTATATACTTGAAGCTAAAATGTAATTTTGAAGCAATTTTTATAATATTTCTGAATTTCGTAAATAATATTTTTTAAAAGCTCAATATTGTAGAGATTTTTGAATTTTTTGGTGAAAAATAAGCCCTTTAATAAATATGTTTTAAAGATCTTTTCACATTCTTTGAAATTGCACGTTGTCATCTGATAGAAAATGGAAGTTACCATCAATGCTTTTGCTACATCCTGTTACCGTATCATGCTGAGCATAAGGACAGTTCATATCAAAAATGAGGCAATTGGCTCCGATCGATTTCAGGAACACTAAAAATCACATATTTATTAATAATTTAACAACCATTTTTTAACATGATTAAAAGAAGGTATTTATAACAACACAACAGAAGAATATCAAATATTGCGAATTACAGACAATAAGCTGTACCTTCAGACCGTCTGTAAAAGAAAATATAAACGAATTAAAATGTTACGTTCTCACGCTAAAGTATGTCATTTACATCATATGTTGAACCTATTAATATACTTTTCTGCCAAAGGCCAAAAACAACCCAAACAAACGAGATTACTCGAATCATGGAGTTAACTCCATGCTCGAATACACATAGAACCGAGACATTTTCGGGTAGACGGCGGGTCTACACAAATAAAATAAAAAAAACGAGCAGCCGAACGAAAGATATTCGTTTCTTCATTTAGAATGCAATAACCTGATTGTTTAATCAGGCTAGTAACCTATTTTACGCATCATTCAGTTATCAGACTTTCCTGTGCGCAAACAAAATAATTTATTGTAATGTTGTTAAGAACCAGATATAATTACTGCAGTGAGCTGTCACTTTAAGTTCCCTGGTAATTAACACTCTGGTGATATTAAAGGTACTGATATTGTATAGCCTGTGTTATCCAATTGTATTATTTGGACATAAAGCACATTAAGCTATCCTAGATTAAAGCTTTAGTTTTGAAACGTAAGTTATAGCCCAAATGACCTATCAACTAATTACAAGTGATACCCCAAATTTGGCTACAGTATGGGACAAATCCCAAACGGAATATTATAACCCAATTGGCATAGGAAAACAGCGTTCTCTATCCTCTATTCTCTGGATAAGTTCGCTGGCCCTTCCGAGTCCTATCTTATTTATATGCTAATTGCATCATGCGGATGGCACCCAGCGAAAACCGATTTTAAGAGTCATTTATTTATGGTGATATTTAGAATGCAAAATTCTTTTAGATTACGCGTGGATCGATATATGTAAGGCAAAAATGACAATCCAGCAAAATGTCGAATAAACGCTTATAATTAGATCAAAGCTGCAAAAATCCGAGCGTATCTGAACGAAAATTTTGATTTTGACTTGCGAATGGCTAAGCTCAAAATCCCTTAAAGGGATGTTGAGCTAAAAAAAGACAGATGACCTAAAGAAAATTGCTGCAATATTGGCTAACAACAAATTACATATTTTCCGACTTTCAATTATCAAGGATTAAATTGTTTGAAGTTGGATCGGGTGAATGTACGAAGGAAATTTTCGAGTGGAGGCTTTTTAAGCGTAGGACAAAAATGTCTTCATCCAGTACGGGCATGTAAGGAGCCCCCACCAAAACCTGAAATTGAACCAAAAATAAATAAGGAATGGATATTTTGAAAAAGGTGCCTTGAAATGGGTGACAGCATTTCTTTTTGCTCTATTTTCGACCCCTTTCACAGCTTTTTGACCCGAATATGTCTAATAGTATTATTCTTAATTTTCAGAAGAAATGTTGGTGGCTTAAATGCTTATCTAAGATGATTAGAATTATATTATGTGATGTGATTTTAGACACAGTGTATATCGTTTATCTATTTATATATAAGTCCGACAATTGAAAATTTTGTTTGGGTGCCAAACTTGTAACTTGTCTTACATCCTCAGCACTCGAAGTCAAATTACACCGCCTGTGGGGAGGGGTGGGATGGCGGAGGGCAGCACGTGTTTGTTATTTGTATGACCAGAAATATGCATGAAAGCAAGTATCATTCTTTAATCAGGGTATCTGTTAATTTGAAACACATTATAACGTTATAAGCACACAAGCCCTGACACTACCCATACACATCTATGTTTTCGCATCAATAAAATTTAAAGACATAGGGCCTACATGCAACTGGATAAACACGCCTCTGGTGTAAACCTGACACATGCACAGATTTTGGGGCGACAGGGCAACCACACACAATGGAAAAGTACCACCCTCCCCCACCTTCTCGTGAAAAAGTATCAATTTCCTTCCCATGACCAAGAAGAGGGGGTAGAATGCGGGGAAATGCCTTGGGTCCGGGTCCTCCGCGAGAGCCAGGGTCATAAGGTCCCGTACAAATTAAAAACGGAATGTGTGTTCAAACATTGGCGAAAACCCATGCATGCTTGGCAATGGCGAAACGGTGTAAAACACAATAATAGGTGATCATTTTTTGCTCTTTACAATTTTCGGCAGAAAGGTATTCATGAATGATAAATTCGGGACCCTGTAAAACTGTTACCGTGTAATATTGCTTTCAAATGATCATTTGAGTCCGGCTTGAACAATCTAAACAACCTTGTAAATTTCGACGGAATGTCGAATCTAAGCTTTTATTTGACTCTTAACAGCCCAAATTAGGCCTAGTTAAACTCGTAGCGATTTCGGGGGGAAAGAAGGGGAGGGGGGTCTCACCCTGGACTGGCTCCCACAACGTAGGATTTATTTTAATACAAGTTTGTTTCTCTTATATTCATGACATATTTTCATGTGTTAGTGCACATTTCGTCTGATTTTATTATACTAGTTCGTCTTAGAAAATGGATATCAAAGTTCAATTTCGCACGAATCTATAATCTTTTATTTGACTGTCAAATAAGATTGTAGCCTTAGTTTGAGAAGCTTCATCCCCTGCCAGTGGCCTAAACAGGTAAGAATTTCGAATACCATACTATATATAGGCCTATTTTGCTTATTTTTATAAGTTTACAAATTTCGCCTTACTATTTTTTATATGTTGATGTTAGAAATGAAAATCTTTAATTTCGGGCGGATCTAAGATTTATTTGACTCTCAAATGCTTAAAACTGTATGACTTCCAGCATTTTGAATATTTATTTCGCTTAAATTTCGTAACATATTTTCTTAAAGGGGCACTTTAGGTCTAGAGCGCCCTCTATTATCTTTTTTTTTTTGTATTGCTCCATTTGGTACTTTAATATGTCTACTATAACATGCCAATAACAAAATTATCAGATTTATTCTTTTTATTCCTATAAATTAACCTTATAAATGATTACTCATAATGTTATAATCAGGTTGCCATGGCAACGCATATATAAATAACACCAAAAAGCCAATCTATTGCCCATTTTAAAGCATATACCGTCCCAATTTCATCACACTACCTCTTTAATACCCTGCTGTATTGAAAACGGCTGGTGTTATTAGTCTTAGGTCCTTCTATTGACCTTTGATATGCTCTCTTTCTACTATTAATCTAAAATACATTGTGATATACATTCGTTTCCATGTCAATTTGAGCTGAAACTTTAAACGCAATTTACTCACAACGACCAATTTTGGCTACAAATCACTAAACCTTTTAAAGTGTACACCCAACCAGCACAAAACTTTGCAGAAATGTAGCCTTTGAAAAGAGCTACAAAATGTATGTTTTATTTTTCCAATATCTCTTTCCAATTTAAAGTTATAACAAAACATAATCAATTTGTATGTATTGTATTGTTTTTTTGTTGCCATGGTAACACGATAATGGTTACTGCGGAAAAAAAACCATACACTTTTTTTACAAGACATCGGTTAAGCTGTATGCAAAGTAAGAACTATGTAGAACTAAAAATGTGGAGGTAGTAGCAATGTAATTGCAACCCATATTTTTTAACGCAAAAACGATTGTTTGACTTTTGGCCCTTGCTAATTTGCATATTAAGGTCAAGTTTAATTAAAAATGTAATGCTAATTTGTAGGCATTACCTCATACATTATAACCACCAAGTTTCATTCAGATACACATCAGAACACAGGAGATATATAAGGAAACAACATATTACAAAACAGAGTGCGCTCTAGACCTTAACTGCCCCCTTAAGTTTGGAAATTTTGTCTGAATTTATTCAACCATTTGGCCTTCTAAAAAGTGTTTGTACATTTCAAACGAATCCAAGGTTTTCAAATCTGCCAGTGAATCTTGTAAATTTCCGTTGGCCACCGGGTAGTTGTTTTCAGGTCTTCTTTATTTTGATTAAACGGTATGGAAATTCATTTTCATTTTTATACTGAAGCTTGCAATTTTTGCCATGATATCGGCTAAAATTTGATCAAATTTCTGCTCATGATTATTTTGCTCTCATTATTTATTATGAATATTCCAAGGGCTTCCAGGGGCTTTTCCCCGATCCCAATATAGCATAGCATAGCAAGCTTTAAGGTCCCGAAAGCATCCAGTGCTGGACATTATATCAAGACGGCCACGGCCCTTGATAACCAGTTGTGAACTTACTGGTTGCAAACCCACCTGGATACGAACCCGGGAAGTGCGGGTGAGAGTACAAAGTACTAACCACTACACTACGGAGGTCTCTGCTTCGTGACTTCGCTTTAAGTGCCACATCAACATATCAAAAAACATTAGTTCTTAGTAGCTCGAATAAGGAACAAACTTCAGACGGGTAAGTGATGGTGGGCCTATAGAGTTCACACATGTGATACTATGATAGCAATGTTAATATCCGTACAAATGTCAATATCATTATTTCATGTAAGAACATCAGACTTTGACTTACAACACAGTTGAGAGGTCATCGTTTACCTTTTAATATTGTTCCAATTGCTCACAATAAAAATGATCTGGACCCATGATCTCAACAAAAATAAACTGTCTCGACCTTAGTTCTATACCAGTACAGGTTATATTATGTTTTTCGCGGAACCGCTTTCCATGGTGTCCAAGTAATCCCTCAAAATTGTATTGTCATAATTTTCAATATCAAAACAAATCTAAGTAATTGCAGAATACTCATAGCCGGTTTCGTGGACTTTCATGAAATATAATGATGATAATAGATTTTGAAGAGATAATCCAAATCCAGGTCCCCTCAATTATCCCTGGTTCGGCAACACGGAGTGTTTAAAAGAAAAAATACAATCAAGTCCTCTCGAAACCCCTTGTTTTGGCTCCATTGCTCCGGGGAATGGTAAGAAATTACATTGGCGAATATTTTGTAAATCCAGCAGACTTTTCCTGGTGTGGCTTCGGGCCGCGTCTTTTTTTTTCTGCATGCTCGAATTGCCATTACAGATTGTTTCAGCCAATCATATACAAGAATGACATTGACGTAATTAAATATGAATATTTATATACAACATTAGTCCTATAACATAGGACTGTATACTATAGCCACAGCTCCTGCTATAGCCTGTATAGTATGTAATGTATGCATGGAGTACTCACTACGACTACGCACTCCGTCCAAAAAGGAAAATCGGGACTTAAAGAAAAATGTTCAAAAAAGATAAAACTCACCTACAACTTAAACAAGTCTATTTGGGCATGAACTCGTACTAGGCCTAGGCATACCTACAACTAGTGCGAATTATCTCACGCATATACAGCAGCTTGAAGATCTACGTATACAACGTGAGAAGTATCGCTATACAACTTTGATTTTTTGAAGTGATTATTCGCAGGGCAGCTCTGCGAATATCCACACAGTATCTCAAGCCAGCACTGCGAATAAGGTTGGGGTTAAGGTTAGGTTTTAGGTTAGGGTATATGTTATCACTGCCCTGCGAATAAGCCCCACCTTGATTTTTACACACTAACCAAAAACTCCGTACCTACAACACGTGTCAAGGGAAGGTGTTAATGCAAGGAAAAATCGCTTAACTACTACTCTATAAATTATGTCTTAATTTTCATACAAGGAGCGAGTGTAAGAACTTCACTCAGAACACCATTTACCAAGATATTGTTAACTACTTCCTCGATATTCAAAGGAGGATTCGCTTGTAGCACATTTTAAATTGTGCCATATCTGTAGTGTCAGGTTTTTTCCATTGTTTTTCGGCAAAGTAATGTTATTCACTCGCGGTCATGGAATTACTAAGTCCCAAATTATTTTGTCAGACGATATGTCATAAGTTGTATATGAATATTCTTATCTAATTACGTCATCGTCATTCTTGTATATGATTGGCTGAAAAAAATTGTAATGAAAATTCTGGTCTGCAGAAGAAAAAAAAAACGCCTCCGGGCCACAGACGTTTTAAATGAAAATATCCAAATTGATTTTGAAATCAATACTACCATAGAAAGTTCAAAAATCGAACATTTGACACTTTTGAAGACTCCAAAAGGCTTTAAACATAACATTCCAGCCCTTTTTACTAACAAAATCAAATTAAAACGTCATAGTTAAATCCAGATTCCGTAGTTGACGTCAGTATTAAGCACCTCTGCTCTACTAAGTGCCCGTCAAACATGTCCAGCATTTTGTATGTAGACCCCTCTACCGTGCCTTAATCTATCCCCTTCTATCAGTCTATACATATTTCTAAACCAACTTCATTTGAAATGAAGTTAGCGCTTTACTTGATGGCCGTAGTATAAACATTTCTAGATTGGGTCCTGGGGGCAAAGAGAATTATATGGGGTATGTTCCCCCTTTTGGAGGAAATTGGCCTCTTGCCTTCTGCACATGCATTTTGAATACGAAGCCCCCCCCCCCCCCCCACACTCTCACCCACACACACACACACGCACAGGCACATACATTGTGAATGAGAATAATTATCCTGCTTACTATGAAGCACCCTCTCCATTTACCAACTTTTATTAGATTAAAAGTAGAATAAATGGGCAATGTATTTTTCTGGTAACAGATCAGCATCTTGACAATGGGCGAACCCCAGAACCACCATTGTTAAGGTTGCCCATCATGCTGGCGTCAGCAAGGTGATTCAAATATTCATAACACTTACGAGCGGTCACCACCCACCCCCTCCCCCTCCCATTCACCAAAGTACCATGGCGCTTACAAAGTAAAATAAAACAAAATGAAAACAATTAAAATAAGTGGGTCTTTAAGAGTTTTTTTAAATACTGTGGTGGATGGAGAAGTTCTCATGTGGGTGGGTAAAGTGTTCCAGGATCTGGATGCAAGTATTTCAAATCTGTTGTCACCTATGGCAGAATTGGATATGGGTATGTGAAGTCGGATGGAGTCATTACTCGATCTGAGTTCACGTGTGGGTTTCCTTATCTTGATCATATCCTCTAAATACCAAAATACCAATACCAAATACCAATAGTAAAACCACAATAGTAGAATAACTTTACCACCATTCACAGAACCTTTGAAATTTATTTTCTACATTTCTCATATCATCATAAAGATTCAATACGATTTCAAGAATAGTCTACTGCCGAGAACAATGAAATAATTGGACTACGTCTGTATGAGTTAAGTCATTTTTTTTCTTTCAATTGTGGTCCGTGATTTGAACCCAGAAATTTAGAAAAGAGAAGTATTTTTGATGGGAATTTCTGTTATTTATATGATTTTCACTGGATGCGTATGTTGCCTCTACCTACTTATAGGCTTTACAATATGATGTTAGCTCAACTGAATCACTTCCAACATTAACTTATACCACACTTCATCACAAGCGACTCGGCTACTTTTCCTGCGTTGGAAAATTAGATGTTACATAGAATATACTTTTCTTTTCTAGGTTTTGAAACAACACTGTGGATTTGATGAGATTGGACATAAAAATAGAAGGACTCAGTCATCAGACTCGGTCGCCAGTGCACCACAACTGGTTATTAAAGGCTGTTGACATTGACTTGGTTGTCGATGTTATGTCTATCCGTACGTCGTACCTGTGTTCTCGTCCTAATCGTTTCGTGATAGCATTGTTACTATCATAACCGAATACGCAGGCGACGACCCCGTCATTGTAAGTGTGTGTTCACTCGTCGTCGTTGTCATCAGAATGTCATCGTTAGATGTTTTAAAAATGATTAGAACTTCTATGAATATATGTTACAAGTCTCATGTTACTTTGTGTAAAATCTGTTTAATGTTAAATTCCAGAAGTATGGGAAGGGCATTAATGAAAACGCTGCAAATAATTGTCATCTTTTTTTTTACCTGAAGAGACAATACCTTCTGTTCTGATTGACTAGTGTGCAAACTATGGAGAACGCTTTCTAGTGTTAAAGAAGTGAGTTCTCATCTTTCCATATTGTTTTTAGCAAACACACCACGATAGTATTCATTATGTTGTCTGGAACAAAGCTTGTCACTTTAAAAGTTTTGACTTTAAAACGCTATTTTTAGAATGCTCTTCAATTCTGCTTATCACCAAACGTTTTTACCTTGTGTATATGCAGACTAGAGTCACTTGGAATTAATTTAATCAAGTATGTATTAATAATTAATTAATTAATTAATAATTAATCTATTATACATATCATTTTATGGTATATTATGAAAAAGTAGCAGGTAGCTCAGTCAGCTGAACGTAGACTAAGATGCTTGAGATCCCAGGTTCGAGTCTCAACTGCGAGTTAACCAGTGAGGTTTTCCACAGATATGCAGAACGATATACGATGAAATAAGGTGCAGAGGTTCGTCTTCTGCATTAAACCTTTCCGACCTTTGGGGAAAAGTTGCTAAAGGTTTGGTGGTCCCGGATGGGACGTAAAGCCGTCAGTCCCGATTGTAGGAGTCTCCCTGCCTGGTTTACTGATCATATCTCGAAAAGATTAGGGTGTTAACCAGGTGTAAATTCTTCCACTCCCCATCCAAACTGCAAATTGCTTTGATTTACACTAAAAACAAGTCAAAGGTGACATACGTGTGCTTTCCCTGGCATGTGAATTTAAGTATATATATTACAAATATAAAATCGGAAGAACGTTGAAATACACCTTATTGTCATGTCGGAGATGTAAGATTAGGAGAATATCAAAGTAATCAACAATTTTGATTTATTACTATTTCATGTTCTACAATGTATTTTATTGCTTCAATAACTACGCAAAACATTTGGAACCCTTCTCTGCTTTCTGGACGCTGGCAATATTGTTCGAGCTGTATTTTGATATAAGCATACTCATTCATACCTGTGCCTAATGTAAAGTATAAATCGGCACTGGCACCATGACTACTAACTATAAATAGAGCATCTCTTGTTCGTGTAGCGGTTATCATACATGTCTACAGACCACGAGGCCCTGGGTTCAAGCCTGGGTTGGGTAGACCAGCCAGTGCACCACAACTGGTTATCAAAGGCCGTGAACATTGACTTGGTTGTCGATGTTATGTCTGTCCGTACGTCGTACCTGTGTTCTCGTCCGGGTCGTAATAAGCGTTTCATGATAGCATTGTTACTATCATAACCGAATACGCAGGCGACGACCCCGTCATTGTAATTGTGTGTTCACTCGTCGTCGTCGTCGTCGGTTTTGCACTCAAATCTAAAATTGACTGACAGCATGCATTCAATTCAACCAGCAGCAACAAACCGCTTTGCAAAGCAAGCGCACAACAGTCTGACAGTGTTCTTCCGGCCTTTACAATCTTTATCGCAAACATAAATTATCGATAGTTTTACCTACATAACCTTGATAGTGATCTGATTTAAATTAAAATTAACCTTGATATTATCAACAAAGAATTTAGAACTTTGAACAGCTGGATGACGGAACTATACCGCAGAGGTAATCAAAGTGTTTGATAATCATGAATTCATGCATCCCACGTGTTGCATTAATGGAAAAGAACCACTGAACAATAGTTGATCGTAGGACATGTCTTATACAGCGTACACTGTAATCATAAAATCTCGAGGACTTATCGTTATGATGAATGCTGAAGACTGTTGCATAGTTTATTTTATCTACTCTTTGAATAGTTTGATAATGATGATATATTAATCCATTAAAAACCCTGTTCTATTTCGGGGGTGTGAGAGTAGCATGAAATTTTCCATTGCCAGAGTCACGATTGCTACTATCTAAGAGCTTCCACAGCTCTTCGCAATACTATCTTCCATCATGTTCCGCAAAAATGAGCAATTTAATCTTCTTTTTTTTTTTTTTTCCCAAATATGATCTACCTTTTTCCAACTTTCCCAATTATTTTTTTTTCCTCCAGAATTTTGTACAATCATGCAACATAAAATGTCTGGATAAGAAGCATTAAAATATCACTTACAATTATAAAACTTTCATTTTTTGAAACCAGAAGGAAAATAATTATCGCTCGCCCATACGTCATCTAATCGTTCATATGTGGAGCGCCAAGAAACCATTTGACTATAGAACGAACTGTTGAATTCTTGTAACATAGAATCACAAACTTCCTAAGTTGTACTATATTGTGCATTTTGAAGTGGTCAAATAGTGAAGACTATTTTCTTTGCTGCGCCGCTAGGTTTATTTTCACTATGAACAATCTCTTGATGGTTGTTGTGCTAATTGTAAATCGAAAAAGCCAATGTGGCTTACCAAATGTTGTGGATCAAGAGTTTTCTCAATGAGTGGGGAGGCAATATTTGCATCTCATGTTTCGAATTTTCGTATGAAATGACAAAAAGAATGCGATCCACGGAGTTTAATATATACATATATAACAGGTTTTTATACCGCGTCATTTCATGAAGACCACAGCGCCACCTGTAAAGTTCACCGGCAGCCAGACGAGTCGGTGCACAGGAACTTGGGCTTGACTGGGACAGGATGGGAAGAACACCGCCATTCACGCTTCTCTTACTGGGAACACGGCAAGGGGTAACTGTCCCCGTCGGGATAGAAATTTCAGGTGCATTCAGGTATAGCCACCACATCCCTTACAAAAGTGTTCCTAGCAAACACTCAGGCATTTTAACTGTACAATTCTTCATTTTTCTATTGATAAAACAAAGTAAGATGTGACTGCACCAGCTTCATGCGCATACTGTATCGATGCGTTATTGTGCCATTTATTCGCCTAGGACGTCATCAATTTCAATACATTACAACGTCAACGTCAATACATTAGAACGGTTCATACGCCACTGGTGTGTGAACATGCGCATACGTCCACTCCGTGGTTCATGCCGGATTTATTGAACAAGTGAATCCCGCCCTTATTCGAATCGATTAAGATTCATTGCTATATAATGCTGTAATTTAGCGCATATCATTGTGAGGTCACGGGTGTGTAGTTTCACTTTGAAAGTGTATTGGTGAGTGTTAAGATGGATGGTCTTACTTCCTGACAAGTAATACAAGAGCACGGTTACATACACCAATACACCCACGGTCACGCATATACACAAAATATCTTCCATCTTGACCCAATGTCACAAACTTAAGGTCATTCACATATATATTATGGGGGTCATCATATGATACCCCCCTATTCGTCCCACATCACCCTCTGGTATTAAGATTGTAGTGCACATGACCTGGAAATTAGGGTCATTTATGTGCAACAGTGCAAAGGCACTAAACAATACATTCCCATCCTTATATATTGCATATATGAGTGATGAGATGATAAGAGTAATACAATTAATAATGTTTTTTTTTATCATAATTTGCCCGCCACGAGTCCCTGCGATTCTGTCCTCTTTTTTTATTTTATATAATGGCTGGTTACTTACACAACCATATACGTCAAACTATTGCCAATCTAGAAATTAGGCGTCATAGAAGACAACAAATTCTGCATAAAAGTCATAAACCATGATTTATGACACTTCTTACAGTTTTTAGTTCACCAGATTAGGCTTAACTATCACCATAGTCAGATCCCTTATACCTCTTGCTTACAAAATTATTCATCTGCAAGAACTTGATAAAATTCTTTCGAAAACCAACATTTGTGAATGCGTATATAAATGGATTGACGGTAGCATTGCACCAGGAAAGGTAAGAAACCACTTCCCAAACGGTACTGGAGACGCATTCGTTTGGAAAACAGATTGATCTTTTAATGGCAGCAATATGGAATGGCATCCAACAACATATGAAAACAAACACTAAAATTGACAGTGTAACTGCTGCTTTCCTGTGACGTTTCAATTCATTATGCTTCTTGCTGTTTATGCTGAGAGTTTTCAATCGTTTGCTTACACCAGATACATTTATTGGGATATGTATTCCAGATATAACTTTTAAATAGGACTTTATTGTTTCTGGCCTAGGATGATTCTCTTCATTTTCAAAACTCTCTGCTTCCAGGCTATCCTGACAGGGTGTGATCGAACCGTCGCCATGCATATGTAATTTAGAATCCTCTTCAACAACTTCCAAATTTTCATATTTTGTAATGTTTCCTTTTTCGGGCAATTGTGAACTAAGCTGTACAACTTCAGTTTTGTTACTTACATCAAGGTTTCTCGTAAAATCATAACTCATTAAAACAGGGTTGCTTTCCTTATTGGCATTATCAGAGAATACAACACTATTTATTGATTCAAACGCTGTTTCTCTCATATCTGCAAGATTGTTAATTTCTAAAGACCGAATCATATGGCAACATTTTAATGATGCCCTACAAAAGTGCTGGCAATCCCTACCTTGTAATTGAGCACAATTAGCATTGCTTGTCTCTTTACAACACTATTCTGTTCGAGCTGTCGGATCCTGATATTTTCAGCTGAACATTTTTTTGTCAATCGTCTCCGCACTGGAGTTAACAAAATTAGCAGCTTCAGTTGTCTTAAATTCACTGAAACTTGCATCTCCCAGCTTTGCAGACTCATCTGTCATTATCTCATTGATGAAAAACAAAGGTGAAATATCATTGACAGTTGCTGTGCATGCTTGAGATGTTTTCGCGTGATTACTACTTTCCTTTCGAGAGGAAGCATCTTCCTTTAATTCTTTCAAGTCATTGCGGTTATATTCGTGTTCTATTGATTCGACCAGCTTGCGCCCGTAAATTGAATCAGCAACATTCAAAACATCATTTGTAACGTTGCCTCCTTTTGATTGCTCACACTGTCGATGTGGCAATGTGGGATTAACGCTTTGTTTGTCCAACTCATATTTTTTCGATGAAATCCACCCAAATATTCCACTTTTAGCTTCCCTTTTTAGAACGCTGTAGTCGTTTCAAACGTTTTTTGATGTCCAAATAAATGTTAGCATTCAAAACTAGCAGTAAAATAAAAGGTAGAAAAAAATTAGTAGCTAGTTCTGATAACGTGAAAAATAATGTGTCAACAATTTCGAATTCACAATCGACACTATAATCCACAGGATTAGATTTCAACATCGGGCCGACAGCAAACGCAATCACAGAGTAATAAATTAATGGCACAGCCCAACAAATTGCCAATTGTATTTTCACCTTTTTGAATGATTGGAAACTTTTGTATTTAAGCCCTTTCGTAATCAACAGATATCGATCTAAGCTAATAAGTACAACCGTGTAGGTGACAACTAATGACAAAACGTAATCAAACAGCAGCCACACTTTGCACGTATATTCACCAAACACCCAATCACCATCGGTTATCCACCAAGCTGTGTTCACCGGAAATATTACTACCCCAATCACCAAACCAGCTAAACACAAATTCAGAATAAATGTATTGCCAACAACTGAACGGATTTTGGCATCTTTAACGTAAGCAGCAATTGTCATTGCATTTCCAGTGACTGTGATCAGTGTTAGAAGTATATTACTAACAATGATTATAATCAACTTGCTGTTCATCGCTGTCCCATCATCAACAGTGAAGTTTGAAGAGGAACTGTAGTCGTACGAAGCACTCATTTTCTTTCCACCTGTCTGCCGTCTAAAGATGATGGAACGAACACCATTCAATCATGTTGACAGCTCAGGTTTGATACTAGATGACTGTCTGGGAGTTGTTGTATTTCTGTAGTGATATAAATGGTCAAATTAATCTCATTTTCAGAAATAGTATGAATATTAAACAAAAAAACAAAACGGATCGATCAATGGTTTGTAAATCTATCAACGATATACATGAACCTTGGTAGCTAGCAAGATGCAGGAATGAAGCTAAAAGCAGTTGTTTAAAATATTATAAATCAATACAAGATCAATCCTTATTAGTAAGAACATACACGCTTAGCACCGACGACAAGTTCCAAATAATGATCATGGTGTAATACATGAGGCCCGATTTTATGTGAAACTTTTTTTCTAGGCATTAACAATTGTTAAGTATGTGATGATAAGGGCGCGCGCAACCCTTTCATAGTACACTTGCTACACCGACCATTTCTACACTGATAAGACAGAGCTTTAAACCTAACTGCTTGAATATTTCCTTGATGGAATAAGATATTGAAGTAGTTTATCTTGTTTTTTCAGTCATCTTTCATAAAATAAACTTGCTTGACCACTGAACATCTTTGGTTTCTATTTGTATTATATGAAGTGTATTTTCAGCATGATACCTTCCGAGCGTATCCTATGATCAAGCTGCCTTGGTTAAAAACGAACTTATTCTTAAAAGAACTTTAGGAAAAGTTAAATTTCACACTTCACTTAAAATTAAAGCAAACAAAATTTAGGTTATTCTGATTGTTATTGTTATTGCGATTGTGTAAGTTATTGTGATTCTTATTGTCTATCAAACATTTAGTAATCTATCTTAATTAACTACAGAAGAATTAATAGACGAAATTTATATCAATATCATTTGTTAATAAAAGCTTTCTGGTTGATTTAAAAGCCTGTAAAGACATACTACAACAATTAAATTCTTTTATTATCTACAATTGTATTAGTCACGAAAAAAGCTTTTAAAAACATTAATTAACTGTTTAAGCTGTTAAGACCTTATCACACATTGAATCCTACATAGAGTGCAAATTATTATCTAGGATACGGAAATGCATGTTTGATGTGTCATAAATAACAATTTTGTATGAAGTCATAAAGAACACATAGTTTGCATATACGTATTGTGGTATACACGGACCAAACACTAATCCAATAATATTGTATTAGTTAAATATCTATTTTTGAAGATGAATTAAAAAAATGGCATGACGTTTATAGGCTTAAATGCCATCAAAATTATATTTTTGAGACACAGCTCGAGTACCTGATACTTTTCATAGTAATCGTATTAATGATGATTATAAAATGTTAATATTCTACAGAAAAAACAAGATTTAATGATGACAGTGCAGATGGTTGATATTTCTAACAATTAGAATTACAAACATACAAGAATAAATGCTTGGTTAAAGTTTAACCCATTGCAATTCTATAATACACACCACAAGTAAGACGTTTTGGCGAAGACAGGAGAGGTTCATCAATTTTTCTATTTACTTATAAAATAAATATTTGAATTTTCGCAGCTGCTTTGCAATTTCGCAGTTCGGTGATTTGAAATATGTCATCTTAGCATAAGACAATAACGACTGCTTGATTTTATTTTTATATGTTATAACCCAATTGTATTAAATTATCATGCAGTCTATACTGTCGTTATTTGTTTTTTTAATTGATATTTTTTTACATGATGACTGATAAGCTGACCTGAATGATTCGTTCAAACTTCATAATTAAATACTCATACGTGTAGGTTTTTGAAAAGGTGAAAAAAGCCTGAGTCTATCTGTGTAAAACTTAAACAATGCCGAATTTAGTGTTATCTTTGAAATAAGGAACACATTTCGACAATCAAGACAATCTTATAAGTGGGTGTTGATAGAATGGAAGACATTAAATCTTACCTAAATTGAGCCAGGCTTGTCTTTCTCTCTGTTAGAATATGTTGTGTCCCCAAATTTGTTGAATGTAAAATTCTGACTTTGAAATTGCAAAATGTTGAACCATACTTATATGTGATTCAGCACATAAATCAATATACATGTGAATCTTGATTGGTTCATTTTACTTTTCAAACGCAGCAACAGATGGTCTTATCATTTTACACTTATCGCTGAAGAGTTTATATGGCAATATAAAAGGAAATACTTTCTTGTACCCGTAAACCAAGCTAATCATCACTTAGGATACTTACCTTGCATGCATTATTATTGAAGTTTGTACCTAATAAAGCATTAAAAGGAAGTTTTATATACGTACCAACGACGAATACTCTTGTAATGATGAGCTACTTTTAGATTATTAAGATTTTGCTAACATCCAGGAAACGTGGACAAATTTGAGAAATTGAACTCGACGTTCAGACGTTAGTGCTCTTAACAAATGGCAAACACGATTTCTATATAAACCTGGTTGCGAGTTTGTATATTAATAAGTTAAATTGTTTGCATAAGTAATTCTCGCTCGACGTGATCAAAGTAATGATTAAAGCTATTGGGTAAATTTGAGAATCATTTTTAAATTTTCATCACCAACAAATTAAACTCTTTAATTTGTTAACATTTTAAAATGTTAAACATGTCTGCATCAAGAGCAAGTTCTATTTAAAATACTATGCTTCTAACAATCTTGGACAAAATGTTTGTTTGTTTGTTTGTTTGATGAGGTCTTAACGGCACCACGACAACGAAGGTCAAATTGTGCCTGAGAGGTCAGATCATTTTAGAGGTAGTAAGGAAAGAGACCAGGGGAAGAATGAGAGAAATTCAAGAACAAAAGCCAGAAAGCTGTGATCGAGAGAGGAGGTGCATGGGTAAAACTAAAAACAAAGTAGAGAGGGGGTGGAAGAGGAGAATTAAATATGGTTGTAGAGGGATGCATGCTAAAGGAAGGAGACTATTTTATCTGGAGGATTTTTTTGGAAGAACTCAGCAATTGAGTTGTGGGGAGCGAGAGAAGCTCTGGGAAGGTTGTACAGGGGGCAAGCAAGGAGAACGTGTTGGATTGTGAGGATGCAGTGGCAATTGTTACAGAGGGGTTGGGGGGAACCAATAAGGAGGTGGGAGTGAGTGAGGTGGGTGTGACCAATTCTAAGACGGGTAATATGAACGTTGTCGATACGAGAAAAATTGTTGATGGTGGATTTGATCGGGATTGTGGGCTGGATAACATGGAGTTTGTTATCAATTTGGAAGTTCCATAAGGTTTGCCAGCGGTCACGAACAAGAGAAGCGATAAGCGGTTTGATGTCAGAGAAGGTTTTTGGAAAAGGGGAAGGGAGGAGGTTAAGGTCAAGCTTAGCGGCTGTATCAGCCCTGTCATTGCCAGGGATGCCAACATGGCTGGGTATCCAGAAGAAAAGAACACTTTTCCTGCAGAGGGTGGGAGAAAAGAGTTTCCGGAGGAGGAGGTGGCAGGTGAGGTTATCCCATTTAAGATTGAGTAATGAAGTAAGAACAGCCTTTGAGTCAGAGAAAATGGCAAAGTGACTAAGAGGAGAGTACTCAATAAAGTTGAGGGCGAGGAGAATGGCCTTAGCCTCGGCTGAAAAGATGGATGAGTGGTCAGGAAGTCTGCTACTGAGGGTGATGTCTTGGATGATGGCAGCAGCAGCTGTCTTGTTGCCTTCCTTGGAGCCATCAGTATAGATGGAGGTGTAATTTGAAAGTTGGTCTTTGATTTGGTTGTGGAGATTGATGAAGAGATTAGGGTGAGTTTGAGTTTTGTTATAAGTGGAGAGGTCTAGGTGGACAGAAGGAAGGGGGGTGGCCCAAGGCGGAAAAGTGGGCCAGGAATAGGTGCCGAGAGTGGCGGGGTTGATGCCAAGTTGAAAGAGGTCTGATTTAATGCGTAAGCCGAAGGGAGGCGATAGGGTTTTAGTCCTATCAAAGAGGGAGGAGAAATTGGGGTACCTAATGAGGTTGTAAACAGGGTTCTGGGTGTTGGTGAGGACTCTAAAAGCATAGGAGAGGCTAAGCTTTTTACATCTAAGTAGAAAGGGGGGTTCGTTGGCTTCAACATGAAGGCTAGTGATTGGGGAGGTCCTGTAGGCTCCTAGACAAAGCCTGAGGGCTTCATTTTGGATGGTGTTAATGTGGTTGAGGTATGAGTTGTGAGCGACACAGTAAACAATATTGCCATAGTCAAGCTTGGCACGAATGGTGAGCCTGAAAATTTTGAAATATCGGTTCGCTCCCCAAGTAGTGTTGGAGAGCAGTCGGAGGATGTTGAGGGAGCTATTGCATTTTAGTTTCAGGTTGGTGATGTGTGGCTTGTAGGTGAGCTTGGGGTCTAGAGTTAGACCAAGGAACTTTGTGTTTTCAACTTTAGGGATGCGATTCCCATTGAGCACAAAGTTCGGGTTGGGGTGGAGGTTGTTGAAATGACAAAAGTGCATGCAGACTGTCTTGTCTTTGGAGAATCTAAAACCGTTATTGTTGCTCCAGACTTGCAGCTGATTGAGGCTGGTTTGGAGCCTATTTTCAACAATAGGAAAGCTAGGGAGGAGTAGAAGATGGTGAAGTCATCCACGTAGAGGGTACGTTTGATGCTGGGGCCAAGGTCATTCCGATGTCATTAATGCTCAGGTTGAAGAGAGTGGGGAGAGGATGCTGCCTTGGGGGACGCCCTCTTCTTGGGGGTACGGCTTGGAGAGAGTGTGGCCAATACGAACTTGGAACTGCCTGGGTAAGAGGAAGTTTTGAATAAAGATGGGGAGGTGGCCTCTGAGACCAATGGTGTGAAGTTTGCGGGTAATGCCGTATTTCCAAGTAGTGTCGAAAGCTTTCTCGAGGTCAAAAAATATGGCAATGAGGTGTTCCTTTTTTCGAAGGATTCCCGGATGGCGGTGTCGAGCGTAATTAACTGGTCTAGGGTATTGCGACGTTTTCGGAAGCCGCTTTGGTGAGGAGAGAGGATTCTGTTGGTCTCGAGGAACCAGTTTAGTCTCTGATTAATGATCTTTTCCATAATTTTACAGAGACAGCAAGTAAGGGCGATGGGTCGATAGCTGGTGGGGTCGGTGCTATCCTTCCCCGGCTTAAGGACGGGGATGACAATAGCTGTCCTCCAGATAGGGGGAAAGGAGTGTGAGGACCAAATGTGGTTGAAGATGGTGAGTAGGGTAGTGGTGGCCTTGATGGGGAGGTGTTTCAGAAACTGATAGGGGATGTTATCTGGGCCCTTGGAGGTGCAGCCAGCGTCGCTGATGGCTTGGTTTAATTCAGAAAGGGTGAGAGGGGTGTTGTAGCTTTCGGAGTTGTCAGAGGGAAAAGTGATTCTCCGGGCTTCATCGCAAGCTTTTTTGATTTTGAAAGCATTGGAGTAGTTGGTCGAGGACGAGATGTTGCTGAAAGAGGCGGCGAGGTGGTCAACGATGTCTTTTTGCGGTGAGAAGGTCTCCATTCCAAGAGAGATGGGAGATGGAAGATTTGCCCACTCTGCCGTGGAAGCTGTTAACCATTCTCCAAATCTTCTTAGTGGGGTGTTGGTGGTGAGAGAAGAGATAAAGTTGTTCCAAATGTTGGTTTTACTGTCCTTGATAGTGCGTCTGGCCTTGCACGGCTGATGCGAAAGAGGTTAAGGTTATGGGTGGTCGGGTTAGTTTTAAAGTTCCTGAGGGCTCTTTTCCTGTTCTTGATGGCGGTTTTGCAGTCATCTGAGAACCAGGGGTTGGGGGATGATTTGGGGTTTGGAGGTTTTGGGAATTGAGCAGGTGGCGATGTTGATAAGGATATTACTGAAGTTAGACATGGGATCCTCATCCTCGAGAAGATGGGGGAGAGGTGTGAGTCACAGAGGGTTTCAAAAAGGGACCAGTCAGCCTTGTCGAGGTTCCAATTGGGGGTGTGCTCAGTGGGGATTTGAAGATTGGAGTGTATAAGAAGAGGGTAATGATCACTACCACAGAGGTCAGCAGTGACTCTCCAACTAAAATCAGGGAGGAGGTTGGGGGAACAGATAGACAGGTCAATACAGGTGAGAGAGCCTGTGGCAGGATGAAGGTAGGTCGGGGAGTTAGTGTTCAGTAAGGACAGGCTGTGCTGACGGAGAGCGTTTTCGATGAACTTGCCTCTAGGGGTGGTGGCATTAGAGCCCCACAGAGGGTTGTGAGCGTTGAAGTCACCAAGAAGGATGAAGGGGGTGGGAAGCTGAGAGATGAGGTTGTTAAGGCTGGTTGGTTGAATGTTGGTGTTGGGAGGGAGATAGATATTGCAGAGAGTGAAAGTTTTGTGGAGGGAGATAGAAATACAGATGGCCTGAAGGTCGGTGTGCACACGAACAGGGCTGTGTGGGATACCGTGTCTAACGAGAATGGAGACGCCACCACAGGCCCTGTCAGCATCCACTTGATGTTTGTGATAGCAAGCAAAGTTGTTAAGGGAGTAATGGTCGGTGGTTTTCAAGAAAGTTTCTTGTAGGCAGAAGACGACCGGGTTGAAGGCGGAGGCCAGAAGGTCGATTTCTTCAGAATTGGCCTTAAGGCTCCTAATGTTCCATTGTATGATGTTGTGGGTGTTATTGTAATTGTTTGTGGTGTATGCCATAAAGGAGGCGGGGGGTTATCTGGAGGAAGATCTGCTGGGTCTGAGTTGGCTTGTTTTTTCTTTGGATCTGTTTCTTTGGGAGCGATTGTTTTTGAAAATTGGACGAGAAGTATGATCGGTGTGTTCAGTAATCGAACAATCCATACTCTCTTCAGTGTGGGTTTGGGAGGTGGGTTGTTTGTTGATTGGTTGTTTGTTGATTGGTTGTTTGTTGATTGGTTGTTTGTTGATTGGTTGTTTGTTGATTGGTTGTTTTTTGGTTGGTTGTTTGTTGGTTGATTTGTTGGTTGTTTGCTTGGCTGGTTTTAGCTTGATGTATGAAGGTATTAGTGGAGTTGGTGTAGGGGCGGTAGGGGCTTTAGAGGGGGTTAGGAAGAAGGGGTTGAGGAGAGAAGTGGTGGTTGAGGTGGTGTGGTATTGGGTGGTGTGGGTGATTGGGTTTGTTGGAAATGGTGATGGGCTTAGGACTAGGTAAGAAGAGCCAGGTGAGGTCGGTTTGAGCATGGGAGTTAGTTTTTGTTGTGTTAGTTGTGTTTGG
Organism: Chiridota heheva; assembly: GCA_020152595.1. Lineage (NCBI taxonomy): Eukaryota > Metazoa > Echinodermata > Holothuroidea > Apodida > Chiridotidae > Chiridota > Chiridota heheva. The sequence goes on from JAIGNY010004470.1 coordinate 52,691, forward strand.
GGCGGAATTAGAGTTAGAGGAGACTACGTTTGAGTAGGAAGGCTTGGAGTTAAGGGAAGCGAGGAATTGTTTCCTGGCCTCAGGGTAGGTTATGTTGGGGTTAAGGGTTTTAAGTTTTGTTATTTGTTTTTCCTGAAGCCAGGTGGGACAGTCTTTCGAGAAGGAGGGATGGTTTGCTGGGTGTTTACCGTCACAATTTGTGCAGAGTGGGGTGTTGGTGCAGGAGGTGTTGTCATGGTCCGGGGCTCCGCAGTTACCACAGCGCGCTTGGCTGTGGCAGGAGTTTTTCCCGTGGCCATACCTCTGACAATTATAGCAACGTAAAGGGTTAGGAATGTAAGGGGCGACCTGGATTCTCAGGTAGCCGGCAATGATGGTAGCAGGTGGGTCACGGGGAGGAGGGGGTCAAGGTCAAGGTCACTGCATAGGCGTTTTGTCATTATGAAAGAAAAACCAAGGGCCGAGAGACCCGAGGCAGCTAGAAAAAAAATCGCGGAACAACTATATGGGGATCGCTGTATTAGTAACGAAGGGCGTGAAAAGTCGGGACAGAACGAGGGAAAATATAATAGAAAAAAAGAAAAGAAACGATCTCACCGAGGATAAAAGCCCATCCACCGAAAAGAAAATATGAAAATGAAGTTATAAAACAAAATGGTGCAAATTGGAGAGAAAATGGAGCGAAAATAGTTTAAGAGAATAGAAGCAGTTGTCACGTCGCTCTCGTACACACAAAACTGCTGGGACACTTACCGGAAGTTTGCAATGTTATTTTAAAGTTTTATGAACATCTATATTTCATATCACCTCCCCCAACCCCCACCCCCTTTCAATGTTGTCTAAATATTTCGCAAAGAAATACAGAGACATGGAAAGCAAGTTAGCATTTCCCACTAATTTCATCCACATTGAACAGGGGAAAGGGGTGTCCCAAAGAATTTTGACCATGATTTTCTCAGTGTGTGGCAAAGAAGAGCGTTTTTGTTTTGTTTTTTTGCTGAACATTTGAAAGGCTTTTTGAAGTAAGTGGATAGTGTTACATTTTGTTGTGAAAGTTCGGGTCCGTCGATAAGGGGGAGGTAATTATGAGACCTTGGCAATGGGAAATTAATATAAAGCCTAATTATTTCACTGAACCAGCGCCTCTCAACGATTTACCATGAAAATCGAGTAAAGATCATCATACTTAATGAGACTTCCTATAATCAGTGGTAAATCGTTTAGTAATATTTTTATCTTTTAGGAAGAAATTCCATTTTAACTTGTGTATGATCTTTATTCCATTATTCTAACTTTGTTCACTTCTAGTCACTACAACTTCAACATGGGAAACGTAAATAATCGCTTTACTTTCTTCAAATAAAAGACATAACTATCGACCACAAATTTGGTAAATCGCTTAGCTAAGATGAGAGTGTGGCGCACGTCTAATGTAAACATGGAATCTTAACAGTTTTTGTTTTATTTACACTCAGTCGCTTCATATTTCTTCTATCTCAATCAATTGACTGAATTGTTACTTTTTTATTAATGTCCTTGCTACCCCCTAATTCTTCAACAGTATTTTCAATTATAAAATCAGAAAAGCAATATGAGCATGTCAAAACTACTTTTTGTTTACATGCTGGAATCGGATAAATAAAAAATGGAAATACTCTCCACCTAACCATCATTTCAATCTCCATCTCATCCATCCACTCCCCTTCCCCCACTTCCCACCCCTAACTGCCATCATTTCACCTGTAATCCACAATGCACAGAACAATGCAGTGGTGGTAAAGAATAAAGCACTCAGACATTCTAACAAATGGGTGGCAAACAGGTTTTTTTTGGCCGAAATAAAGAATAAATAACTCTTCTTATTTTATCCACTTAAGATACCATGGTCCAATGACATTTTTCAAACAATCTTGGACAAAACTGTTGGGACACTTACTGGAAAGTGTGCATGTTATTTCAAAGTTTCATATACAGCTATTTTTCACGTCGCGTCCTCCCCTCGCGACCCCCCTCCCCTTGCCCTACTCATTCAATGTTTGATGTTCTAGGCCCGTGGCCAGGAATTTCGCTTGGAAAAAATACACACCTTAAAAATTCCGGGTGCTTAATTAATTCTTTAGATTTTGAAAGGGCACTTTCTCAACAAAAAGGGGTTCAGGAATTTAAAAGGGGTTCAGGAATTTAAAAGGGGTTCAGGAATTTAAAAGGGGTTCAGGAATTTAAAAGGGGTTCAGGAATTTAAAAGGGGTTCAGGAATTTGAAAGGGGGTTCAGGAATTTGAAAGGGGGTTCAGGAATTTGAAAAAGGGTTCAGGAATTTGAAAGGGTGTTTAGAAATTTGAAAGAGGCTTCAGGAATTTGAAAGGGGGTTCGTTTAAGTGCAAAAAACCTTGAAATTCTGGGTGCTTTTTATAGATCAAAAGGGTACTTTCTTAATAAAAGGAGGTTCGATCGCTCGGAGGAACCCCTCCCCTCTGCTGGCAGTCCTAATGCCAAATTGCTACATCGTAACTTTGTCCCCCAAGCCACATATGGACCCAATACAATTTAAGTATGATATCAGGTCACTGTGCAACAGTACCAAACGGATGTACATAGTCATGTTAGCCAGTTAGCGCACGTGATACATGCAGAGAGCCAGGAAGGAGCCCGGAAAACAAAAAAGTGATTATTTTCCTGATGGAAAATGATCATATAGTTTGCTTTGCGACCAGTCTTTACTTTCAATAACTATTTTGTGCATTTTTCAAAATCAAAACGAATTGTAATTGAAGTATAAAGTTAAATTATTCATGCAGAAAAACGTTGGGGAAATGTGTTTTTTATTTTTCATTCAAAATACCAAATTAAACAGTTTGTTGGACTGTCAAGTACTTAAGTAGTTTGGCGATCAATATTTTCAAAATGAGGGAACATGGTCACCAGTTTTTTTCCATGTTGCGACCACAAACCAAACGCAATTGTCGGGTTGCATGTATGACCATTTTTAAAAGGATTTGTCTACTCTGCATCCATGTCAATTTTGCCACAAAATGTTATGAAAGTTTGCTTTTTTATGCCATTTAATGATGCTTACAATCTTTTTATTTTAAATCATTTTAACAATTTTTAGTTATGTTTTATAAAATATTTCATTCAATCTTTGTTCAGACAGGAAATAAGTATTATCTTAGTATCTCCTGTCATCCTTATCTGTAAACCTGGTCGATGTGTCTTAAAAGTTCGGAGCTAATTCTAAACTAAGGATATTGCAGTAGTTTTAAATGCCACGATTAATTTTAAAAGGCAATCCCCTTTCCTTCTTATCAAAGCAATTTTTTGAATACTTTATTGCCTTTGGATATTATCATAGACTATTCCACTGGATGCTGAGACCATAGGACACTTGACCCCAGATCATCCCATTTGCCTGATGAGTATCTGTTTTTACTAATGTTTTGTTATCAATATGTATACATTTTAAATTAATTGTACTTTCTTTACTGTCCAACTTTTGATGCAGATTTTCATAACTGAAAAATCACAAAAACACCGTTTTTCTGTTTTGGCACAAACTAAATAGAAATAAATACTAACTATAACTGCACCATAATCTAAATTAATCAAACACAATAATGCATTAATTAAGATATATTATTTCATCATCTATTTTACATGTACAGACATGCAATGTTCTTTGGTGAAAATCACATTTTGTATATTTTGATTAAAAGCTAGGGGCATTTTTTATAGTTACAGATGGTACTCTACTGAAAAAGAAGCTATATTCTTTGCAGGAGATATAGCTATAATACATGCATGGACATACAGCAATCATGCATGCATGGATCCATAGCTATGGTGCATGCATGAAGCAATGTCTATAACATATGCATAGAGATATATCTATGATGATGCATGGAATATAGATATAATATATGTATTAAGTTATCAATAATGTATGAAGAAGCTATAATAACAATACATGCATGGAGCTATAGTGCATGCGTAAAGATATACCTATAATGCAAAATGGAGCCTAGTAATACTGCATGCATGCATCTATAACTATAATGTACAGTATTTATGAAGCTATAATGCATGCATGAGGCTATAGTTATAATGCATGCATTAAAGCTATAACTATAATGCATGCATGGATCAACAGCAATCATGCATGGATGGTTTTATAGTTATAATGTATGCATGAAGCTATAACTATAATGCATGCATGAAGCTATAACTATAATGCATGCATGAAGCTATAACTATAATGCATGCATCAAGCTCTAACTATGTATGCATGAAGCTATAACTATAATTGATGCATGTTATGATGCAAGTATAATTATAATGCATGCATGGATATGCTCAGATCTATAATTATAATGCATGCATGAAGCTATAACTATAATGCATGCATGAAGCTAAAGTATAATGCATGCATGAAGCTATTACTAAAATGCATGCAGGATATAGTTATAATGCATGCATTAAAGCTATAGCTATAATGCATGCATGAAGCTATAATTATAATGCATGCATGGATATAGTTATAATGCATGCATTAAAGCTATAGCTATAATACATGCATGGATCAACAGCAATCATGCATGCACAGATCTATAGTTATAATGCATGCATGGATCTATAGTTATAATGCATGCATGAAGCTATAACTATAATGCATGCATGAAGCTATAACTATAACATGTGCATGGATGAATAGTTATAATGTATGCATGGAGCCTAGCTATAATGCATGTACTTTAGCTTGATAGCTACTATGAACTGCAAGACCATCTCAAACTAAAGCTTCCAGAGAACTACGAATATCTACAACTGCACTTATAAAACCAAACAAAGCCACTGCACAAAGGCACTTCACAAAAGCACTGCACAAAGGCACTGCACAAAGTCACTGCACAAAGGCACTGCACAAAGTCACGGCAGTGCCCTTAAAAGTCAAAATGTTCAAGAAAAACAATACAAGTCATTGTTTTAAACAAAAACAAACTAGTGGAGATTTTTACAGCAATCATAAATATCTGTCTGCAATAGATCTATTTTATTTCATCTATTTTAAGTTTTGATAAAAAGCACAAAACGAAAGCTTGTATATTATATTAAAAACATGCTTTGATTATCATTTTACCCTCTTAGTAATTACTCCCAAGTTCTGCAAGGTGTATGAATCTAAGACTGCAATAACAATACAGGAATCATTGACAGATCAATATCATGTCAGTTAAGTTAATCTATGCATGTGGATATTGAGATTTCGAAAAACTACATAATTATCAGCTTTTATCAATTACTCAAACCAAGCAAAAAAAATACTTTAAGTTAAAAACCACTCCACAGTTGTTTACAGTACATCTGACAAGAGCAAATACATTAATTTGTGATTTCATATCAATAAACTGAACATTTGGTATGCCTGAAGCTAAATGCATTCTGTTAAAATAATAATCTAATATAACATCAAGAGGAACATTTCAACAGCTTGTGTAACATAAAGCTTGTTGGACAAAGCAATTGCGCAAATTTGTGTAATACTTTGCCCTCTTTTGTTCAAACTGTGTAGCATACATGTACATGAAGAACATATCACTCAACTTGCACGCAATAGTTCAGAATAAAACCTGACGAAAGGTTTAAATTTAAATAAAGATTTCTCTCCACAATATTACTCACACTTAATCTGTAATTGCTGACAGGAACAGCTTCAACCAACATTTAAATAGTTAAAACATTGCAACTTCTACAATATACATTTATTGATGCAGATGCAGCATAAGATATCCACATGAATCATCACTGCCCATCCCACCTTCCTGAAAATATATTTTTGAGGGGTTCAATGTATTCTCCAAAGGTGAACTAAGTACATATACCACAACACTTGTAAGATAATGACAATGTCTTATTTCTGAAAACAACTGTTTCGTTTCATGCATATTCAATCTTCTTTTGAAAATAACGATTCTTAAGTTTTGTTCTTTTAAACAAAGAACACAAGATTTGCTTAATTAAAGCCGAGGGGATTTAAGTAAGGTTTTATTCTTAATGTGAACAGCAGGAATATTACAGGCAGGTGTATTGACAAACCGTCAATGCAAGTTCAGGTTCAACCCTCACAGAATATTTGCCCTGATAGACTAGCTGAACTCTCCTCCTATGGGACCATACTTAACAAAATAAACTTTCATGGGTAAATGGAACTCTTTTAGCAAGTATTTATTGTGTTCAAAAAGACCATAAACAATGGCATTAATAATCAGAGTTCATTAAGGTAGATAATATATAGCAAAAGAAATGAGAATTGTCCCTCAAAGTCAAAAATTAAGAAATTTAGACCAAAACATTATCATTTTGCAAGAAGAAATTAAGAAATTTAGACCAAAACATTATCATTTTGCATAAAGCAAGTAAAAGGATGAATCATGTTAGGACTGGAGTTGACATTTTAATCTTTTATTTCAGATCCTGTGACTATACTTGCTTTTGAAATTATGTGTTTAGTTTAATAATTAACATTTATACATGTAATACATTTTGATTGAAAATTAGAGAAAAAATGAATACCATTGCCTGTAATGAATACAACAAGTTACAATAACAATGATTGTCATGAGAATGAATAAATACAGTAAAATTTCCCTTCTGACATAGGAAACAAAAGGTTGTGAAACGTAGCTATACTTTAACTGCTAAAGATGTTGGTAACAGATGGGAATGCTTTAACATCAAAAGTAAGAAGAAACAAAAGTCGTGTTGGATCCTGCCATCTGGACATAATCCAGAAAGGTATAAAAATGTAAAAAAAAGGTTTTCAATACATTTAGGTTCATTTTTATCCCACAAACATCTAATGCTAATCTGCAAAATAATATATATATATATATATATATAAATCCTGTTGGCCTAAGAGATTCACTTGACCCTTCTGTTTTCTGAAGTCATCCTTTAGGTCATACATCAATGTACATATCTTCTCCCCAACATGGTCATTTACTTCAAATTCCCCATAAGTATCAAAGGCACCTGTAATTTTGTAGTTTGAATGAGCAATTTAGTTACAATTATATCACCAGTCACCACTCTAAAGCATACTAACTAACAAATTAAGTTCATCAGCCATGCAGCTTACATAGCCCCCAGAAAAAAATCCTTATCATCAAACTGTTTTAAAATATTGGATACTATATTTCTTTCAAGAAATGACTGTTTAAGATAGCTTTTACATAATAATAATAATGATATATACATAACTAGGGAATTAATATCTCTTGCTGAAATATACATGCCAGGTACAAAATATTGCACTTCAACTCTCTCATAAAATATTGACCTTTCTGGGTTAACTTTTACCCTGAGAACAAATCTTCAGAACTGCAGAAAGAAAGAAAAAACAGTTACATACAGCTATTCAGATGAATATTTGCATCATGTATTTTGGTAATACTTGATACATTTTTCCTTGGGTTGTATAAATATATTAGAACCTGTTACTTGTCATCATATTCATTCCTCTAATTGCTCATTCTGTCAAAAATGCTAATATCCAACAAAATATCAGCAAGACAAGAGAGTTGTAGATAGTCAGCATTATTCGTGTAATGTCAAATCAGTCCTGTCAGGCTGTAAGAGTGAGCTGTCAAGAATACTTTTTTACCCATCAGCAATGAGGCCATCCTTGGCACACCAACATTTGTGTGCATTGTTTGCTCTACAACCACAAGCACTGTTAAGCCTTACTCTACCACGCAGCGATATCATCGCCGTTATGGGTGCCCATCTTTGGCGCCGCCTCCTGAGCACATTTTCAAAAAAGGTGCTGGTAGAGTAAGGGTTAAGCAACCTGCAACAAATGCGCCAACTCGAATATATAGGCCGCATGATCCCGGTGGGCGGCCCAGCGGGTCACTGAAGCAGAATGGGCCCAACTCTGCCGCCTGGAAGACAGAGGACCCTTCAATAATCAGCCCTTAATTAACCCTTACTCTACCACGCTGCAATATTATCGCCGTTTTGGGTGCCCCATCTTTGGCTCCGTCTCCCGAGCGCATTTTCAAAAAGGTGCTGGTAGAGTAAGGGTTAAGTCACTAAAAGCATCAAAGTACAGTCATCAAAGTATGTTATTATGTCATATTGTTATGTCAATATGCATAGGACCGGAGTTCATCAAAGATAATCTGTCTACTCTGAGAAATACCTACCAGGGCACTCAATGCCAGGGCACTCAATGCCAGGGCACTCAATGCCAGGGCACTCAATGCCAGGGCACTCAATGCCAGGGCACTCAATGCCAGGGCACTCAATGCCAGGGCACTCAATGCCAGGGCACTCAATGCCAGGGCACTCAATGCCAGGGCACTCAATGCCAGGGCACTCAATGCCAGGGCACTCAATGCCAGGGCACTCAATGCCAGGGCACTCAATGCCAGGGCACTCAATGCCAGGGCACTCAATGCCAGGGCACTCAATGCCAGGGCACTCAATGCCAGGGCACTCAATGCCAGGGCACTCAATGCCAGGGCACTCAATGCCAGGGCACTCAATGCCAGGGCACTCAATGCCAGGGCACTCAATGCCAGGGCACTCAATGCCAGGGCACTCAATGCCAGGGCACTCAATGCCAGGGCACTCAATGCCAGGGCACTCAATGCCAGGGCACTCAATGCCAGGGCACTCAATGCCAGGGCACTCAATGCCAGGGCACTCAATGCCAGGGCACTCAATGCCAGGGCACTCAATGCCAGGGCACTCAATGCCAGGGCACTCAATGCCAGGGCACTCAATGCCAGGGCACTCAATGCCAGGGCACTCAATGCCAGGGCACTCAATGCCAGGGCACTCAATGCCAGGGCACTCAATGCCAGGGCACTCAATGCCAGGGCACTCAATGCCACTCAAAAACTTAGCAATAAAAGTATGAGAGTACCTATACTAAGGAGACATCTTCTTTCTCAGCCACATTCCAAACTTTTGTAAAGGTGACCCCTCTCTTTGCGGAGAAACATTTCTGTTCGAGTTATTGCCATTTTTATTTGGTGATTGAGCTCTTTTTCTCTTAGGTCTGGACTCGCTGCCAATAGAAGCACTCCTTTTTTGAGGAGATTTGAACCATTGGTCTCCATCTTTATCATGTGTCCCATTTAGGATGTTGGAATTTGGATCATGTGAGCCATTGTATTCAACAACACCCTCATCGGCTTTGTCGCTTTCTGTAGATTTCACCGTTTGTGGAAGGATGACCATGGGTTCTAAGGGTAGACTGGGTCGGGAGTTTGTTGCACTGTCTTTTGTTGTCACATTCTGAACTACATTCATTGACTGAGCTGTCTCCTGCTCCATCCTTGCTAGCTGTTAAGATAAATCATTACCCAATTGTAATAAGACTTTACTTGCCATATTTAAACATGCATAAACTAATTTGTATAAATTTTAACTATGACTGTTTTGATCTTACATTTTTAAGTAATTTTTGTTAACTTTCTTAAACCTTTGTACCTATTCAGGGAGCAATTTGTTCGGGTTCGAATCGCAATTTGTGACGCAAAAATTGTGCATAACGTCGTTTAGCGATTTATTTCCCTACCTTGCTTCACAAAAATGAGATAGGCTACAAATCCTTAACTCACTGATTGAAGTTTTCAGCCATCAAAATTTTTAAAAAGAATCACAAATGCGCAGTAATCACCTATGAATGGGGATATTTTGCACTTTGATTTGAACGAAATGTAAGTAACTTGTGAAATGCACAGAGATTCTGCAGCAGTAAATAGTAAAAGTTGAAACCAACAATACACCATAACGTAAGGCTTTAAATCACACTCAATCAATGCACATTTTACAAGCTGTTAAATCGACCAACAATTACAAGGTCAAAATACTTGAATTGTCACAATCAGTACATTTACATGTAAATATTACCTGATGAGTCAAATAAATTTTGGAAGAAAGAAAAAAATATTGCAAAATAAACAAACAGAAATTCTGCATGCTTCGTAAAAGATGGCGGCCATTTCAAAAGGACTGTTTCATCAGAACTTCAGGGGTGGTTGCATAGTTTTAAAATGTTTTACGGCGAGGTATTATAGTATGTAAGATTTTCACAATGAAAGCCCTGGCTAGTACGGTAAAAAAGTTACATGATGTCGAGTTTAAATGACACTGAAAGGAAGTTATCTGTTCTTTCTAAACTAAATTTTCATATACATTTTCCATGAAAATGATGGATATACTGTAGAAGTAAACTTTTTACGATTTGGAAAGCAAAATTCCAGCGTATATTTGGGCAATCTAGTCAATACCTATGCCATACTGCTTGTGTGATTTTTTTTACTTAATAGCGGGAAATCTGAAAACTACATTGAAAAAGTATCATTTGAAGTGTATTAAAACAAAGAGTAATACAAAATCAATACGGCCTAAATATGCATCATTATTGCTAATCAATTTTAATGAATTGCTAATCATTTTTATGAAATGAGTAGCAAACTGCTAATCAATTTTTTACAAGCAAATTGCTCCCTGCTATTTCGGTATAATTGAATAGAACAAACACAACGATGGAAAAAGCATTCAAATTTGTTTTTCCACGACATTGCTATTCACCTTTAAGTATAACACATTTCGATAGACATGACTGACCTCATGCTAAGAGTGAGATCAGAGCCTTTCAAATTTTGGGGCTCAAAAACATTGATATTAACCAATCAGTATAGTCTAGAGAGGTGATTCATTTACCATCAGAAGAATGGTTGGAAGAATGTTTCAAAACAATGAAAAGTATTTTCAATTATATTGCAGGGAAGTTAATCTATGATGCAAAATCTGAAAGATAGATATCCCTAGATTTGAGATCATAATATAACAAATACTTAACACTATAATTAACATTCGTTGGACTGAAATTTAGCAAAGCACAGGTTCGCTTTCGAGGGAACGATCCGACAAGAGCCATCTTTAATCCTTGTCAGACTGAAATTGAGTGGGGAACTGGTCCCCTTTGTGGGTATTGTGCGGCACTTGTCATTCACTAGCTTACCTCTTCGTCAATGCACCTAAACTGCCACGTCCACTTGGTATTGTACAGAAACTGCCTGAGATCAAACCTATTGTCATCTGGGCTGTAGCTCTCAGCATGGTATGATGGGGTAAGGATGGTCATCTTGTGACGGTTGATAGAGTAACTTCTGAAGAAGTATTTCACCTTGTCAGCTACCTGTAAACAGAGAAGGGTAGAGGTAAACAAAAGTGAATTTTTAAATGAAACAAAACTGGACTAGTATTTTAGAATGTTAATATAAACACAACAGGATGTGTTGTAATTAAAAACCAATCTTACAAAAGTGTTAAAATAAACTCAAAACATCGTCACCATACCATATATTAAATGCTGACTTAAGGATATCTACAATTGAAAGTAAAAGGGAAAATGATACAAACTTGTTATAAATGATGCATGCATATCACTCTAAGAAGATGTTGGCAACTCAGTCATTCATACAATATTAAACTTTACACATGAGCTCTGAAATTTTTTCTTTTTCTACATAATATCAATTGTTCTTCGTCATAATGATACTGTTAGAAGTACCTTTCCCTTACAATGCTCTTTATCACCCCCTATTCTCAGGTTGAAGAAGTATTCTATCAAGTATTGAAGTATCACCTTTCGGGCCTCTTGTGGATCACTATGGGCACACCTAAACACCAGAGGGACACATGAAGCCTCTTTTGGTGTCCAGTAGTGGCTAACTTTCCTTGCGGAGATAAGCCTCTTCTAACTTCAAATGACTACCTACATCCCTTGATTAATTAAGGGTTCACGGACAACACGGCTTTCCCTACCACCCATTGTCACAGGGAGTGATTAATAATCTTGTTTGTATAATATGGTATTGATGTTGTATCACGCGAGTGGGCGGTACATGACATCTCTCACTACTCACTTGTATGTACGAAAATTTGAATTAGAATGGACGAGGTATTTAGTGTAGATCCGCTTGGTCAGAGCTCTTAATTTATGCAATACTTTAATTTATGCAAAACTTTAAGGCATCTCAGGTGCCAACATTCTTTAAATGTACATGTATTTGTTTGATCTGAAATTTCCCAAAAGTCTGGAAGAAGCAAATAAGTTGTCTAATGAGACACATCTCAAGAGGCTATGTTTTAGCTGAGTTCTTATGTTAGCCCCAAGACGAGAATGGTACATGGGCTAGTGGAGTTTTCCACAAGTTTTATTGTGATTGTGAAGTTCTGTAAAGGTACCAGAAGGAACTTTCGTGTTAGGGGCTCTTTTCTGTAAGTTACTTACTTTATCTATTTTGTTGTGCATGCAAATTATCTTTCAGGTCATAGTTATGAGAATATGTATAGGAATTAGAAGTTGGGTGTGTCCAGAATTGTGAATTTATTTTTATGTATATATCATCGTGTCCAGCATCGGACTTGTGTGGGGGGAATTATTATGACTATCAGAAATGCCATATTTGTATATTCTGCTATCTTTTATATACTTTAGAATATTTCAAAGTTGACTAAAATGATGGTGGGGTTGCTGTAAAAGTTTACGGAATTGTTAATATACACTATTTTAATATCCAGTATATATGAACATTATATTCAATGAACATATTTAAGATCTGGTGCATCTGAATCTGAAATGAGTTATTAAGTGTTAGGGGCGGTTAGAGCTTTGTTTTCGCTAGAAGCGAATTAGGTTAATGTGGGTGTTGAATCTTGATAGAGATGACGAGGGGGTAGGCACATTTTCAATTGCATTAAATATGGGTTGATGAGCCTTTGATTATCCCCGGGTTTGGGTTTCTTTTGGGCTACCCAAAGGGTATTTATTTTACCAGCTTAGTGAGGATGACAATGCCATAGACGGGTAGTTAGCCAACCAGGACGTCGGTACGGGACTCCTCGGGCAACAACACACCATTGGCAGATTGTGTTTTCCTTTCCTTCCTTATCTTTTTATTTTTCTGTCTCTTACTAACACAGAGATCATAAAATGATTAGTAAGGTTTTATTGTATTATATATTATTGATTACATTTTGTTGACGATACCATAACAGATTATTTTGACTATAGACAGAAATCGCAAATAATATTCTTTTTTCCAAGTTAATGCATATTTTCATTGTTGTTTTCCCCTTCAGCCTTACTGACTATATCTTACAGGTGCTCTTAGGTGATGTCCATTGTGGACTTCCGGTCCACACTGTGACACCCATTGACACAGGATAATAAACAGTTAAGCTCCTTTAGCACATGAGGCGATAATCAAGTTAGTTTGGAGCTTAAAGTCAGTTAACTGTAGCAAAGAGACATGAGGAAAAGCTGTAAGTCCTCTTCATGGACATTTTCACATTTGAAATAAAGCAAAAACATACCTCACACAAAGATGCAATATATTCTTTATAACAGAATTAGCCACTGAATCAAGTGAGATTTGTAACTTTCCCAGGGAAAAGTAGAACAACCTTCTATGATAGATTTAAATCACTGAATTATGTACAATACAAAGTAGAGTGTGTCCCTTCTCAACCAATTGCATTGCAGAAAACAAACTTATGGATATTCATGAATAAATATTAAACTATATGTGACTGCCAGGGTATATTGTAAATGTGACTTCAATGATGACACATAACCATCTTATATGACCTTGTGACTTCAATGATGCCACACAACCATCTTATATGACCTTGTGACTTCAATGATGCCACACAACCGCCTTATATGACCTTGTGACTTCAATGATGACATACAACGGTCTTATATGACCTTGTGACATCAACGATGACACACAATGGTCTTATATGACCTTGTGACTTCAATGATGCCACACAACCGTCTTATATGACCTTGTGACTTCAATAATGCCATACAACCATCTTATATGACCTTGTGACTTCAATGATGCCACACAACCGTCTTATATGACCTTGTGACTTCAATGATGACACACAACCGTCTTATATGACCTTGTGACTTCAATGAAGACACACAACCATCTTATATGACCTTGTGACTTCGATGCCACACAACCGTCTAATATAACCTTGTAACTTCAATGATGCCACACAACAGTCTTATATGACCTTGTGACTTCAATGATGCCACACGACCATCTTATATGACCTTGTGACTTCAATGTGGCCACACAACCATCTTATGTGACCTTGTGACATCAATGATGCCACACAACAGTCTTATATGACCTTGTGACCCCAATGATGACACACAATTATCTTATGACCTTGTGACTTCAATGATGCCACACAACAGTCTTATATGACCTTGTGACTTCAATAATGACACACACTGTCTTATATGACCTTGTAACTTCAATGATGCCACACAACCGTCTTATATGACCTTGTGACTTCAATGACACACAACCGTCTTATATAACCTTGTGACTTCAATGATGCCACACAACCGTTTTATATGACCTTGACTTCAATAATGACACACAACTGTCTTATATAAGCTTGTGACTTCAATGACACACAACCGTCTTATATGACCTTGTGACTTCAATGATGACACACAACCATCTTATATGACCTTACCTCCGTAGCGGTGAACCTGTCGCTCCATTCATGTACGAGTTTTGTGAACATTGCGTACGGACCATAATAAGAAACCTTGCGGAGTCTACCGTACATAGACAATTCATCATAAGTCATGCCCATATCCGCCTTGAAAAAGTATAAAAAAAAAAACACTTTAAAATCGATGAACTCTTTTTTTTTAACAAATGTACTACTGGCAAGGCTAGGTCTTCAAAGGCATACAGTGACAAAAACTCAGATAGTGTGACATAAACATAATGAAAGGAGTTCTTCATGAATTGATAAGCATGCAGAAGAGAGGAGATAAAACTGAAGGGGCCTGTTTAATTGAACTGTTCAATACAGTTCTAGGCAGAAAGGATGCTATATGATAGTATCCATGTTTGAAAATCTTGGAAGTTCTTTCCACAAACATAAAAGATTGATTAGTTTTCTCCCTCTGCTATTTATGAAGCTTGTGAACCTTGTACTGTTAGTTTTCAATAGTCCTCCTGAATTAATAATGTTATCATCATTTCCGTCTGATATCAATAATTTGACCGAAGCATGCTTTGGAGGACTGCAAAAAAACCCATTAAGTTAAGATATTTTCTCCAAAATGATAGTCAATATTTGGTGAATCTTCCAAACACTTGAATGTTCCTAAAATGATGTGATTAGGAATACACAATAGGTATTAAATGTCTACAGGGTTAACAGGTATATGGACAGGTAGCAACAACATGGCCTACAATAGCCTGAAATATACTGAAGATCATAAAAATAGCAAACGTCCCATCAAAATCAGTTAAAAATTGACAATTTAAAAGCATTTTAAAATTTTGGTACTGATTTAACATAAATTGAGCAATACTTTCTGACATCAGAAAATAACACCATGGCTATTGCTAATGTTAACTTATTGTTTTTCAACTCTTTCCCAAAATTGTATAAGAGGAAGCAGTTGGCTATAATGCACAGCAAATAGAATTTTGCTATAGTCTTGATCAATATTTAACAGTAAATGCAATTTGATCATGTGGTGTCTGATATCTAGGAGAGAAATATGCATGATATTAAAGATTTTGAGTTGGGTTTGTCCCATGTTTTTTTTTCACATGTTGGAAAATTCTTCAGAATTTATCTGCTCAGAATTGTATGCTCCTCCATCTAAATAAAAACTCTACGTGTACCTACACCTTGAACAAATAGCCTGCCTGCAAGCACAGCACAAATATTTTTCCACTTTGTGTAATATGGGAAAGTAAATCTAAAAGGAAACCTGGTCAGTAAAGAAAAAATTAACAGCAGGCAAATTATTGTAAAGATGTGCTATTCAAATTTATGAATCTAAACCATTATTACCAGAGATCATAACGTCATACGGCCAATATTGCATATAGGCCATAAAAATATGAAACTTCTGTACAAAAAATTGTGACGCGTTTACGGTTGGTTAGCAGTGTAGCGCGAGTGAGTAAGTAATAGCAGGCCGTTTGACTGAGTGATAGCATACTGGCTGGGCCGGGCAGAGAAGACGAAAAGATACGATAGAGAGTGAGTTTTGAAAAAACTTTATAATTTCCGTTCAGGTTAGATGGGAAAAGTTGCCAAAACATGCAAACCAGCCTTTCATTATTTTATTTTTGTTATTATTTTTTTGGAGGACAGAAACCAATTCTTTGCATAAGAACAAAAAGTCATAAATTAATGTTGAATCCTTTAGGCTTTTGTCATTAACATTAGGCCTACAAGTTGCGTTGTTCCAGTTCTGCGAGATAATTTAAAATTAGATTGGCAGATTAACAAATCTTTCAGCAATGGCATAATTTTGCCATAGGTCTGTTTTACTCAGTACACATTGGTCTGACGTACAGTATGAAGAAACTTAATCAACTTTTGTCCAAATCTCAAACATCTCGCATCAATAAGGTCTGTCGCTGGTCTAGCTCAAGATTTATGTTAGCATTAAATGCGATGATGTATGTGTTAATATAACATATAGGCCTAAATCCTTCAGTGTTACTGTTAATCATCCATACATAGTTATTTGCTTTTATTTCTGTGGTAGGTCTAGGGCCTTATTAATAGTAATAACAAAAAATGCGAAAAGTCAAAAACTAAAAAATTAAATTAAAGTGGGAGCCCAACCCACTATCAGAGTAATCTCAGACTAGTCGCTGGTCCTAACAAAATTTGAGCTATTAAAAAAATCAACACCATTACTATATCAACTACTTAAGATACAGTCATAGCCTAACTTTGTGGAGTGAAGCTGATGAAGGAATAGTTTACTGTTCTAGGCCTAGCGTAAAAGGGATATTTCAACCGCAGGGCTGGGCGTATTTAAGACAGAAATGTCAACTCCCTGGTCTAAGTGGACTAATTAAATTAAGAAACATAGTGTTAGGACTATTTCACAATCACTAAAGAGAGGTGAAAGCATCCCACTTGAATTAAAAAGGGGACTGAGCAATTACAAAAACATCCTTTTTGCCTTTCAACTTAGGGGTCAGGTGATTGTGTAATGAAGATGCATTGCTGATTTCTAAAGACCTGCTGTGTGTGAATGTTCTATGCATAATTCCCTGGTTACGACTAATATGTAACACTTTATAATCCCACTATAAAATGAGCCAAGGCACATGCAGTCCACAGGATGTCTTTTGTTTTGCCAGCAGCTGCAGGCTCGTTGCATCACAGATGAAATACAGCAAAATTGTCACAAAAGTTACATACAGAAAATAAATTTAGGCTTTTAATGTATATTCATCAAGGGAGGTAAAAGCAAGCAAGATATGTGAAAACCTTTCCTGGGTGCACTTGTAAAGCTGCCGCAATCGATATGTGCCAGTTTAAAGTACAGCTTCTATTGTTATTGTAAGGAGCTTATTTCTGGTGTGTGCACTGGAGAGAATAAAACTGTTTTGACTGTGATCGGTACTAGCGGGATTTTGGCATTGATATGTGACCATTAAAGCTTTAGCAAAAGGTCATTTACTTGTTCAGAAAAAAACAATCAGCCATGCATTGTGATAAAACAATCGCCCGTTCCCTTATCCTCCGATTATAACCTTTCTTATGAATGGATTAACTATAGATTTACCCTACAATTTTAACTGCCTAGCCTCCATAAAAGACTTCAATTCTTTTTTTAAAATAAATTCAATTTTAAATAATAAACAAAAGAAACACTAGGCCGAGTGCATACTATACCTTCATCAGCTGAACTCTACAAACAGACAAAGGTTGCTGACTATGGGAATAAGAAATTTCACCGAAATAAAAGATCTACTGTATATGCCTAATTCATATCTGAAAAGTATAGAGCTGTCACTGAAATCATCATCATCACTTCTTATTTGACACCCGCAATTGGGGTGCCATGAAATAAGGTTGATGAAACCTTTGTAAATAAGTTGTAATATTGTTTATACTATTTCCAACTCACTCCAAAGTGGCATCTACTGTACTGTATAGGCCTACAGTATGTGATTTAAAGATTGTCAATAGATGTGTGTGGCATAGGCATACAGTATGAAATTTAAAACTGTCAATAGATGTGTTTGCAAAGGCATTTCTATTTTGAAAAAAACTGATGGTGTGTAGTTTCATCTGTTCATTGATGCAAACAAGTTTTCAGTTATTGCCTGCATTGAAATTTACAACCAACTTTTAAATTTAAAAAAAAAGGCTGATGGCCTATGTTTATTAAAACAAAATGTATAGAGTATTAACTTACAAAGTAGGGATAGCAGGTAGAAATAACAAACATAGTGCATTTGTGCATAGTGCAGAGCGCATTTGTGCAGAGCGCATTTGTGCATAGCGCATTTGTGCATAGCGCATTTGTTTTGCATGATTTCTTTTCATGAATATATTCTGGTTTAAATCAGTAGCATGTATCTCGGCAATCAAACCAGGCTTAAAAAATTGTTGAATTTTGATAATATTATGTGAAGATCATTTCAGGTACTGAAAGTAGTATCAAATAGATTAATCTTCACAGAAAAGAACATTTTTCTGCAGATGTTCACATGTTTGAAGAAATTTTGATCTTCATACATCTTCACTGGGTAATTCTCACTTAAGACAAATGAACTTATTGAAGGTATTTTAATTTGCACACAGTGTGCATAATGATACATTTCTAAGAGCAGCTATTATTCAATACAAACAAACAGCTTCTTGATATGGAACTGTACATTCATAATTTACATTGGCCTATACTATTTTTCTATCTTACAGTTGTATGACAGCCTGACAGGTAAATAAATCAGTATGTCATATATGGAACATGCACTATTGCGGCTAACTGTGATAGGTAAAATCTATTGGAAATCTTAAGCACATGTCAATTAGAATCTAAAGAAAATATCAAGTACACATCTGAAGTAGATGTACATCAAGAGTGACAAATTTTTGTCAGATTCAACAAATGAATGTCAGATAGACATCTAAAGCAAATGTGCAAATTTTTAAGAGTGGCAAATATGTGTCAGGTTTAACAAGAAAATGTCAGGAAGACATTTGAAGTAGATGTACATAGGCCTAAATAAGTGGCAAATGATTGTCAGGTTTAACAAGAAAATATCAGGTAGACATCTGAAGTAGATGTACATATAAAAGAGTGGAATATGATTGTCAAGTTTAACAAGAAAATGTCGGGTAGACATCTAAAGTAGATGTACATTAAGAGTGACAAATAGTTGTCAGGTTTGACCTGCAACAGTATGCCAGCATGTACAAGGGATATAGGCCTACTGAGCATTATTTAATTTGCATCTTTTAATCTCATTATAAGCTTAAAGGTTTATCAACATGTGTAGGCAAAAGTAGCTCAATTGTTTCATAGCAGCACAACATCTCATCAAAATTGGTTAAACAGCGGGTGAAATCTCAAGCCTTAATTTGCATACTTTATGTAAATTTTGTGATGTACAGTAATTTGCATACTTTATGTAAATTTTGTGATGTACAGTAATTTGCATACTATATGTAATTTTGTGATGTGCAGTATTACTGGCCAGGACGACCTTGATGTTTTCTTTATTAAGTTCATTGTTATTTAAATATCTTCCATAATTCGTCAAAGTGGTGCTTAAAATTTGGACCCATCATTTTGAGTCTTTGCCATGCATGCACCTAATAACATTCTAGTGCTCCCTGCCTCTGATTGCAATGTGAGCTCGAATGACTATACCAGGTGCAGGCTTGGCCTATGCTGCCCTAAATCATGTTTTATGTATGCATTTTAGTACAAATCTGTTAATCAAATATCAATAACAATATTTTCGTGAATTGTCAGGGTGGCCAAGGCTTTAGTTGTTCTAAGATTAAGCTAACTGTCGTAACATCAAAGCATACAAAAACATTTTTTTCATAATGAAAAATAAAATTCCTCAGCTGCATTAACTTTGGGTCCACTATGCTACTCATAATAGGCCTACTTGTGAGTCATAGGCCTAATCCAAGATTCCTCTAACATCCATTTCATTCAATTTTTGTGTTTCTTGACATTTTGCATTTGTTTGCTATAATAGGCCTGTGGATGGTGTCAATTCAAAACAAAAGCAAATTTCAAACAGTCAAACGACGTATTAATAATACTGAAGGATATTATTTGTATCAACAACATGAAAGCTAGAGAGATCCAGAGCAAAGGAGTTCGAGTATGAAGATCCGTACTAGGCCCAGAAGATTCTCCAGCTAGGCATTGGCTAGACCTAATGCAAAATGTTTAATTTCATGGACAACGCATCCAGATTAATGGCCTACAGCTTTTTCTAAGGTTAAAAACCCTTCATTCTAACTATTCAATCAAATAATCATATTACAATTGCCGACATCAATGAGTTTTCATAGTGGCTGATAACTGATTTATGTCAAATCCGTAACACTAGGCCTAGGCCTATTTTTTTTTATAGTTTCCTTGCGAAAAGCAACCAAATTTTCACAATCACCAAATTTTATCAATTATTGGTCAGTATTATTTTGCACACTAATTTCTGATCAAATGGTAGTGTTTCGTTGAAATTTATTCATTAAGTAAGCCACACCAACCCATTTATTCATTAAATAAGCCACACCATCCTATTTATTCATTAAATAAGCCAAACCAACCCATTTATTCATTAATTAAGTCAAACCAACCCATTTATTCATTAAATAAGCCAACCCAACCCATTTATTTATCAAATAAGCCAAACCAACCCATTTATGCATTAAATAAGCCAGAATAACGCATTTATTCATTAATTTAGCCAAACCAACACATTTATTCATTAAATAAGCCAAAATAACACATTTATTCATTAAACAAGCCAAATTAACCCATTTATTCATTAAACAATTAAGCCAAACCAACCCATTTATTTATTAAATAAGCCAAAATAACACATTTATTCATTAAATAAGCCGGACCAACCCATTTATTTATTAAATAAGCCAAACCAACCCATTTATTCATTAAAAACGCCAAACCAACCCATTTATTCATCAAATAAGCCAAAATAACCCATTTATTCATTAAATAGGCCAAACCAACCCTTTTTTTATGCATATTTCCTCATCAATCCAAGTAACTTGCAAGTAGAACTTGTGATTACATACGCATTGTATCTTCCCGTGATGCCCGTACTAGTCTCAAACAAATACACCATAAATTAAGTTGAACATTAAGGCCAATGAATGAAGAACAAAAATTCAGAAAAATAATGCAAAATAAAATAGATACTAGAGTACATGTATGTGGACCAATTGTTAGAAAATCCACCCCTTCGCTTAAAAGTTTAATGTGCTTTGCAAAGCTGGTATGAAAAAAGCAAACTGGAACAAAAATGGCTACATAAATGCAACATGTTTCCCCAACACTGTAGGTATAGGGAGTTTCGCATCTTGGCCTCGGCCTATATGTAATATAGGGCGAATGATGTCAGTCTCTGTTATTACTTAGTAGACAATAGTACATTTTTCAAAACAGATGCTTTGGGACAAAGTTTGATATTTGTCAAACCGTGGCTAAATGTGTACCATGAAAGTAAATATTTTCAACATCCAGAAAATGTCACATACTGAACCTAACCTCATCTGTTTGAGCCAACTTTCCATCAAGCAATGGTTCCAATTCTGCAGTGGGAGGAGCTTCAAGAATTCTGTGAAATTTTCAACAAAGATATGATTAGGTGACAAGGTAGACAGTATATGAGAACTAGGTTCCTCAAATATTCACCTATAAGGGCAGAGGTTTGCTCTTTGCATATTATGTATTCAGTAAAATTTTCTGTTTAGGAAAGATTTCTTTGAATTTCAGACACATCTTGAGATGTTAGTCAATAACAAGAAAAGATATATCAAATACTGAATTATCTGAGGAAAACTGAACATGAGGCTAAAGAAAATCTAATCATTTCACTTTTTTCTTCCATTTTGCCTGAAGACGCATTTGAGGGCAAATAACACTATTTCATACATATAATGATGGTACAGGTGAAAAATTAAAATTTAAGCTTTAGGTAAAATATGAAATATTTTAGCTTAGGTCAAAATATGAAATTTTTCATATCAAGGAAAGGTTTGCAAAATTTGTTTTCAAGACATAAGAAGAATACCACTTGATATTCAAATGTCTTGGAAAGCATATGAGGAATGTGCACCCATAACAAACAGCTGATCAAAACAAGAAATTTTACATATTATGGAAAGGTTTGTAAAACTTTTGTTCAAAACATAAGAAGAAAAGCACTTACACATATAGATGTTTTATCATGCTTCAAAACATGATCAAAATATGAAATTTTACATATCAAGCAAAATTTGTTTTCAAAAAATAATAAGATAAGCCCCTTCACATATAAACATTTTATCATGCTTAAAAATCAGAAATAAACATACCCCTCCAGAGCCAGTTATTTCAAACTCCTTGATAGCATACTTGATGAACATCTTTAAGTCCGTCTTGCTGATTCCACCAATCGGATTAATATCCGCACTTGAGCAGTCGTACTTGGTCAAGTAGCCTCGGAGGCTGAAAATATTTCAAACAAACAAATACAGCATGTGAAAGGCTCAATGTTTTGGTTCAATAAAATGTCTTTCATATGCAGTTTAATTCATGATGCAAACTAGGCAGGACGAGAATGGTCAGATATAATGTGTTGTCCACCTTGTATGCCTCTGAAACATTGACCAGTCTTAAGTGGAGGATATGCTCCAGGCTTTTGAAATGTGGCTGTGCATAAAGATGTTGAGTGTTTCAAATGTGGATAAGATAAGCAATGCCATGAGAGTGAATGGGAGGAGAGCCTTAGCCCTTACTCTACCAGGGCTTAAAAAAAAACGACCCCAATTTTCGTAACTTTTTTTCATATGCATTTTTGACAACTTTCCTTTCATTTTCTTTCGTTACACGTTAGGTTGGAATAGATGCCAAGATATTTATCTTTTGACTAATTAAAACCAATTTAGGAAATATTGGACAAAATAATGCAAATTAAGCAATTTTTGGCGAAATTTGGTCAACAAATGGTCAATCTTTGCAGAAGTATAACTTCTTGTCAGTATTGAAAACAGAGATTTATTTTACATATTTAGATTCTTTTTGAAATTTCCTTTCCAATGATACAAATCTATAATTTTTAGAAAGAAAGGAAAGATGAAAACACATCAAAAATGATAAAAATCAAATGTCCCCTGAAAGCTGCAACAAAAAAATAATTACGCAGTGGTCACGGTGACTCGAACCTGGAGCGCTCGCATGCTAGTCGCGTACATTCCTCTGCACCACGTAGTCGTTCAAATTGGAGAGGTGTAATTTATTTCTTATAGGATAGGTTCTAAATAGAGGGGGGTATGCCTTTATTCATATATCAAATGAAAGGAAAAAGGAAAAGTAGAGTAGGGGTTAGTGTCTGAAATAAGAATAAAAATAAAGATTTGTGGGTAACATCTTAATCTAATTTTCCAGAAAAATGATAAGCTTGAACAATTTGGTAATATTATCAAAAAATGTACATTACCTGGTTTCAATTCTTGTTCATTTTGTTTTCATTTTTATGTTTTATTTAGTTTATTTTTGCAGTTTCCAGCGCTTATCTATTTATGTTCATTGAATATATGAGATGTTCACTGCAAAGTTTTCTTTTATTCTCATCTTTCACATTGTAAACAAATATCATGTTCTTATAATTTTGCTGACATATTGTAAGATTTGTATTATGTGAAAAAACTGTAAAATACCCAATGGAAAGAGCACGCACCTCTAGCCTCCTGGGTGTAATCATACTTTGGAAAATAAATAGTTTGAATAAAAATAAAAAACTAACCAGAAATCAGCCCCAAAGAAACATGATACGAGCAAAGGACTGCAAAGGCAGTTGTTAGAAGGTGGGGTAGAAGGTGGGGTAGAAGGTGGGGTAGAAGGTGGGGTAGAAGGTGGGGTAGAAGGTGGGGTAGAAGGTGGGGTAAAAGGTGGGGTAGAGGTGGGGTAGAAGGTGGGGGAAGGTTGTTAGAAGGTGGGGTAGAAGGTGGGGGAGGTGGGGTAGAAGGTGGGGTAGAAGGTGGGGTAGAAGGTGGGATACGAGGAAAAGGACTACAAAGGCAGTTCTTAGATGGTGGGGTAGAAGAGATGGTGGGGTAGAAGGTGGGGTAGAAGGTGGGGTAGAAGGTGGGGTAGAAGGTGGGGTAGAAGGTGGGGTAGAAGGTGGGATACGAGGAAAAGGACTAAAAAGGCAGTTGTTAGAAGGTGGGGTAGAAGGTGGGATACGAGGAAAAGGAATACAAAGGCAGTTGTTAGAAGGTGGGGTAGAAGGTGGGGTAGAAGGGAAGAGGCAATGAGGAAAACAAAGAAAAACATGGTATGGAGAGTTAGACAGGGGTTAAATACAGAGTCATAGCTAATACATAGCCACAGCAAACCACAAGTAAGTTATGTTCTGAATTCTAATACCATTTACACTATGCTTTTTAATTGAAGTTCTATATGCTCCAAATTGAAACACTCATTGTTTATATCTTTCATAATATTATTATTCTATTTGCTTTTCACGTTTAAATATTTTTAACGTTTCTTGTTTTTTATGTTTATACTGGATTGAATAAATTGAAATTGAATATTATGTTGCAACCAGTAACATACTTATGCAAGCATGTAAAGAAGTAGATTATTGGTACAAGATAATGGCTAAAAGGCTTAATTTATCCAGGCGATTAGGTCTCATGGAGCCAGTGCTTATCCTCTTTCAATGGCGCAAGCAAATGAGAGTACATGACTCGCCCTGGACGAGACACCAGCCCATTGCAGATTAACTCTGCAGCAGTGCTGGTAATCATTTTACAGCTGAGTGGACTGAAGCAAGTAGAGTAAAGTGTCTTGCTCAAGGACACTATGCAGCAATCACGATGGGCATCAAAACCTGGTAGCTTTTAAATAGGAGCACAACTCCTTGACCACTGAACCACAACAAGAGAATGGACAAGTGTGTTATTTGGTAATGCAGGTCTCACACTGCCATAGTAGCAAGTGAGCTGCAATAAATAAGGAACAGGTCTACTAGTTGCCATAAACAATTACTCTTGCAAATCTGAAGCATTTGCCAACCTTCTAATCATTTTGTGCTCTAATACCTGCCATTAAAAACTGTAATAATTTAAAGTATAATGGTCCAAATATAGGATGGAGGTAACTTTATGCCCCAGTACCCTCACTAACAAACAGTCAGCAATACAGAACGTCTAAACTAAAATGTACAAATTTGATACTGACTCACCATTCATCAACATTTGATGTTCCCAGCACCAGCAAGCCACCAGGCCTATCTTCACTCCATAATGTTAACTGTGCAAACAGATAAGCCAGTACCATCCTTGTTCTAGCCTGCACAGGGGGAAAAAGTCACAAATATATCTACCAATTCACAATTATTCCTTATATTTTTCATCAAAAAAAAAGAAGAAAAAAAGACTTGGTATGTTTCTCTTATCAATGTTTGTTTGTTTGTTTAATGAGGGCTTAACAGCACCACAATTCTGCCTGAGAGGTTAAATCATTCCAGCGGTAGGAAGAAAGGAAAACAGGGGGAGATTGAGAGAAACATGAGAACTAAAATCCAGAAAGCTGGGCTAGAGAGAGGAGGTGCATAGATGAAAAACACAAAGTAGAAAGAGGGGGGTGGGAGAGGAGGACTAAATATGGTTGTTGAGGGAAGCATGATGAAAGAAGGAGATAATTTTATCTGGAGGGTGTTTCTGGAAAAGCTCAGCTATCGAGTTGTGGGGAAAGAGGGAAGTTCTGGTAAGGTTGTACAAGGGGCAAGCAAAGAGAATGTAATGGACTATGAGGGTGCAATGGCAATTGTTGCAGAGGGGTTGGGGGGAGCCAATAAGGAGGTGGGAGTAAGTGAGGTGCATGTGACCTATTCTAAGACGGGTAATGTGAATGTTGTCGACACGGGAGAGGTTGTGGATGGTTGATTTAATTGGAATGGTGAGCTGGAGGACGTGGTGTTTGTTATCAATTTTGGAGTCCCATGAGGTTTGCCAGCAGTCACAAACAAGGGAAGCGATAAGCGGTTTGATGTCAGAAAGGGTTTTGGGAAAGGGGGTAGGGGGGAGTTAAGGGCAAGCTCAGTGGCTGAATCAGCCCTGTCATTGCCAGGGATGCCAACATGGCTGGGTATCCAGAAGAAATCAATACTTTTCCTGCAGAGGGTGGGCGAAAGGAGTTTCCGGAGGAGGAGGTGGGATGTAAAGTTATCCCATTTAAGATTGAGTAAAGAAGTAAGAACAGCCTTTAAGTCGGAGAAAATGGCAAAGTTGCTGAGCGGAGAGTACTCAATAATTTTGAGGGCAAGGAGAATGGCCTCTGCCTCAACTGAAAAGATGAACGAGTAGTCGGGAAGTCTGCTACTGAGGGTGATGTCTTGGATGACGGCAGCAGCAGCTGTCTTGTTGCCTTCCTTGGAGCCATCAGTATAGATAAGAGGTGTAATTTGAGAGTTGGTCTTTGATTTGGTTGTGGAGATTGATGAAGAAGTTAGGGTGGGTTTGGGTTTTGTGATGAGTGAAGAGGCCCAGGTGAATAGAAGGGAGGGGGTGACCCGGGAGGAAAAGTGGGCCAGGAGAAGGTGTTGAGAGTGGCAGGATTGATACCGAGATGGAAGAGGTCTGATTTAATGCGTAGGCTAAAGGGAGTAAATAGGGTTGTAGTCCTATTAAAGAGGGTGGAGAAATCGGGGTACCTACTGAGG
This sequence comes from Chiridota heheva, assembly GCA_020152595.1. NCBI lineage: Eukaryota > Metazoa > Echinodermata > Holothuroidea > Apodida > Chiridotidae > Chiridota > Chiridota heheva. Next base: position 79,497 of record JAIGNY010004470.1, read on the forward strand.
TGTTTAACAGGGTTCTGGATGTTGGAGAGGACTCTAAAAGCATAGAAGAGGCTAAGCTTTCTACACCTTAGCAAAAAGGGGGGATCTTTGGCTTCAACATAAAGGCTGGTGATAGGGGAGGTCCTGTAGGCAACCAGAAAAATCCTGAGGGCTTCATTTTGGATGGTGTTGATGTGGATGAGGTAAGAGTTGTGAGCGACACAGTAGACAATATTGCCGTAGTCATGCTTGGCACGAACGGTGAGCCTGAAGATTTTGAGGAGAGCATGGCGGTTCGCACACAAAGTGGTATTTCAGAGGAGGCGGAGAATGTTGAGGGAGCTGTTGCATTTCTGTTTAAGGTTGGTGATGTGTTGCTTGTAGGAGAGCTTAGGGTCTTGTTTGTTTGTTTGATGATAGTTTAATGGCACCACAACAGCAAACGTCAAATTGTGCCTGAGAGATTAGATCATTCCAGAGGTAGGAAGGAGAGTAAACAGGGGCAGATTGAGAGAAACACGAGAACTAAAAGCCAGAAAGCTGGGATCGAGAGAGGTGTATGGTTGAAAAAATAATGTAGAGAGAAAGGGGGTGGGGAGGGAGCTTGGGGTCTGGAGTTAAACCCAGGAACTTAGTGTGTTCAACTTTAGGGATGCAATTGCCATTGAGCACAAGGTTCGGGTTGGGGTGGAGGTTATTGAAATGACATAAGTGGATGCAGACTGTCTTGTTTTTGGAGAATTTAAAATCATTTTTTTTGCACCAGTCTTGCAGCCAGTTGAGCTAAGTTGGAGCTAATTTTCGACAAGAGGAAAGCTAGGGGAGGAGTAGACGATGGGAAAGTCGTCCACGTAGAGGGCACGTTTGATGTTGAAGGCAAGGTTGTCGACGATGTCGTTAATGCTCAGTTTAAAGAAAGTGGGGGGGAGGATGTTGCCTTGGGGGATGCCCTCTTTTTGGGGTAGGGGTTGGAGAGGGTGCGGCCAATACGAACTTGAAACTGCCTGAGTAAGAAAAAGTTTTGAATAAAGATGGGGAGGTGGGCTCTGAGGTCGATGGTGTAAAGTTTGCGAATAATGCTGTATTTTCAAGTAGTGTCAAAAGCTTTCTCCAGGTCAAAAAAAATGGCAATGAGGTAATTAAATTGGTCCAGGTATTGTGACGTTTCCAGAAGCCGCTTTGGTGAGGGGAGACGATTCTGTTGGTCTCAAGGAACCAGTTTAGTCTCTGGTTAATGATCCATTCCATAATTTTACAGAGACAGCAGGTGAGGGTGATGGGGCAGTAGCTAGAGGGGTCGGTACTGTCTTTCCCCAGTTTGGGGGCGGGGGTGATGATAGCTGTCCTCCAGATAGTGGGAAAGGAGTGTGAGGACCAAATGTGGTTGATGATGGTGAGTAGTAGTGGTGGCCTTGTTGGGGAAGTGTTTCAGGAACTGGTAGGGGATGTTATCTGGGCCCTTGGAGGTGTAGCCAGCATCGTGGATGGCTTGGTTTAATTCAGAAAGGGAGAGAGGGGTGTTGTAGCTCTTGGTGAGGTCAAAGGGAAAGGTTATACTCTGGGCTTCACCGTGAGCTTTTTTGGCTTTGAACGCATTGGAGTAGTTGGCCGAGGACAAGATGTTGCTGAAAGAGGCGGTGAGGTGGTTAACGATGTCCTTTTTTGAGGTGAGAAGATTATCATTCCAGGAGAGATAAGAGACTTGCCTACCCTGACGTGGAAGCTATTAACCATTCTACAACCAAATCTTCTTAGTGGTGTTGGTGGTGAAAGAGATAAGGTTGTTCCAAGTGTTAGTTTTACTGTCCTTGATAATGTGCTTGGCTTTGGCACGGCTGATGCAAAAGAGGTTGAGGTTGTGGGTGGTCGGATTAGTTTGAAGTTCCTGATGGCCCTTTTCCTATTCTTAATAGCGGTTTTGCAGTCATCAGTGAACCAGGGCTTGAAGGGGTGGTTAGGGGATTTGGAGGTTTTGGGAATGGAGCAGGTAGCGATGTTGATAAGGATGTAACTGAAGTTTGACATGGGATCCTCACCATCAAGGAGATTGGGGGAGTGCAAGTCGCAGAGGGTTTCAAAAAGGGGCCAGTCGGTCTTCTTGAGGTTTCAATTAAGGGTGTTGTCTATGGGGGTTTGAAGGTTGGAGTAAATAAAAAGAGGGTAATGGTCACTACCATAGAGATCAGCAGTGACCTTTTTGCTAAAATCAAGGAAGAGGTTGGGGGAACAGAGGTTGGTGGGTGTTTCAGCACCATCTTTCTTGAGGACGAGATGACAGGCTTCAGTAAAGTGTTGGCTTGCAAGTTTCTCAACGAGGTCTTCATCGGTCAATTAGGCAAGGTCTCTAATTCTGATAACGCCTTTGCTGGAGTTCAGGAAACAGTGAGGGGAGGGGGTGACTGTAACATCAATACCAGTATTACATGTAGCTAGAGTTTTGGTGGTGAGGAGGGTGGTGGTTGAGTGTCCCTAGTGCAGTGCACCAAGAGATCGCCGGATCTTGAGGATAGAGACCTTGGGGCGGGTACTGACAAGGCTGTGGAGTGCATTGTGTATGAGAAAAGGGGAAAGTTTTTTTAAATTTTCTGGTTTATTTTTTTATGGATGGCCTTGTATGATTATAATTTGGGGGACTGGGGCTGAAAAATGGTCAATAGATAAAACAGGTGTGACACGGGAAGGGGGGGGGGAAGGTCAAGGCAGAAGCATTTCGTCATAATGGAAGAAGAAAAAAATACCAAGGGCCGAGAGACCCGCGGCAACTAGAAAACAAATCACGGAACTACTATAGGGGAAAAAACAAAAGAACTGTCTCACCAAAAGCAGATACCCATCCACAGAGAGAGAATCCCAGAAAATGAAGATATAAAACAAAATTTAGGTGGTAAAGTGCAAGGTAAAGTGTATCGGAATGAAAAGTTTGGGAGAAAAGAATAGAAGTCACGTTGCTCTCAACACGTCGCACGCTAGGCCTTGTATTAAGGCAGCTGAAGTAGAAGATGAAAGCATTATTTTCTTATTTGATTGATTGAAGCAATTTATTTTCTTCACAAATTAAAAATATAAAGAAGAAACAATTTTCGCTTGTAGACATGATTGCAAAAGTACTGACGGTTTTTTATACCCAAACCAGAGAGGCTAAAAGTGGCAAAAAATGAAAAACCACAGAGGGTTATTCTTTCAGAGGAAACATGATAAAGTGCCATTCACAAATTCTTATCAATCATTGCATGAAATGTACTGAAGTATTCAGAATAATTCAGCATATTGGCCGAGTGGAACTTGATCATTTCCCCATTAAATGACAGAGAGAGCATCAAGCCACTCTCCATCATATAGCCTACCCCTAAGGCACATTGATGCAGCTGAAAAAATTATACACACACTCCTTATTTTAGGTCAAGAGAGGTTGCACATTTATATTTCCAAAGCATCAAAGTAAATTCACAGCTAACCATCTCCCAAAAAGACACTACTGTATAGGGCCACATGTAACATGAACATTTATGCTTTATGAGCCCATATCAAGGAATATTCCCACGTTTTTTTGTAACCTTTTATAAGAGAACAATTTTAGAAACAGTTTAGTACAAAAATCATGTTGACATGTTATTCCTACCAAGTATTCAAATTTCAAGGTTCACAAAAAATGCCAATAAACAAATAGGAAGAGGCTCAGTATGACATCACAGGAACACATTATCCCTCAAAGTTTATGTATTTCATTAAACTCTATCATCCTTTTTTTGTTAGTAAAACCTGCTAGAAAAACAAATTGAAGAAAGTTAGGTATTTTATATACATTGCCAAATACACCCTACTTCAATAACTTTTGAAAAATTGTTTTCAATCATACAGAAACAACCAATTAACATTTAAAAAATACATAAACCGTTGCAATGGAATTGTCTCTATGACATCATCAAACACAATTTCATCATACTATACAAAAACTTTAAAATGCAATTGGAAAATCTTTAAAAATCTTTATCTTCTGAACAGAATATGATATCAACCTGATTTTTGTACCAAATTGGCTCTAAAAGTATGCTCTTTTAAATATGTTTTTTACAAAAAACCATGGAAATATTCCTTTAAGATTTGCTGAAAAACCATGATACCAATATATATCAGTAAATGCCCATCAGTGACATGTGATTAAATCTAATAACTTCATATTACCTTTCATATTGATATAAATCAAATTAAATACATTTTAAAGAAAAGTAAACTGCCACGGCACCTACAGATAAACAATTCCCTGGACTGGGTGTTTTACATTCCTTTCTCAACAGCTATGGTTATATAGGAATATCTGGGGCCAATTGATACACCAGTTGTGAGTAAAATGTTGGCGAGTAAAACATTACATCTGACATAAACTGCACGTCAAACATTACATCTGACATAAACGGCAGGTAAAACATTACATCTCACATAAACGGCAGGTAAAACATTACATCTCATAAACGGCAGGTAAAACATTACATCTCATATAAACTGAGGGTAAAACATTACATCTGACATAAACGGCAGGTAAAACATTACATCTGACATAAACAGCAGGTAAAATATTACATCTGACATAAACGGCAGGTAAAACATTACATCTCATATAAACTGAGGGTAAAACATTACATCTGACATAAACGGCAGGTAAAACATTACATCTGACATAAACAGCAGGTAAAATATTACATCTCACATAAACGGCAGGTAAAACATTACATCTCACATAAACGGCAGGTAAAACATTACATCTGACATAAACGGCAGGTAAATCATTACATCTGACATAAACGGCAGGTAAATCATTACATCTGACATAAACGGCAGGTAAAACATTACATCTCACATAAACGGCAGGTAAATCATTACATCTCACATGAACGGCAGGTAAATCATTATATCTCACATAAACGGCAGGTAAATCATTACATCTGACATAAACGGCAGGTAAATCATTACATCTCACATAAACGGCAGGTAAATCATTACATCTCACATAAACGGCAGGTAAATCATTACATCTCACATAAACGGCAGGTAAATCATTACATCTGACATAAACAGCAGGTAAAACATTACATCTGACATAAACGGCAGGTAAATCATTACATCTGACATAAACTGCAGGTAAAACATTACATCTGACATAAACGGCAGGTAAATCATTACATCTCACATAAACGGCAGGTAAATCATTACATCTGACATAAACGGCAGGTAAATCATTACATCTGACATAAACGGCAGGTAAAACATTACATCTGACATAAACGGCAGGTAAATCATTACATCTCACATAAACAGCAGGTAAAACATTACATCTGACATAAACGGCAGGTAAATCATTACATCTCACATAAACGGCAGGTAAATCATTACATCTGACATAAACAGCAGGTAAAACATTACATCTGACATAAACGGCAGGTAAATCATTACATCTGACATAAACTGCAGGTAAAACATTACATCTGACATAAACGGCAGGTAAATCATTACATCTCACATAAACGGCAGGTAAATCATTACATCTGACATAAACGGCAGGTAAATCATTACATCTGACATAAACGGCAGGTAAAACATTACATCTGACATAAACGGCAGGTAAATCATTACATCTCACATAAACAGCAGGTAAAACATTACATCTGACATAAACGGCAGGTAAATCATTACATCTCACATAAACGGCAGGTAAAATATTACATCTCACATAAACGGCAGGTAAAACATTACATCTCACATAAACGGTAGGTAAATCATTACATCTGACATAAACGGCAGGTAAAACATTACATCTCACACAAACGGCAGGTAAAACATTACATCTCACATAAACGGCAGGTAAAACATTACATCTGACATAAACGGCAGGTAAATCATTACATCTCACATAAACGGCAGGTAAAACATTACATCTCACATAAACAGCAGGTAAATCATTACATCTGACATAAACGGCAGGTAAAACGTTACATCTGACATAAACGGCAGGTAAAACATTACATCTCACATAAACAGCAGGTAAAACATTACATCTGACATAAACGGCAGGTAAATCATTACATCTCACATAAACGGCAGGTAAAATATTACATCTGACATAAACGGCAGGTAAAACATTACATCTCACATAAACGGCAGGTAAATCATTACATCTGACATAAACGGCAGGTAAAACATTACATCTGACATAAACGGCAGGTAAAACATTACATCTCACATAAACGGCAGGTAAATCATTACATCTGACATAAACGGCAGGTAAATCATTACATCTGACATAAACGGCAGGTAAAACATTACATCTCACATAAACGGCAGGTAAAACATTACATCTCACATAAACGGCAGGTAATCATTACATCTGACATAAACGGCAGGTAAATCATTACATCTGACATTAACGGCAGGTAAAACATTACATCTCACATAAACGGCAGGTAAATCATTACATCTGACATAAACGGCAGGTAAATCATTACATCTGACATAAAGGGAAGGTAAATTATTACATCTGACATAAACGGCAGGTAAATCATTATATCTGACATAAATAGCAGGTAAATTATTACATCTGACATAAACGGCAGGTAAATCATTATATCTGACATAAACAGCAGGTAAATCTCCAATAGAACAATACATTTTTTCAAATTTCAAGATTCAGCAAAAAGTATTATGAATATCTTTAAAAGATAAATCAACTAAATTATTATTATATTTGAATGCAAAGGTTGTACATCAATGCTTACCTGAATATTTTGTTTTGCAAGGTTTTCCCTGGGACTGCCACCTTCAACTCTGAATAGTGGTTTTTTACCCGTAGCTCTGGTGAATATCTCCATTGTGGATTGCACTGCAGTATCAATGGTTATTGCAATATGGTGGCTGAAAGTTCAAAACGAAATTTTTATCAAACAAATGCCTTTCAAAAACATTTTAAAATTGTATCACCATTGTTTCATAAAAGCAACATTGACAATATTTTTAAAGTAAACTCTAAGGATTGACAATCCTAATTAAAGATGAATGTTGAGGCACAGTGTTTATATGCATATTAATGCACGGGCAAACGACTTTGACAGGAGTGGAATGGCCCAACTTTAGTAGGGTCATTCACAAGTACAAAGTCCTTTGAACCACGCATTAAATATGCATATAAACACGATGCCAAAACATAAATCTTTGAGTAATATTTGTGTTAGATTGTTTGAAATTACATTAAAAGAAAAAAAAGAGAAAAAGAAACATTTACATATATTTTAACGTTTTAATAAAAAATCACTTGTTTTGAAAAAAGGATAAACCAAATAAAAATCACCATATTTTGAAAATAGAATAATGGCCCAACTTTAATAATCATTCACGAGTGCAAAGTCCTTTGAACCGCGCAATAAATATGCATATAAACACGATGCCAAAACATTCATCTTTCAATAAAAAATTTGTGTTAAGATTGTTTAAAATGCATGAAAAAAAACTACTAATTAAAATATAAAACCAGAAACATTTACAGATATTTTAACGCTTTATTAATAAAATACCAGTTTTAAAAATGGAATAAACCAAATAAACAAGGTTGTGCATTACAGGAATTTAATGCACGGGTCATAACAATGCAAATACTCCATATAAATTTGATAAGTTTTTATAATATGATCTTTATCTTTTAGAAGTTTGACCAAACACACTGCACTGGCAACATTAATTCCTGGAATTTTAGTTTGTAGCATTTATCCCTAGGAAAAAATTAAAGAGAATTAAAACTGAACTTGGAAAAATAATACTTCTCACAACAGATTTTTATACTACGCTGTAAAAATTATAACCAATCTTCTTTCAAAAACAAATTTTTTTTTTTATCTTATAACGCTTGAATTTCCGACAATCACAAGTGCTATAAACCTTTTCAGACCAAGTTCAGCCAAACATGATTTCTTCCATACTTCAACCAATTAAGTGCTGGGGGATTGTATACAACAATGGGTGTGTATTACCCTTATGTATAACACCACATATCATTAGTGTCTGGCAGCATTGTTTTATACGATTAGTCCAATACTGTGTGTGAATTGTGCAGATGGCCAAGAACCTCCCAGTATTTGATTGGTCCCTGTACACTGTTAATTTCTTATGGTCACATGAATTTCAGCCATGTGACAAAGGGTCTATTGTAATTGTTCTCTGAACAGAATTTCTAAACATAAAATACAAACAAAACATTTAACAATCTGTCATTCAACTAAAACATTTTGAGCACAAACATAATCTTTAGATTTTTTCATGACACAAATAGAACCACTGGTAATGTTTTCTCCTTCTTCTTACCTGCCAACTTGATCCGCCATTTCCTTTGCTCGATTGTATGTTTCTATAGATGAATTCTGGGTACCCATGTAACAAGTAACCAGCAACCTACTCGCTAATTCTCGTGGATCAGATGGGATATACAGGGGGTCGTAGGTTATTCGGCGAGCATCCTCTAAGACTTGATCATCTGTAAAAAAAAAAAACAGATATAATGAAATTTAAAGTAAATGTTGGTACGTTTTAAAATAAATAAATAATAGACCATTCCTTCATTTGTTAAAAAGGAACTTTTAAAAGTGTTCCATATTTTACCCAGCTATTAGAAATATTTAAATTGTTTGTGTGTTTCTATATCACTATGTGGGGATTATACTCATCTGGCTGAAACCCGTGATTCAGAAGCAGAAAAGGTGACTCGCTTCATTTTGGTTCCAAGTTTACATCTTAAAATTTTGAAGTTATACTAAGAGAAGTGTTCTCAGACAAATCTGATGTTCTACAAGAAAGTTTTCAAATTTTGAATGCAGTTTACAAGGTTTTAGCGCCAATAAACTTGACTGGCACATTTTTGGTACAACTCAGAGGTCCAGGAAGATGTATTTTTAGTATCAAAAATAGTTGTAAATGTTTGACTTTTAGTCAAAAATTGACATAAAACTATTGTGTCTGGAATATTGTCCAAATTGGTTCAATAGTTTCTTCTCTGGTTCGCATTATCAGTTGTAAGTTAATTTATGTATTTTTCAAGTTGCTGCTGATCAAAGTTTGATGAATTTTCAATATATGCTATTATACTGCATGACTTACTTCCTCTCTTCACGGCAGCACAAACCATCCTGCACATGGATACTACAATACAGGCAGTGGATGAGCTGTCTATGCCACCACTCAAGGCGATGAAAAATCCAGCCTGGAGAAGGGGGAAAATAGAACAACATTAAACCATCTAACCTACCAATATGCTATTTTCTCACATCAAATTTTGGCAACCTTTTTTTTTTTTTAATTGTTTTCTTGGATGGGAAGAATACAGTCTGATTTTTTTCACTGTTTAAAGTCTGGTAAAGTATGACAATCTGAAACTTCCTGTCGTCCTGACACACACTGTGAAGAACGAATTTGTTAACTACAGAATAAGAAGTGAACAACAACACAAAAAAAGAGTTTTTAGCCAATAATGTTAAAAATGAAAGAAGCAAGGTTCGGGACAAATTCCAGATATAAATTATACATTATATATGAGTAAAATATATTTTGTTTCAAACAAAAATGGAAAATACAAGAATATCTCAATTATCTGCACTGTTTCATTATTTCTTTTTCCCTACAAGTCACTGATAATATTTAGGCCTGTAACAAACTCATCAAGAGGCTTGCTTTGGTATCCAGAAATAAAGAATAAACTCCATACAATCTTCAAAACCCATTTGATCTTTATGTGAATGTAAAAACAATTAAGGGACTATAAATGACTGTATATAAAGAGGTGCAGTCCCCCTTAGTCATGCTTATATGTGAAAGGTACGGGGTTTGATTTGTGCCGCGAGCCCTGCATTATTTCCTTTAAGACACTTAACTCTACTTGCTTTAGTTTACTCACAGAGACTGCGAAAACGCCAAAAATTTAGCCCCCCACCCCCTTCCACTTTCTTACTTTTTGCTGGGCCTCTTAAAAAAAAAAAATTATTATAATAATATGGCCTGAAAGAAATTCAGAATTCATCAAATTCAGGAATTTCTGAGAGGTTTTTTTTTCCCTAATGGAGGTAAACTGGGATATTACTAACACAAAATTGAAACAATTAAGAAAATTATTTGAAATTTCGATCAAATTTGTAAAAATTTTCTGAAAATTGACAAAATTTCCTCAAAATTAAAGAAATTTCAAAAATCAAAATAAAAAAATCATAGTAAAGTTTATATTCAAAATTTTGAGTCAAACTTATACAAATTTCAAAAATTGACCCTTCAAATTCCACAAAAATATATAAGATTGAAAGAAATTTGAAAAATTAAGGAAAATGGCCCCAAAATGAAGAAAATTAACCTAACAATTGGGGCAAATGGTGCAAACTATGAATAAAATTTCCCAATAATTGGGAAAATGGCCCAAAAATGAAGGAAAATATAAAAAAATTTCACTAAATTGTCGATGAATTCTAAGGAAAGAACCCGAAGCTTCTAGAAAATATAACAAAAATGAAAAAAACTTCCCTTTAAATTAACAACAAATTATTTGAAGAAAATTTCCAGAAAATTAAGGAAAATGGTTCAAAAAATGAAAGAAATTTCCTAATAATTGAGGAAAATGGCCCAAAATTTGAAAAAAATTGAGGAAAATGGTTCAAAAAATGAAAGAAATTTCCTAATAATTTGGGAAAATGGCCCAAAATTGAAAAAAAATGGCCATGATATGAAGAAACTTTCCCGATAAGTTGGGAAAATGGCCCAAAAAATGAAGGAATTTTCTTCAAAACTGTCAAGAAATAAACAAGATTGTTGTGAAAAGGAAATGGACCCAGAAAAATCCCAAAAAGGTGAACGAAAATTTCCTAAAAATTAAAGAAAATGGCCCAAAATATGAATGAAATTTACCATTGGGAAAAATGGCCCAAAAATGAAGGAAAATATAATTGTCGATGAATTCTAAGAAAAGAGCCCAAAGCTTTCAGAAAATGTAAAAAAAATGATTTCGCTTAAATTGACAAAAATTATTTGAAGAAAATTTCCAGAAAATTGAGGAAAATGGTTCAAATAATGAAAAAATTCCCAATAATTGGGGAAAATGGCAGAAAAATGAAGAATTTTTCTGAAAATTGGCAAAAAATGAACAAAATTTCCTCTAAATTGTCAGTGAATTCTAAGAAAAGAGCCTGAAATTTCCAGAAAATCCCAAAATGTAGGTAAAACTGAATGCAGATTTGGTAAAGTTATTTAAAATTTTGGTCAAATTTGTCTACAAATTTCATGAAAATTGACAAATATTTCCCCAATTCCCAAAATGTATCAAATTTCCCAAAAGTTCAGGGAAATGGTGCAAAAATGAAGGAAATTAATCCAATAATTGGGGAAAAATAGTTCAAAAATGAAGGAAAATATGGACAAAATTTTCTGAAAATTGTCAGTAAATTCTAAGGAAAGAGCCCGAAATTTCCAGAAAATGTAATAAAATTGCACAAAAATGAACAAAATTTCCCTAAAATTAGCAAACAATTCACCGAAATATTACGAAAAGTGCCCGGAAATGAAGGAAAATTCTCAAAAATAAAGCTATTTTTTTAATTTTTTCCCCTTCCCTCCGAAAGGTTACCCTATAATTCCTATGCCCATGCCTACAAATAAGAGTAGGAGTTAGTATACAAATATGAATGTTAAGACGCTTTTTATTTTCACCATTTACTTCTTCAGCCCACTCCTCCCCTCCACTTCAAATTTGCTCCACGGTCCCTGACTCAGCTGTAAAATAAGTACCACCACTGCTGGGAGTTGACCTGCGATGGACTGCCGTACTGTCCAGTGGAAGCCATGTGCTCTTATCCATTTATGCCAATGTAAGCGGGGATACGCATTATAGCTCTAGGGTGGATTTAACTCTTCAAATGCGGGTTAACTTTTTAAATGAATAAAGTAATCAGAGCATTACTGGTGCAGATACTCAATGCTTCAAATTTTGAGAAAGGTTTCCACCTGTGGTGGTGATTTAATGTCAATAAAAAAAGATGGCATGATGAAGATTATTGATGTCAAGTCCCCAGTTTTTTGAAATAATGTGCCATGTTTTTATTGAGAAGATATTAATTGTTTGTAGTTGAGAGCTTTTTAATGCAATTCTTTATAATTCTGTCCTAAATTTCAGTCACTGAAAATCATCAAACTGACTAGTTTCTCCTGCTATACTCCAATTAGCAAAGCATAGCATAGCATAGCAAGGTTTAATGTCCCGAAAGCATCCAGTGCTGGATATTATATCAAGACGGCCACAGCTTTTGATAACCAGTTGTGAACTCACTGGTTGCAGACCCACCGGGAATCGAACCCTGGACATGCAGGTGAGAGGACAAATCACTAACCATTACACCACGGAGGTCTGAGCTAGGATATATGACGGAGATCAAGTTCAAAACTTCTTTGTCATATTCAACTGCTCCCATTCAAATAACATTGGTGGAGATTTGAAAAACAAGAAGTAAACAACTTAACATAAGGAGATTGATAGTGTTTATGCTTGCTATGTCAAAAAATTGATATAAAATTTCCATTGTTTATTACAACATGGCAAAAATTCAAACTGATGTAAATTGGTTAAGTTTTCACTGATTTTGATGAAAAGGTTTATTATTTTCATGTTGTGTAATCTACCTGTCAACATAGATATGCCATTTTCCATGAAGTTTCATACAAAGGTTCACTTGCAATAAGAATAATGTCATTATTGGAAACAATATCGTTTGAGATAAGGAATATAAGGATTTCCGAAATAGCGTCTGTTTCAAATAAGCAATAGATCATATAAAGCTGGTTAAATTCATGATGTCTATTCATGCACAATAGGCAGTTTCACCATAACAGCTGACTTACTTACCTGATGTTTATTCATGCAAGATGGGCAGTTTGATCGTGAAAGAAAATGCCTGAGGGGAGCTCTGTGTGAAACATTACACCATAGAATATCTCAAAAAATCTCTAAAAGTATGAACATTTTGCACCTTTTTTTTTTTTAGCCATAACTACAAAATTAAAATGATTTTACACCGAACAGAGTACAAGGATTAAAAATGAAGATAACATCTACTATGAGCCAAAATTTCAAGACCAGAGATGTTAAAGCAAAAAAAGTTTAAACATTTTAAAGGCCAAAAAGTGAATTTCCTGTTCGATTTGATCAAATAATTCTCACTTGGCAGCTTCTCCTGAGGTAGTCCCAGAGCCAGCAGGCCGGGCCCATAGCTATTTCCTCTTCTGGTGAATACATATGCATCTTTGAAAGTCCAATGAAGTCTGGATTGTGGGTCTCTGACAAGGCAAAGTCCACATGCACTCTTGGAAATGGTATGGACCTAGAAGCCTTTTAAGCATACAGAGAGAGATAAAATCAAAAACAAATTATTCAGACTTAACAATAACTTAAACATATGTATGAGTATAACTGTAAATAAACTGAAATACTCTTCATAAAATATGATTTAACTTAAGAATAAGTTTGCACTTGTGAAATATACTAAGCCTGAATCATTTGCATACTGCATACCCTACCATAAGCTGCAATCCACCCAGGCATGTTAATCTGCTTCACCTGTTTCTTGTATTCATGTTACATTATCATTCACATATTCAATCAAATAAAAGGAGTATTAGGAAAGCACTCAAACGTGAAGGACATCTCCTGTCTCTCTCTTTTATTCTCATTGTCTTATTCAATTTACTTGTAAACCTATCCCTTCAAAAATTGGAGCCATGCATATCCCCCTATTCCCCCACCTGGTACGCTAAACACATATTATCTTTTAGCTTCTTAAGTATCAACTTTTTGAAAATTGTTTTGAAAATGAAATGATATAAAAAAAAATCTGAGACACAAGACTTATGCAATGTACAATGTTTCAGGGATACGTAATCTGTATTTGTTCTTTCTAAGATTGCTTGAACATAAGAAATGCATTTGAGATTTCATCTTCAGTATACATGGGGTCACTCTAAAGATAGTGTATCAAAATATCTATAAGAACACTCATCAAAAAGATAAACTTAATAAAATAAACCCCAAACACTGATAATTTGTTTTTAATTCTACAACCGTTACATGTCTCAGATTAAAATCAAACTTACTCCATTCTACAATTTAAAACACTATAGTAAATTTAAAAATGCCTTGCACTAACAAACCTACCAAAACGCATACAACATCACCATCAATCACAATCAATTTCTCAAACCATTCAAATATATGTCACTTGAACATTACCTGTTGGGAGGTGCTGCTTACACGAGCCCTGTATGAACGCACATCCTCAAGGTCAAGGGTCGACACTACAACTTCCTGAAAAACAATCAATAAAGAGAAATATGTGCAATTCAAGAACAAATACTTTCATGTGCATCAACCGTTTTCGGTGCACTAACTGTGCAATTCTCATATATAAAATCATTGTACACCACTTCATTTTGATTAGCATGCTTTATGTACACCACTTCATTTTGATTAGCATGCTTTATGTACACCACTTCATTTTGATTAGCATGCTTTATGTACACCACTTCATTTTGATTAGCATGCTTTATGTACACCACTTCATTTTGATTAGCATGCTTTATGTACACCACTTCATTTTGATTTTGCTTTATGTACTTCATTTTGATTATGCTTTTATTTTGATTAGCATGCTTACACCACTTCATTTTGATTAGCATGCTTTATGTACACCACTTCATTTTTGATTAGCATGCTTTATGTACACCACTTCATTTTGATTAGCATGCTTTATGTACACCACTTCATTTTGATTAGCATGCTTTATCAAAGTAGGCAAAAATCTATCCATGTTAATGGACAAAGTTTATGCATGAAATATCATATTCAAGGATGGAACCTTAACCTTTCTTACGACTGTACTATACTATAGTAGTTATGAAGGTGAAGATTCAGATTACTATACTATAGTAGTTATGAAGGTGAAGATTCAGATTACTATACTATAGTAGTTATGAAGGTGAAGATTCAGATTACTATACTATAGTAGTTATGAAGGTGAAGATTCAGATTACTATACTATAGTAGTTATGAAGGTGAAGATAGTAGTTGTGAAAGTGAAGATTCTGATATGTAAAAACATATTGATTGAAATATTACTGTCACTAGAAGTGCAAGGTACTTGATGTGTCTCCTATAAAAGATGGCAAAATGGGAAAGGAAGGAAGTGTATGCACAGACGAAAGGGAAAGGTGGAGGGTAGGAAAAGGTGAGGAGGGTAGGGAAAGGTGAGGAGGTAGGGAAGGTGGTTAGGGTAGGGGAAGGTGGGGAGGGTAGGGGAGGGTGGGGAGGGTAGGGGAAGGTGGGAGGGTAGGGAAGGTGGGAAGGTAGGGGAAGGTGGGGAGGGTAGGGGAAGGTGGGGAGGGTTGGGGAAGGTGAACAGGGTAGGGAAGTGAGGAAGGTAGGGGCAGGTGGGGAGGGTAGGAAAAGGTGAGGAGGGTAGGGGAAGGTGAGGCGGAATGGGGAAGGTGAGGCGGATAGGGGAAGGTAAGGTGGGTAGGGGAAGGTGAGGAGGTAGGGAAGGTGAGGAGGGTAGGGAAGGTGAGGAGGGAGGGAAGGTGAGGAAGGTAGGGGAAGGTGAGGAGGGTAGGGGAAGGTGAGGAGGGTAGGGGAAGGTGAGGAGGTAGGGAAGGTGAGGGGGTAGGGAAGGTGAGGAGGGTAAAGGGAAGGTGAGGAGGGTAAAGGGAAGGTGAGGGGTAGAGAAAGGTGAGGAAGGTAGGGAAGGTGAGGAGGGTGGGGAAGGTGAGAAGGGTAGGAAAGGTGAGGAGGGTAGGAAAGGTGAAAAGGTGAGGAGGGTAGGAAAGGTGAGGAGGGTGGGAAAGGTGAGGAGAGTAGGAAAGGTGAGGAGAGTAGGGAAGGTGAGGAGGGTAGGGAAGGTGAGGAGGGTAGATGAAGGTGGAAAAGAGAGAAAAGGCAGGGAAGGAGAGACGGGCATGATAGTAGAACTTAAGAGGAAAAAGCAGAAATAATGGACATGGTATGGTCAGGAGTGAAGGACACAGGCTGAGATCTTAGTTCATGAAATATTCTCAAAGAATGTAATTTTATACTGTCAAAATTTTGGAATATTTTATTCTATTACCATAAATGTATGCTTCTCTCATGAAATACAGAACTAGATTTCTTCTACTTTTTGCCTTTTCTCAACACTTTAGATTATTTAGAAATGTCCACAGCCTTTAAAAAATCAGAAGCAGTGGTGAATAAAGATCCCAGAGTTGAACCCCAACCAATAGCTTGGCAAGCTGATGCTATAACCACTAGACAACAAAGGTTTCTGAAAAACCAAATTATAATTAATTGAGGAATAAATCATTGAAACCATTTCCCCTTCTTTGTCTTTTAAAAAGACTGAACTGGAAGTGTTCTTGAACAATCTACTATTCACTTAAACACAAACCACAAAGCTTAAACCTAAGCAAGAAAATCATCAAAACATACCACATCAGTCATGGAAAATTCCTCTCCCCTTGCAACAATTTGTCCATTAATTGCAACTGTAGATCCTCCGTTGTAGTAAACCCTCTCTCCATCACAGCCACGAAGGTTGGAATATAAATATATACCACCGCACTATAGGAGAAACGAGGGTAAACCATTTACACTATAATTCTACAAACACATTCTTAGTTAGCTTGTTCAAACGTCTATGAAGATCAAGGGAAAACATTACTAAAATGTTTTTAAAATCTTTCGAAAACCACAAAGTTTGCAAAAAATTATCAAAATATGATTTCACTGTTTTACAGCTTTGTTATACTTACAGATCCAAGACAAAATTTCTATAAAAATAAATTATTTTTCTCTCATTTAAGAGTATAGGGTACAGGAACAAATGGGCAAAGCATGCTCTTACACAGTATGTGTCACAAAGCATGCTCTTACACAGTATGTGTCACAAAGCATCCTCTTACACAGTATGTGTCACAAAGCATGCTCTTACACAGTATGTGTCACAAAGCATGCTCTTACACAGTATGTGTCACAAAGCATGCTCTTACACAGTATGTGTCACAAAGCATGCTCTTACACAGTATGTGTCACAAAGCATGCTCTTACACAGTATGTGTCACAAAGCATGCTCTTACACAGTATGTGTCACAAAGCATGCGCTTACACAGTATGTGTCACAAAGCATGCTCTTACACAGTATGTGTCACAAAGCATGCTCTTACACAGTATGTGTCACAAAGCATGCTCTTACACAATATGTGTCACAAAGCATGCTCTTCCACAGTATGTGTCACAAAGCATGTTCTTCCACAGTATGTGTCACAAAGCATGCTCTTACACAGTATGTGTCACAAAGCATGCTCTTACACAGTATGTGTCACAAAGCATACTCTTACACAGTATGCATCACAAAGCATACTCTTACACAGTATGTGTCACAAAGCATGCTCTTACATAGTATGTGTCATATCCCATTTCAATAATTTTAAAAAATGTACCAATAATACTATAGGGATTATTTAACTGTCCTCTTTAACATAATCCATATAAATAAAACAAGGGAATATTCCTTTAATACAAAAAAACAAAACTTTGCCATTTTTGCCAATAATCCCAATCTCTGCATGGTATTAAATGCACTGGTCCACTACCTTACCTTCATTGTACAGGACTTAATGAGGTCAACCACAATGTAACCTTTCCTCAGCTGGTGATAACTTCCACTTCCATTGGTAAAAATTTCAACACCATCTAAGCCCATGGCTATATGAGGACTGAGGAAGAAAAAAAATAGTTTAAATTTCGTCAAGGAGGTAGGTAGGTGGATAAGCTATTTTACATCCTTTTCTCAACAGCTAAAGTTGTGTCCATCTATTCCTGCCAGAATCATATACATATCCAGATATCTTATAACTGTGAACATCCTTGTCTACGAAACTACTGACTGAAGCTAAATTCCTGCAAAATTTGAAGAAAACAAATGTTCCCTACAACAAATATGGGTTAGGATTTATCCAGTTTCACAAGTTTCTTTGAACAGCAATTCTTTGTATTCATTTTTTCCCTAATAATTTTCTTGATTATTTGCTGCTCCATCTGTTTGTAATGTTAAAATGAATAATTTTTTTATTCTGATATCAAAGCAACAATTTTTGAAATTTTAAACATGGAACTAGCAAAAGCATCTGCAAAACTGAAACAACCTGAAAAATTCCACTCTAGAATTCAAAAGAATTGAAAAAGTTACAACTTCAAAATGGCTGTGCATAATATGGCAGGTTGGTTGACATCTCAAGAGCATTGGACAAATTAGGCGAGAGAGGTTTAAATTAAAAGAAAATTGAGTGGTTGAGAAGTGCAAGACTATGGGGGGATGAGGTGATGGTAGGGTAATGAGTGGTGGGCTTTGCAGTAGTAGGAGAGTGTGAGTGTCATCAAGACTATGGGGGGATGAGGTGTTGGTAGGGTGTTGAGTGGTGGGGTTTGCAGTAGTAGGAGAGTGTGAGTGTCATTAAGACTATGGGGGGATGAGGTGATGGTAGGGTGTTGAGTGGTGGGGTTAGCAGTAGTAGGAGAGTGTGAGAGTCATCAAGACTATGGGGGGATGAGGTGATGGTAGGGTGTTGAGTGGTGGGGTTAGCAGTAGTAGGAGAGTGTGAGTGTCATCAAGACTATGGGGAGATGAGGTCTTGGTAGGGTGTTGAGTGGTGGGGTTTACAGTAGTAGGACAGTGTGAGTGTCATCAAGACTATGGGGGGATGAGGTGTTGGTAGGGTGTTGAGTGGTGGGGTTTGCAGTAGTAGGACAGTGTGAGTGTCATAATATATTATGATGTTACTATACAGTTGTAGGTAAGAGAGGAGCTTTGGAGAGGGGTTGTTGTGGAAGAAATCAGTGCTGGTGTTGAAAGGGCAGTCGTCTATAAGGCTATATTTGACAGTGAGCTGCTTGTTGCACAAAGCTAGGATGGACGTCCATCCAGTATTCCTTACCTATTTGCAGCCCACAAACCCTCACAAACTTCAGCACCAATGCAGGTGTCTCTTGTGGAAATTACAGCGTCTCCGATTGGCACTGTTTTCTGAAAAGGAAAATATTTACAATGATAGGCAAGTCTCCACAAACAATTGGCACAAGAGGGCACCTGAAAGAGGACAGAAGTAACATCCTATAGCTTCAACATTTGCTACTAAATTTTGAGACTTGTTGCAAAATTCTTAGTTTTGTTGGTAAATTTTGAGATTTAGTGGTAAATTCATGAGTTTTTGGTAAATTCTGAGCCTTGTTGGTAATATTGAGTTGTTGGTGAGTTCTAATTTTGTTAGTAATGTTGAGTCTTGTTGGTAAAGTTTGAGAGCTATTGGTAAATTCTGAGTCTTCTTGGTAAATGTTGAGTTGTTGGTGAAATATGAGTCTTGTTGTTAAATATTGAGTTGTTGGTGAATTCTGAGTCTTGATGGTAAATGTTAAGTCTTGTTGGTAAATTTTGAGTATTGGTAAATTCTGAGTCTTGTTGGTAAATCTTGAAACACAAACATAACTATTGCCACAGTCAGTGACAATTTTCTTGCATAAGTGAATGAATTATATAAAAAGCCATATAACAAGATGTCTACAGCTTTTGATGCTTTTTCTTTGAAAGGGTTTACTTCTGCTTATATGTCTGATCTGTGGTTGTAAACTGGACCTGTTTATTCACACCTGTTTATGCTCCAGGGTATGGTTTTTATAACTAAATATTCACGATTTTAAATGGCTATCTTATACAATTGGATAAAACTAGAGATCAAAAACTTTAATAATCACCATAGAAAAGGCAGATGACAAACAGTTATCCCTAGAGTAGAGATGGAATTAATTATATAATTTTCCACGATTCTGAAGAAAAAAGCATCGAAAATCATCCCACAAAACAATTGTAACAGAAATAATTTCATGTCTTTATATGCTTCCCTCTTTTGTAATTTAATGTACTTTTCATTGCACAAAATACATGGAGACATCTTTAGAGCAAATATTTACCACATACACTGACTATTACCACATACACTAACTATTACCACATACACTGACTATTACCACATACACTTACTATTACCACATACACTGACTATTACCAAAAGAAGAGACCACAGCATTATTCTTCACACCAAAATCTTCCACAGTACTGATGCAGACACAGATCACTCCCTAGTGTGCTGCAAAGCTAAAGTAGTACCAAGATACATAGATCTAAGCATAAAGCCATACAATGTGTTAATATTTAGAACACAACAAATTAAAACCTGTGTAAGGAATATTCTGCAACACTGGATGAATGCTTAGTGCAGTGCAACTTACCTGATACTGTGGAAGACCTCTTAAAAATCATTCATGATTCTGCCATTCAAGTCTTTGGCAAAAGTAAGCCTGTCAATATGGACTGGTACATCACTCACTTTGCAGAAATGAGCCCTCTCATTAGAGCCAAAATTAAAGCTCAGCAGAAGTGCAAACAACGACCCACTTGTGAAGCTTTAAGAAACCTCAAGGCTGCAAAGGCTTCAGTACAGAGAGCAGCACAATATTATGCAAACCAGTATATGGACCCAATTGATTGAGAGCAGCCTCAGATCGTTGAGACCTGCGAGGGATGTATGGAGGGTTAAAAACAGCTCTAGGTCCAAATATTTATAAAACTGTGCCTCTAAAGGTAAAATATGGTATCATCCTTGAAGACAAGGTAAGCCAGATGGGTAAAACAAGATCTCCACTCAGTTGAAAAGGAAGCTGTCAAATATTTATAAAACTGTGCCTCTAAAGGTAAAATATGGTATCATACAATGGGCAAAACTAGCTGTCAAACATACAATACTAGCTGTACCGCAACTATCAACAATGTATAAATTAGAAGTTGCTCCATCACTCGAAGAACTAAAGGATGATATCAGTTCCCTTTCAAATTGTCAAGTGTGCCAATCCAAACCTGCTACCCCATCTGTTCAATCTTTTGCTTTGCTGTTGGAGAGATAGATGTAAACCTCAAGAAATGCATAATGCTGTCATAATTAACATCTACAAGAACAAAGGTGATAGTTGCGATTGTAATAATTGTTGTGTCATCTCCCTACTCAGCATTACAGACAAAGCCTTTGCCAAAGTAATCTCAGCAAGGTTATAAGCCCTACCAGACAAGAGTTTACCCAGAAACGCAGAGTGGTTTTAGGCCAAAAAGATCAACAACTGATATGTTTTTTTCATGTTGTCAATTATAGGAAAAATCTTGAGAGCAGTGTCAGCCACTCTTTATCGCATTTGTATACCTAACAAATGCATTTGACTCTGTCAGCAGAACTGGCCTCTCCATGGTTTGACTCTGTCAGCAGAACTGACTTATTCATGGTTGGACTCTGTCAACAGAACTGACCTCTTCATGGTTTGACTCCGTCAGCAGAACTGACCTCTTCATGGTTGGACTGTCAGCAGGACTGACCTCTACATGGTTTGACTCTGTCAGCAGAACTGACCTATCCATGGTTGGACTCTGTCAACAGAACTGATCTCTTCATGGTTTGACTCCGTCAGCAGAACTGGCCTCTTCATGGTTTGACTCTGCCAGCAAAACTGACCTATTCATGGTTGGACTCTGTCAGCAGAACTGACCTCTTCGTGGTTGAAATCTGTCAACAGAACTGACCTCTTCATGGTTGGACTCTGTCAGCAGAACTGACCTCTTCATGGTTGGAATCTGTCAGCAGAACTGACCTCTACATGGTTTGACTCTGTCAGCAAAACTGGCCTCTTCATGGTTTGACTCTGCCAGCAAAACTGGCCTATTCATGATTTGACTCTGTAAGCAGAACTGACCACTACATGGTTGGACTCTGTCAGCAGAACTGACCTCTTCATGATTGGACTCCTGTCAGCTGAACTGGCCTCCTCACGATTTGACTCTGCCAGCAGAACTGGCCTCTTCATGGTTGGACTCTTTTAGCAGAACTGGCCTCTTCATGGTTTGACTCTGTCAGCAGAACTAACCTCTTCATGGTTTGACTCTGTCAGCAGAACTGACCTATTCATGGTTTGACTCTGTCAGCAAAACTGACCTCTACATGGTTTGACTCTGTCAGCAGAACTGGCCTATTCATGGTTTGACTCTGTCAACAGAACTGACCTCTTGATGGTTTTAGAGAGGATTGGATGTCCACCTACTGTAAGCTCATCATCAGCTTCCATGATCAAATGAAGGGAAATATCAAGTCTGAAGGTTCTCTATCTGACAGCTTTGACATCAATACTGGAGTAAAACAAGGATGCATACTTGCACCAACTCTTGTTTGAAATCTTTTCTCTGTGCTAGGATCTTCTGAACATATGGAGGGAGTCCACATCCATACTCCCTCTTCAGGAAAGCTGTTCAACGTAAAAAGACTCAAATCTAAAACCAAAATAAGACCTGTCCTCATCAAGGAATTACTCTTTGCGGATGATGAAGCCCTAATTGCCCACAAAGAAGAACACCTTCAATTGCTGATGGATAGATGTCTACAGCATGCACAGATTTTTGACTCACTATCAGTGTTAAAACAACTGTCGCCATGGCACAAGGCACTTCTCAACCACAAACCATTAAGTTAAATGGTGTTTCTCTCAAAGTGGCTGACAAATTCACATACCTAGGTTCAATTGTTACCAACTCTCTTTGGACATCGATTTTAATACAAGAATTGGAAAAGCAGTCACCAACATTGCTAGACTCACTGGTCATGCTTGGAGCGACAGACAGCTTACACTGCATACCAAGATAACAATTCACAGGGCCTGTGTTCTTAGCATCCTGCTTTATGGTATTGAGGCATGGACACTCTACACCACCCTGGAAAGGAAGTTGAACATGTTTCACATTCGTTGCTTAATGTCAATAATCTGGGGATCACCTGGAAGGACAAAATCACAAATGCATAAGTTCTCTCCTGTGCAGACATGACCAGTATTTTTGCCATTCTGAAACAGAGGCGTCTAAGATGGTTAGGCCAGGCCATCTCTACAGGATGGATGATGGCCGAATTCCAAAGAATATCCTGTTTTAAGAACTAGAAATGGGGAAAAGACCAATTGGTGACCCTAAACTCAGGTTTATAGATGCATGCAAGCGAGACTTGGCTCCTTTAAAATCAACATGGAATCTGGAGTCATCTGCAAAAGATCATGCAGGCTGGCAACAGCTGCTATACCATGGAATGGCAGCTTGGGGAGCAGCGTCGCACAAAAAGCAGAAACAGAATGCAGCTGAAAACCCCCCACTCAGTTTTGTTTGCAATAACTGCCAGCAGCTGTGTTTGTCCGAATTGGCCTCATCAGTCACACAAAGAAGTGTACAAAGTTTTAAGCACCTTTCCAAGTTAAGCTATGAGTTGTTTTTACATATCAACTAACTTGTTTTGTGGCTGTTTTTTATCTTCTGACATTGACAGACAGTTGACATAATGAATGAACACTGTAGTTTACTCAAGAAATTTTCTTTTTTCATGTAAACAAAATTCCTTTTGCAAGTTCCCGATTTTCCCAGGTTATAACCACCAGAAGCGTAGACTGTTTCTAAGACTGCCCTGGAGTATCTGCCTGCCCTGGAGTATCTGCCTACCCTGAAGCATCTGACTGCCCTGGAGTATCTACCTGCCCTGGAGTATCTACCTGCCCTGGAGTATCTGCCTGCCCTGGAGTATCTGCCTGCCCTGAAGTATCTGCCTGCCTTGGAGTATCTGCCTGCCCTGGAGTATCTGCCTGCCCTTGAGTATCTGCCTGCCCTTGAGTATCTGCCTGCCCTGGAGTATCTGCCTGCCCAGGAGTATCTGCTTGCCCTGAAGTATCTGCCTGCCCTGGAGTATCTGACTGCCCTGGAGTATCTGCCTGCCCTGGAGTATCTGCCTGCCCTGGAGTATCTGCCTGCCCTAGAGTATCTGCCAGCCCTGGAGTATCTGCCTACCCTGGAGTATCTGACTGCCCTGGAGTGTCTGCATTTTTTTCTAAACAATTATAAAAAATCTGAAAATTTGCCTTTGACATCCTATAGTTTGCAGCAACTTTGTTTAATAATACTCACTTGGTCAGTGATCTTTGTAATCATCCTTGGCAAAAAGAAGTCTTCAACCGTGTGAGACTTGGCCCAGGCCGTGAACCAACGCAGTTCCCTGTAATTCCCATCGTTAGCCATCTCGGTTTTGGGTTTGATGAGAAGGATTTTTCTATAAAAAGGATATAAGCTAGTATTATTCAGTACGTTCTTTTTATCATGAGTAATTTCATTCAATAAAAAGATCATATTAATCTCTTAACCTCATACAGAAAACAACCTAAGGGCATACTAACATGATAATATCATAGTTAGACTACTGCATATACCATTAAATGCAAATCTATAACATTATTTCTAGATAACATAATGACAAGGATGAATGATGTACTGTACAGTAGGTGACAACCATACATGTAATTACAGTGCTTGTTTAATAAATCAATTAGAGGAAAGTTGTCAAGCATGTTCATTGTATACCGTTTTACATAGGATATTACAGGGAATTCAAAACAGAACATCAATGATGTAGTAGCTCAACATACATGTTGAGGTAGGTTATGATGGTGGCACACTAGTGAAGTTTAGTGTGTGTGTAAGGGGTTATATGCCAAGTCCAGATACAATGGTGGCATTTTTGTATCGTGGCTACCATAGATTGATGTTATAGATACCCTTAACCTGGAGGCAGGTGCTAATATCATAGATGGTAAAAAACATGACTGTTGTTGATTGAAGCACACTCCAAGGGTTGTTGAGCTAAAAATGCATTAAAATCTAAAGATGTGGATGATAACACACAAAATTATTCCCATAAAGCAGATAAAGGTATATGCACACCCTGAGTTCAATCTACTCAAAATCTACTCAACCCATAAATCACTAGGGATGTGTCATTTTCGTTTAATTCAGTAAAGCGATAAACGATCCCTTTTTTCGTTCATTTATCATGTACACGATCACACGCCGAAAATACAATAACCACAACATAACCATTGCGATCATCAGCCAAAAAATAAGAATGTCACAAAACGTGAGTAGGGGCCTATATCAAGTCTTTAAATTACCTGTAAATCTGAAAAAAGTTGTCAAAAATAATGGTCTATGGTTTGAACACACTTTAAACAGATGCAGAAATAAAATACATGTTAATAAATTGCTGTATCTTGTAAGCATTCTAAAATGTATACAACACTTATGACTGTGCTGCACAAGTTTCAAAAGTGCACCATCAGACACAGTAGCGTACTGTATAAACAAATATTTCAACTGTGTCATTCCCATCTGTACTGTATTTAATCAACCCTCTTAAAAACATGGCTCTGTTCTTTGCAAACCACACTAAAATCTTGGCAACTTTGAAACATATTTGTTCGTTTATTTTGCAAACTTTTTTTTTCTTTTTAGCGCAATTTATTCGACTCATTAGGTAATCTTTGCATTTATTTGTGATGAAAATAACAATCAATGCTTTTTTATCTTTGTATTTCTGGGTCCGTTTTACAGCTTGTAAAACAGGTGCTAGCCTAGCACTAGTGTAGCATTGTTAATCGGGCCTAATCCTCTACATCAAGCTTTAAGTAACTTATAATTTGATGAATCAAAGTGAAAGATTAGTGGGAATTAAACTCCCGCATTAAAATGGATTTAATCTTTTGTTGATGGTTCGCTAAGTTTGAATTGTAAGATCATTGATTGTTGTGTGTGTTAATGTTATTGATTTTGAATGCTTGTTTGTTTGTTTGATGAGGGCTTAATGGCACCACGACAACAAGGGTCAAATTGTGCCTGTGAGGTCAGATCATTGTAGAGGTAGGAAGGAAGGAAACAGGGGGAGAATGAAAGAAATTCCAGAACAAAAAGTCAGAAAGCTGTGATCGAGAGAGAAGGTGCATGGGTGAAACAAAAACAAAGTAGAGAGGGGGTGATAGAGGAGAATTAAATATAGTTGTAGAGGGAAGCATGATGAAAGGAGGAGATAATTTTATCCGGAGGATTTTTCTGGAAGAACTTAGCAATTGAGTTGTGGGGAGCGAGGGAAACTCTGGGAAAGTTGTACAGGGGGCAAGCAAGGAGAATGTGATGGATTGTGAGGGTGCAGTGGCAATTGTTGCAGAGGGGTTGGTAGGAGCCAATAAGGAGGTGGGAGTGAGTGAGGTGGGTGTGACCAGTTTTAAGACGGGTAATATGAACGTTGTCGATACAAGGAGGTTGTTGATGGTGGATTTGATCGGAATTGTGGGCTGGATGACATGGAGTTTGTTATCAATTTGGGAGTTCCATGAGGTTTGCCAGCGGTCACGAACAAAGGAAGCAATAAGCGGTTTGATGTCAGGGAGGGTTTTGGGAAAAGGGGTAGGAAGGAGGTTGAGGGCAAGCTCAGCGGCTGAATCAGCCTTGTCATTGCCAGGGATGCCAACATGGCTGGGTATCCAGAAGAAAAAAACACTTTTCCTGCAGAGGGTGGAAGAAAGGAGTTTCCGGAGGAGGAGGTGGCATGTGAGGTTATCCCATTTTAGATTGAGTAAAGAAGTAAGAACAGCCTCTGAGTCGGAGAAAATGGCAAAGTGGCTTCGGAGAAAATGGCAAAGTGGCTGAGTGTTGAGGGCGAGGAATTGGCCTTAGCCTCTGCTGAAAAGATAGATGAGTAGTCGGGAAGTCTGTTACTTAGGGTGATGTCTTGGATGACGGCAGTAGCAGCTGTCTTGTTGCCTTCCTTGGAGCCATCAGTATAGATGGAGGTGTAATTTGAGAGTTGGTCTTTGATTTGGTTGTGAAGATTGATGAAGAGGTTAGGGTGGGTTTGAGTTTTGTGATGAGTAGAGAGGTCTAGGTGGACAGAAGGGAGGGGGGTGGCCCAAGGAAGAAAAGTGGGCCAGGAGTAGGTGTTGAGAGTGGCGGGGTTGATGCCGAGATAGAAGAGGTCTGATTTAATGCATAAGCTAAAGGGAGGGAATAGGGTTTTAGTCCTATCAAAGAGGGTGGAGAAATTGGGGTATCTAATAAGGTTGTAAACAGGGTTCTGGGTGTTGGTGAGGACTCTAAAAGCATAGGAGAGGCTAAGCTTTCTACAAGTAGAAAGGGGGGTTGTTGGCTTCAACATGAAAGCTGGTGATTGGGGAGGTCCTGTAGGCACCTAGACAAAGCCTGAGGGCTTCATTTTGGATGGTGTTGATGTGGTTGAGGTATGAGTTGTGAGCAGCACAGTAGACAATATTGCCATAGTCAAGCTTGGCACGAATAGTGAGCCTGAAAATTTTGAGGAGAGCATAGCGGTTAGCTCCCCAAGTGGTGTTGGAGAAGAGTCGGAGGATGTTAAGGGAGCTCTTGCATTTTAGTTTCAGGTTGGTGATGTGTTGCTTGTAGGTGAGCTTGGGGTCTAGAGTTAGACCCAGGAACTTTGTGTATTCAACTTTAGGGATGCGATTACCATTGAGCACAAAGTTCGGTTTGGGGTGGAGGTTGTTGAAATGACAAAAGTGCATGCAGACTGCCTTGTCTTTGGAGAATTTAAAACCGTTATTGTTGCTCCAGACTTGCAGCTGGTTGAGGCTGATTTGGAGCCTATTTTTAACAATAGGAAAGCTTGGGAAGTAGTAGAAGATTGTGAAGTCGTCCACGTAGAGGGTACGTTTGATGTTGGGGCCAAGTTTATTCGCAATGTCATTAATGCTCAGGTTGAAGAGAGTGGGAGAGAGGATGCTGCCATGGGAGATGCCCTCTTCTTGGGGGTACGGGTTGGAGAGGGTGTAGCCAATACGAACTTGGAACTGCCTGGGTAAAAGAAAGTTTTGAATAAAGATGAAGAGATGGCCTCTGAGGCCGATGGTGTGAAGTTTGCGGGTAATGCCGTATTTCCAAGTAGTGTCGAAAGCGGTGTCGAGCGTAATTAGCTAGTCTAGGGTATTGCGACGTTTTCGGAAGCCGCTTTGGTGAGGGGAGAGGATTCTGTTGGTCTTAAGGAACCAGTTTAGTCTCTGATTAATGATCCTTTCCATAATTTTACAGAGACAGCAGGTGAGGGCGATGGGTCGGTAGCTGAAGCAGTCGGTACCGTCCTTACCCGGTTTAAGGACGGGGATGACAATAGCTATCCTCCAGATAGGGGGGAAGGAGTGTGAGGACCAAATGTGGTTGAAGATGGTGAGTAGGGTAGTGGTGGCCTTGATGGGGAGGTGTTTCAGGAACTGGTAGGGGATGTTATCTAGGCCCTTGGAGGTGCGGCCAGCGTCGTGGAGGGCTTGGTTTAATTCAGAAAGGGTGAGAGGGGTGTTGTAGCTTTCAGAGTTGTCGGAGGGAAAAGTGATTCTCCGGGCTTCATCGCAAGCTTTTTTGGTTTTGAAAGCATTCCCAAATCTCCTTAGTGGGGGTGTTGGTGGTGAGAGAAGAGATAAACTTGTTCCAAGTGTTGGTTTTACTGTCCTTGATAGTGCGTCTGGACTTGGCACGGCTGATGCGAAAGAGGTTGAGGTTATGGGTGGTCGGGTCAGTTTTAAAGTTCCTGAGGGCTCTTTTCCTGTTCTTGATGGCGGTTTTGCAGTCATCAGAGAGCCAGGGGTTGGAGAGATGATTTGGGGGTTTGGAGGTTTTGGGAATTAAGCAGGTGGCACTGTTGATAAGGATATTACTGAAGTTTGACATGGGCTCCTCATCCTCGGAAGATGGGGGGAGAGGTGTGAATCACAGAGGGTTTCAAAAAGGGGCCAGTCAGCCTTCTCGAGGTTGGAGTGTATAAGAAGAGGGTAATGATCACTACCACAGAGGTCAGCAGTGACTCTCCAGCTAAAATCAGGGAGGAGGTTAGGGGAACAGATAGACAGGTCAATACAGGTGAGAGAGCCTGTGGCAGGATAAAGGTAGGTCGGGGAGTTAGTGTTGAGCAAGGACAGGCTGTGCTGACGAAGAGCATTTCCAATGAGCTTGCCTCTCGGGTCGGTGGTAATAGAGCCCAACGAAGGTTGTAAGCGTTGAAGTCACCAACAAGGATGAAGGGGGTGGGAAGCTGAGAGATGAGGTTGTTAAGGCTGGTTGGTTGAATGTTGGTGTTAAAGGGGGGAGGGGGAGGGGAGATAGATATTGCAAAGAGTGAAAGTTTTGTGGAGGGAGATAGATAAACAGATGGCCTGAAGGTCGGTGTGCACATGAACAGGGCTGTGTGGGATATCGTGTCTAATGAGAATGGAGACGCCCCCACAGGCTCTGTCGGCGTCCACTTGATGTTTGTGATAGCAAGCGAAGTTGTTGGGGGAGTAATGGTTGGTGGTTTTCAAGAAAGTTTCTTGTAGGCAGAAGACGACCGGGTTGAAGGTGGAGGCCAGAAGGTCAATTTCTTCAGAATTGGCATTAACGCTCCTTATGTTCCATTGTATGATGTTGTGGGTGTTATTGTAATTGTTTGTGGTGCATGCCATAAGGAGGCAGAGGGTTATCTGGAGGAAGATCTGTTGGGTCTGAGTTGGCTTGTTTTTTCTTTGGATCTGTTTCTTTGGGAGCGATTGCTTTGGAAAATTGGACGAGCAGTATGATCGGTGTGTTTGGTAACAAAACAATCCATATTCTCTTCAGTGTCATGCATGTGGGTTTGGGTGGCGGGCTGTTTGTTGATTGGTTGTTTGTTGATTGGTTGTTTTTTGGTTGGTTGTTTGTAGGTTGGTTTGTTGGTTGGTTTGTTGATTGTTAGCTTGGTTGGTTTTAGTTTGATGTATGATGGTATTAGTGATGTTGGTGTATGGAGCGGTGGGGGCTTTAGAGTATGAAGGGAGGTTGAGGAGAGAAGTAGTGGTGGAGGTGGTGTGGGTATTGGGTGTGGTTGGGTTGTTGGCAATGGTGATGGGCTTAGGACTAGGTAAGAAGAGCCAGGTGAGGTCGGTTTGGGCATGTGAGTCAGTTTTAGTTGTATTAGTTGTGTTAGGGGGGGAGGGGGCGGTATTGGTGTAAGAGGAGACTACGTTCGAGTAGGAAGGCTTGGTGTGGAGGAAAGCGAGGAATTGCTTCCTGGCCTTTGGGTAAGTTATGTTGGGATTAAAGGTTTAAAGTTTAGTGATTTGTTTTTCCTGAAGCCAGGTGGGGCAGTCTTTAAAGAAGGAGGGATGGTTGGCTGGGTAATACCGTCACAATTTGTGCGGAGTGGGGTGTTGGTGCGGGAGATGTTATCATGGTCTGGGGCTTCGTAGTTACCACAGCGCGCTTGGCTGTGGCAGGAGTTTTTCCCGTGGCCATACCTCTGGCAATTATAACAACGTAGAGGGTTGGGAATGTAAGGGGCGACTGGGATTCTTAGGTAGCCGGTAATGATGTGGAAGGGGAGAGTTGGTGTTGCGAAAGTATTAGTATTTATTTAGTGGGTGTTTCGGCTCCGTCTCTTTTGAGAACGAGACAACGGGCTTCCATTACATGTTGGCTTGCCAGTTCCTCCACGAGGTCATCATCGGATAAGTAGGCAAGATCTCTGGTGCGTATGACACCTTTGTTGGAGTTCAGAGAATGATGGGTGGTGACTGTGATGTTAATACCAGTATTGGCTAGGGTTTTGGTGGAGACGAGGGCGGTGGCTTGAGTGTCCCTGGTGCAGTGCACCAGGAGATCGCCGGATCTGAGGGTAGAGACCTTGGGGAGGGTACCGACAAGGCCGTAGAGCACTTTATGTATGAGGAAGGGAGAAACTTTCTTAAAGCTTTCTTGCTTGTTGGTGGCATGTATAATTAAGATTTTTGGGATCGGGGTTGAAGAATGGTCAATGGAGGTAGCAGGTGGGTAACAGAGAGGGGAGGAAGGGTCAAGGTCACTACACAAGCGCTTCGTCATAATGAAAGAAAAAAACCAAGGGCCGAGAGACCAGAGGCACCAAAAAAAAAGTCGCGGAACTACTACATGAGAACCGCTGTAGTAGTAACGTCCTCATCCCATGGCCGGTGAGCGCCATCCAGCAACTGACCACTTCCCCAAAGGTTGGATTAGGAGCAGGTGATGCAGATGACATACATTTATTCTGCACTTGATGTCAGGCATTTCTGTCTGTCTGTGGAAAAACTCCTAGTTGAACCTCCTGCAACTTGAACCTGGAATCTCTAGCATCTCAGTGTGCGCTTTGTAAACTGAGCTACATAACTCCTATTTCACAAAGACTAAGAATATTTTCTGATCTGTAAATAACTCAGAAGTTTATATGAAGAAATGGTAATATGCCCCTCCATATTTGTCAATATTAACAACAACTTACCGATTTAGAAAGATCACCCTACAGTTATACCTCACATTCTTGTGCATTACAGGCCTGTAGAAAAGAAATCAAAGAAAGCTTTACGTTACCATCTTTAAAAATCAGTTTAAGTTGATTTTGAGAATTTCAGGTCACACAATTTTTGCCTTCATCATATTTCCTTCTATATCTGACTGCTGCGTATGCCAATTTTCAAGTGATATTTTGTTTACCAAGTTCAAATGTACCAAACTTTCATATTTCACATTTCTTCACATTATCAAACAAAATACATGAGATTCTAGAATTTATTTAGAGCATTGAAAAGTACTGATGTACAAGCACATTACTCACAGGATTCTCTTCAAATTTTGTAACAGTAAACAATAAAAATGAAAGTTATCATTTTAGAAAAATATCACATACATCTGGTTGCAAAAGGGTCCAAATGTCTACATGTAAAATGTATAAGAAAAACTGAAATTTGCCATAAAAAAATGCCACAATTGAATAATAGATAAATATTTAAAGTAATGTAGCATTTAAAGGATTAGTTCAAAGATCAAGCATGTCCATCTTATATAAAAAGAGCACTTCAAAAGAAACAAAATGGTGAAGAAAGCATTCAAAAATCTTATTCCGTTAAGGAGATATTCAAGTTTAAAGTTTGGTATCATTTGTGTAGAAACAACTGAAATCAGACTAGTTGTGATGTCAGTCTCAGATTCCTTAAAAGTCTTTATGTATTCTATCATATTTTATCCTGCAATTTTCTAGCTTAAAAACCATGGGATATGTCAAAAAAGTAG
Organism: Chiridota heheva; assembly: GCA_020152595.1. Lineage (NCBI taxonomy): Eukaryota > Metazoa > Echinodermata > Holothuroidea > Apodida > Chiridotidae > Chiridota > Chiridota heheva. Next base: position 111,560 of record JAIGNY010004470.1, read on the forward strand.
TAAAACTGAATCTAGAAAGGATATTTGTGATACACCACCTCAGGAAAAAGTTTGAGGGAAAATAATTTGAGTAGTGGAAAAATTCAATATACTTTGTTTAAAATACAAAGATTTTGAGGAATCTGAGCAGTGACATTACAACTAGTCTGATTTCAGTCGTTTATACACAAACGATACCAAAATGCATATCTTCATAACGGAATAAGAGTTTTGAATGCTTTCTTCATAATTTTCTTTCTATTTAAGTCCTCTTTCATATAAGATAAACCTGCTTGACCACTGAACTAATCCTTTAAAGTATTGTATAGCATAAAGTCAATTTGCTGACTTATCTCAGTCATAATATGGCCAGTGGTATTTTACTATTATCATTTCACTATTGTAGATATTAAGGAAGTTATTACACAAAATATAATGTAACTGCCTAAATTGGTATTTTAAGTCCAAGCAGGCCTTTGCTTTCCTTGGAAATTTATCCAGGTTACAAAATGTCATTGAGCATTACCCGATAACTGACCATGGCTTGCCACCTTCTAAGCAATTGCAGAGCACGAAGGGGATCTGAATGCAAATTACACTGATCATTTCTGAGTCATTTTGAATGTTTCAGACAAACAGCAGTTAATATGTGTGCATAACCCCTGTAAAGCTATGGCCTGATCTTTTATTGCAACAGTAATGAATAAGAACACACTTTTCTGCATATACTGTACAGTAAGCCAAGTTACCTTTCATTGATATCTAAGCTCCTTCTACATGTAATTAAGTGTTTCCCATGTCAACTCTCAATATGCACTATAACAGGAATTCCTGTTTATTTTATTGGGAGTGCCAGTATCAGTTCACGTCTAAAACATTACATGTAAATACCAGCTTTTGACAATTACAGGTGCAGTCTATATGTGTCAAGCATAGGATAGGCAAAAAACTCAACACCATTGTAAGGGTGAAAATGCTTCATTTGTAAATTCATGAGCTGTATATATCCTAGCCAGGGAGCATACCTTATGCAATTCAATGGCAAATTAAAATGGCCAAGTTGAACAGAACATTTAAATTTGCATGTCTCAAAATGATAAAAATTCATTCATGAAAAGGTTCAAAAATTTACTTACAGCTCAAAATATTGTTAAACAATACAATGAACTTTCCTAAATTAACTTAAACATCCTAAAACTGTAACAAAATAGCATTTTTATCGAGAAGTTGTGCGAAACATTTTCTCCGTCCACCATGTATAATATGACAACTGCATGCATTCGTGTACATGTAAGTTAGTGTACTCGTATTGCATGTACAAAATCTTTTCACGGGCGATTACGTTCATTCACGATAAGCAAAAATATTTGAAATTGACTTGCGTAAAGTTTTCTTTTATATCTGCAGAACTCGCACAAATACGCTTGGAGCTAACAATGCACGGTAGAGATACGTACACGTAAATGCAAAGGCATTTCATAAAAAATTGGGCTGCCATCCAAAAAAGTGTCATTCATTTGCGAACGCTCTCGTATTTTGGTTTATGCTCCCGATCATATATGGAAGCATGCATACGTTGCTTTGGTTAAAGGCAGATCATTTTTCTGAACAAACTTTTTTTTTAAAGAGCAAAAACTTTGTCTTCCAAATGGCCTATCATTAATTTTCTTCAATGGATTACTAAAGATGGAATCAAATTATGTATGGTTGAATTTTTAGACGAAAGTATGAAAGTTTGCATATCGAAATTTGAGTTGCACTAAATGTTTAGTGCAACTTTTTTGGATGCGTGTTGTAGCCCATTGACATTTGCTTCAGTGTGTGGTTTGGTTTTTTCAATACATGTGCGTTCATGCCCTAATCCAAATATTCGTGCTATATATATCCCACCTACCCACTTCCTGGCTGCTCCATGTATACACGTATTTGTTACTTGTAATATTTTATGCAAATATCTAAGTTACAACATATGAATCCATACAAACTTTTAACATATTAAATACATCTGAAAGATAATACAAGAACTGTATTTCTGCCTCGTATATATGACATCAGACATATACAACACATATTAGAGAAAGGTCTTACATGCCAACATCACACATTATGTCCTTGGTTGCGGGTGACTTCAGGATTTCGGACAAGACTTGCCAAGAATGGAGACAAGTATCTGACTCGTAGAAATGATCACAGCATCCATAACCACTAAAGGAGAAGAGAAATTTGATAAAATTTCATTTAGTAAATTTCATTTTGACTAATATGAAGAATTTATGAAAAAGTGGGCTGATATCAAGCTAAAGTACTACAAAAAGTGCACATGTTAGATAATGGATGTTGGTATAGAGCAGTGATTCTTAATAGGTGGCCCGCGGGCCAAATCTGGCCCACCAGGCAATCTTATTTGGCCCGCAAACAATAGTCATTATATAATGCAATACAGTGCATTGCATATAAGATCAATCCCAATGAGAGTGGTAAAAGTCGCAAAATACTCATTTATTTCTTCTTTTTTTCCTAGGCAGATCAGCTCACTACAACATCACGGCTTATCAAATAAAATTGTATCTTTAGTTCCCCTATAAATTGGGCTCGCGGCTTGTCAAAGGAAGGTGGATAAGAGAACTGATGACATCTGGCATACATCCTTCTAATCTTGCATGCTCTCAACTTGTTTGTATTCAGGGATTGTTTTGACGGGTTTTGTTCGTCACATGATGCTAGTTTTGCCACGAGATTGGCCCACGGTCTTTAGCTGTTGTGAAATGATCCCCCTTTAAAAAATTTAATTAAGAACCCTTGGTATAGAGTATCAATTTTCACAACAATTCGAAAATAATAGGCAAAGATATTAATTTCAAAATTAAAAGAACTGTTTCCAAAATTCAGAGACAGTTCTACTTAAATTAACCAGAAGGTTTTTCGGTTCCAATGCTTTTTTTGTCTTTTCTATAAGCTGATTGATTTGCAAAATTTGTATTAACTGTCATGTTATTTATTGCATATCATGAAATATTTGTTCCATGATATTTATTTATAAAATCACACCCACCATGCAGAACAATAAAAATGTTGACAACATTAGCATTTGTATAATAATTAACAACATTATCATAGCAAGTATGATGCAAAAATGGTTGATAATTTATAATATTTCAAGAATTTGTCAGTAAGCTCGTCTACTCATTAATGTTCATGAAATCACTACCACAACATCATAATACACATGTAACATGTACAGACCATGACCCATCTGTGTACATGTACCTGATATAGCATGTATGGTGTTTACATCATTTAGCACTTTCACATTAAGCCACGCCAACGATGTACGTGTATGCTAATGGCATCTGCTGATAACATAAGCATCATTAGTTGTTATGCTCCTTAAAGTTTTGAACAGTCAGACCCGACCTGCGGGTCAGACTTTTCCTCTTTATTTTTTTTATTCTGAAAACCACAAACAATTATAATCAAATTTCCCTTATCAATGGCTCCACTGCACTAGACCTCTATTTGGTCTTGGGTTGTTATGGAAGTTGGTGTTTAGTATCAAACTAGCAATAGATGAAATCCTTATTGTATGGTTTAGTGGTAATTTTTTTTAAGATAAGTGGTCTCATTATTTGCTACATTAATTTTGTGGCTATGATTTGCTGGAACAAATTTTGAAGGAGAAAGACAAATTATGTGTACACAATAGCCAACAAATATGATGCAAAATGGGATATACAGTTGCTCATTTATCACTTTTTCAAAATTTTCACTGTAAGCTCTGTAAGCCCTGCCCACTTATAAACATGCATGATATCACCACCAATCTGTGTACCAAATATAACAATCCAGTTTACCATTCTGGGGATAGTGTTTACAAGCTGTTTTTAGCAAAATTATATAAGCCCCGCCCACTATGCATATTAATGAAATTCAATGCTTTTACATCATGAACATGTACACACCAGCTAACATCATAATTACATCCAATATAAAAACTCATTAATGCATGATATCATCACCACAAACAAAAGGGAACATCTACAGACCATGGGCTATCTGTGTACCAAATATGGCATGAATCCAGTTTACCATTTTGAGATATCGTGTTTACGAGCTGGGCATCACACACATACTGTACATACACACACATACACACCACACACACACCATCATGACGCATTAGAGCTGTTAACGCTTAGGAATTTGAGTAAACGCCAAAAAAAAGGGCGTGTATCGTTTACACGTGTTAAGTACCGTAATTTTCGGAAATACGCACAGCCAATATGGCAAAAGTACTAACTCCAATGCATAAATAGACACTCAAGTTTTGCTTTCCAAATCATAAAAAGTTTACTTCTACAGTATAAATCATTAATTTATGGAAAATGTGGATGGAAATTCAGTTTAGAAAGAACAGATTATATATTTTCAATGTCATTTAAACTTGACATGATGTAACTTTTTTGCCATACTCGCTACGGCTTTCAAAGTTCTTCTGTGAAAATCTTGCATACTATGATACCTCGCTGTAAAAAAATTTAAAACTACGCCACCACCCCAGAAGTTCTTAAATATCAGTCCTCTCGAAAAAATAGCCAAAATGTTTGCAAAGCATCTAGAATTTTAGCTCTTGTCAAAACCTTTTCAAGTTTGTTTATTTTGCAATATTTTTGTATTTATTGTAAAATTGATTGACTCATCAGGTAATACTTACATGTAAATGTAAATGTACTGATTGTCACGATTTAAGTATTTTGACTGTGTGTTTGTTGGTCGATTTAACAGCTTGTAAAACGGGCCTTGATTGAGTAAGATTTAAAGCCTTATTAAATTTGGCCTATCCACTGTTTACCGCTGCACATTCGCTGTGCATTTCACAAGTTAGCCTACTCAGATTTCGGCGAAATCAAAGTGCAAAATATCCCCATTTATAGGTAATTACTGCGCATTTGTGATTCTCACATTTAAAAAGAATTATGGTTATCGGTTTTACAGTGTGTAGAAAGTCATTGATTGGAATTTTGTCAGCCGAATGTGTGTGTGATTTGAATCATGAATGATCATATTGATTTTCAACTGCAAGACTTGACTATGAAAAACGATTACTCGCGATGAAGTATTTAGTAAACGTTTACCAGGATTTGCGAGCATGTAGCGTGTACACGCTAAACAGTCACAGCTCTAGACCGCATAGGTTCCTGATGCTGATTGCATCGGAACCAAAAACTCTTTCTAGCAGGCTAAATCTCTAGATGTCCATACAGGACACAATTTGGACACTACCTATTTGATCATCTTTATCACATACTGTAGTAAAGTGCAATTGTGGCAAATTAGCTATTATATTATTTCTTTTATTTGTTCATTAAGTCATAAAAAACACCCTTGGCAATTACTGTAGATTTATTAAACTAGTGATTTTTTTTTCTTCTTCTAAATCAAATAAAATTTCCTGAAAGATTACCACAATAAATTGAGGATATCCAACAGGATGCGCATGATTGAACTCCATCCTGTTAAAACCTTCATAGCTTTCAGGACACCTTCCAGGGCACAAGTACAGTAATTTGAAGTACTGAAACACAATACTGTGCTCCAGTTATCCCACAAAATTATTAAGCTCCTGCTACAGTACTTTTACATTGTTCTTTTTGTTTATTGAAAAGATTGTGAAAAATGCAACATTAATGTCGGTGCACTTATAACCTTATAGAATGCTACTGATAACCAGAGCATCACTGATGCAGATGCTCAACCCTTTAAATTTTGAGCAAAGTTTTTGAGTGTCCATCCTGTGATGGTGATTTGTTGTCAATAAAAGAGAAAGATGGCATGATAAAGGGCAATGCCAAGTCTCAAAAGTGTTTTTTTACCAATTCTTTATATTTCTGTCCTAAATTTTAGTCACTGAAAATCATCATGCTCAAGTCAAATTAAGCTCAAGCTACCAGTCTATAAAGATATTTCATTTTCCATGAAAGTTTCATACAAAATTACACTTACAATTGGAACAAGAATAAGTATCATTACTGGAAACAATATCTATTGTGATAAGGAATTTAAGGAATTCCCAAATAGTATCCGTTTCCAATAAGCAATGAATCATGAAGCTAGTTAATTACCTGATATCTAATCAAAATTAATGCACGATGGGCAGTTTCATTACAACAGCTGCTTAATTATTTGATGTCGATTCATGCACAATGGACAGTTTTATTGTGAAAGAAGATGCCTGAGGGAACTTGGGTTAAACATTACACAATGGAATATCTCCCAAAATCTGAAATTGTTTTAGCCATACTACAAAATTACAATGATTTACACCTCACAAAATACAAAAATTATATCTAAACACAAAATCTTGTATGAGCAAAAATTTCAAGACCAGAGGTCTTAAAACAAAAAGTTTGAACATTTTATAGCCCAAAACTGAATTTGCTGTTCGATTTATAACCTCAACCCAACACTCTTGTGTTGGTTGAGCTAAAAAACAACAAGCCTGTTTATTACGTCCATCACAAATTACAAAAAAAAAAGTTATATCACAGACTACATATTAAACAGCTATTAAATCTGACATGACTTTTAGCTATTCTTAAAGGTTCTGATATATTTTCAAGTAATCCACTTTAATACAGTACAGCAGCTCACTTTAATACAGTACAGTAGCTCACTTTAATACAGTACAGTAGCTTACTTTAATACAGTACAGTAACTCACTTTAATACAGTACAGTAGCTTACTTTAATACAGTACAGTAGCTCATTTTAATACAGTGCAGTAGCTCACTTTAATACAGTACAGTAGCTCACTTTAATACAGTACATTAGCTCACTTTAATACAGTACATATAGCTCACTTTAATACAGTACAGTAGCTCACTTTATTATAGTACAGTAGCTCACTTTAATACAGTACAGTAGCTCACTTTAATACAGAACAGTAGCTCACTTTATTACAGTACAGTAGCTGTATACTCACCTTATTTCAAGTTCTGGTCCAAGCCTATATCTTGCTCCTTTCTGCTTTGCTATTTCAATACCTGCAAGAAAAATTTATGATATATTTTTAAATCTTCATTAACCGAACATGGTACTGTATAGTATTGCAGTTATTGAAGTGAGAGTATGGAAAATGACAACAGAACCTACAGAAACATAAGCAAGTAAAGAAGATGCATAGGCTGGATTTGGTGGTGCAGGGTGCACCCTTCTTCCCCCTTCCCCCCTTTTTTTTACCATGATATCTATATATTTTGTCACAGTATGGTGACTTTCTGCTGTATTTTAGAGGGATTTCATCACATTGCTTCCCCACTTTCATACTGAGACTTTTCCACCCACTCCTGGTGGGCAAATCCCATCCATCCACCCATGATTACATCAAGTAATTAGCATTTTAGCACCTCATCCTCAATATACAATAATCTACCTCAGAAACTCAATATACAATAATCTACCTCAGAAACTCCTTGTACAGTAATCTTACTCAGAAACTCAATATACAGTATTCTACCTCAGAAACTCAATATACAGTAATCTACCTTCAGAAACTCAATATACAGTAATCTACCTCAGAAACTCAATATACAGTAATCTACCTCAGAAACTCAATATACAGTAATCTACCTCAGAAACTCAATATACAGTAATCTACCTCGAAACTCCATGTACAGTAATCTACCTCGGAAACTCCATGTACAGTAATCTAACTCAGAAACTCAATATACAGTAATCTACCTCAGAAACTCAATATACAGTAATCTACCTCAGAAACTCAATGTACAGTAATCTACCTCAGAAACTCAATATACAGTAATCTACCTTAGACACTCAATATACAGTAATCTACCTCAGAAACTTAATATACAGTAATCTACCTCAGAAACTCAGTATACAGTAATCTACCTCAGAAACTTTATATACAGTAATCTACCTCAGAAACTCAATGTACAGTAATCTACCTCAGAAACTCAATGTACAGTAATCTACCTCAGACACTCAATATACAGTAATCTACCTTAGAAACTCAATGTACAGTAATCTAACTCAGAAACTCAATATACAGTAATCTACCTCGAAACTCCATGTACAGTAATCTAACTCAGAAACTCAATGTACAGTAATCTACCTCAGAAACTCAATGTACAGTAATCTACCTCAGACACTCAATATACAGTAATCTACCTCAGACACTCAATATACAGTAATCTACCTTAGAAACTCAATGTACAGTAATCTAACTCAGAAACTAACTCAGAAACTCAATATACAGTAATCTACCTCAGAAACACAATGTACAGTAATCTAACTCAGAAACTCCATGTACAGTAATCTACCTCAGAAACTCAATATACAGTAATCTACCTTAGACACTCAATACACAGTATTCTACCTCAGAAGTAATATAAAAAAAGTAACATTTCGTTAAACATAATCAAATTGCAGTGTTTGTAACAACATCTACTTTTTTCTTACGTCTAATGGAATTATAAAGTTTTATTTATTAACGTTTAAGTCTCTGTCACTCGACGTTTAGTCAACAGGCCTACTGTACGTGAACTAAATAGCTCATTCGCGCAATGCTTTTGCATTTTTGCAAATTAATTGAAAGTGTTTTGAAGAAATTGTGAAAATTTTGTTATTAGTTTACTTTTTAACAACTTGGCATATGGACACAATAATTACAATTCACTTCTATTTTATCAAATTTTTTTCCTTCGATGATATTCCACACAATATAAAAAATTGAATTATACATTTTTTCAACTGAGTAAGTAGCCCAGTCATTTAAGGCTTCGTCTTTTGAGCAAGAGGTTATGAGTTTAAATCTCACTGAGTCTTATTATTTTTTTCTTCTGCTTCTTTCATTTGAATTTTTATTACTCGCAAAACAGTAAAAATTTCATGTCAGAGAAAATGCTGTGAAGCTACTGTTTGAATCGAACAGAACAATCTGGCTTGAGCTGAATATGACACTGTACCTGGTAAGCCCGAAAATTTGGTTCATATCAAGTGCACAAAACACGTCCAGAATTGTCTCGTTTTGTTGCCCTTTGTCATTGATAAACAACTTTTAGTTTGATAAATTATATTACTGCATCCTCCAAGTACACAACGCTGCGGCATTTTGTTTAATATTTGCCTGGAAAATGTAATATTTTGGAAGAACAAACAGATACTAGTTGTGAAATTTCAATGGCGGACACACGTTATACGTGGCATTGATTCATTGTTTACATACAGGCATTCACAAAATGACGTCATTGCGTAATGAGCCTTATTCTGGGGGTTTTTTTGGTCAAGGTCACAAAAAATGCATTTTTTTGGTGTAATTTTCTTGCAATCGATTGGGTTTTGTGCAGAAAAAGTTATTTGTTTGCAAATACAATTAAGATATTTAGCATAAGTTCTGATCCCCATGGCAGGACCACTTTAAAACCACTGCATATAAAGCACTAGTTAGGCCAGTACTTTAGTATGCATTAGCACTAGTCTGGGACCCCCATCAACAGTGCGATGTAGATCAACTTGAATTAATTCAAAGGAAAGCAGCCAGGTTCTGTATGGCAGACCACTCTTATAAATCTAGTGTCACTAGCATACTTTATAAATTAGATTGGCTCCTGCTAAAAACAAGCAAATGGAACACCTGTCTACAAATGCTGTATAAAATCAATAACAATCTTGTCCCATTGATAATAATTACCTAATCCCAAATGCAAGAATTAATACAAGAAATAACAATGATCTGAATTTGCTAAAAAGAATGTTTACAAATACTCCTTCTTTCCTCAAACTATAGAAGATGGAATGCTTTACCACAGACATTGTACATGCACCAAGTCTAAATTGTTTCAAAGCTTAAACTTGCTAAGCTTGTTAATTTATTTTTTCTCATACTTTTGCTACGCTCAGTTGGCGTTTATGTCCTCTAGAAGGATTTTTGCCGACTTAACCTATTCAGATTCAGATTCTGATTGATTTCTTCCAAGGCCATATCATTGTTTCCAGTTTTATTTAGGCTTAGCATTTATTGTTTAAGTTCCTTTCATTCAAGATTCACATTCCATCATTTTCTGTTCGTGGCAGGAACCTATTCTTTTTATTTTCTTTGATACCAGAAACCACATGATTGAATTTTCTTCTTAGTCTACAAAATTGATTGTTTAGATATCTTTTCATGACACAAATTCTTTGTTCACCACATTCCATTGTTCCACAGTTTCAATTATTGTACGTCTTGACAAACCTCATCCTAATCATCACTACCCCACCATTTCTGCTCTTCCCTTGTACCAATACGTCCCAAAATTTTATCACTTGGCTCTACCAGAGCTTTTGAGATTACAGTGTTATTTTAGACAACTTTTTGAAAAGGGGGCTTTTTCACAAATTTAATTTTATTTTCTACTGTAACAAGTTTATATTTTATGAAAGCTAAGACTTTGGACTTTATGTTGGCTTGCATAAATGTCTGGTCAAATATCCAAAATTATGCAGATGAGGTCATTAATTCAGATTTCAATATGTCCTAAAACTGCTATCTTTGTGATATTCTGCTCTCTTGTGGTTACTTATACAAAAAAAATATTGATGGAATTTATGAATTGTTAAAAGGACCTTTCATTTGATACTACTCTTAATTTTTTTTAAGCAAGGAAAAGATTCATGTCAATTTTATTTTTGCTGACCTATTTGACCTCTTATTCTGCCAATGATCTATCTGATAGGATTTGGCACTTTACTTACCATAAGGTATGGTCAAATTTAAACACAGATTCTAACTGTTATTGCTAGCTGTGCACATTGGACTATATTTTTGCTCAGCTTAAATCTCAAAATAAAATAGAAATATTTGTCAGCAAGAAATTTGCACCACTTTTAGGTCTTACCTAAGTATATATTACATTACATAGTTTACAATTTTTTTCAATAATACTGCACTACAGCAGAGCATCATTGAATGCATAATGAATGCTTCCTTTTCTAATCATCAATCTGGAAATGGAAGATATTTGGTCACATTTTAATAGGATGTCTGATACTGTATAATTATGTTTTTCCTTTCTCAAGGACACAGCCATTTTCCAAACTTCTAATGGTAATTGTTGTGTACTGACTGTGCTTACTGTAGGGATGAATAACTCCTTCGTGTAGAAAACTTGTCATGGTTTAGTTGCATCAACTAGAAGCAAATTGGCTAAATTATGCCTTGGGGAGATTACAAAATAAGTTTTTCTTTTATCTCCTTTTACAATTACATTATTTTACTGGCTACATGGCCAGAATTATATGTTCTCTCTGAAAATTTGAATACCGTGATGTACTTGCCTTTGTACCATGAATCTGTATTTTCATTTTTTTCCAACCATACTTTGCAAATAAATGCTTATAGAGGGGGTCATTCCATGTCAAATCACCCATTTGCAAAATACACTTACAGTACGTATGTCTTAAATTTTGATTAAATTTGGAGTGGGTATGTTGGATGAAGAAATGGAAAAATTCAAATTTAAAAAAAAAACTATTTCACACAGCTGGCATCAGTACACCGCTACTACAGAGTGTACTACTGTCATTGCTGGTTCAGCTACCAATGGTGGGTTTGTTTTTGCCTCAAACTTGCATAATATGAAAAAAGGCCTAGCATTTTCCCAAAGTTTTTAAATTTACTTCACTACATGGACTGCGGAGCTATGCTTGGGCGGTATTCACCTTCAGACAATATCGATATATATCGGTAATATCGATATGCAAATTGCAAGATGTCACATTGAAATAATATTTAAATGTTTTGTACCAGGTAATATTGCTCCAGCATAAAAAGTGAAAAGTACAAATATTAAAGTAAATTTACAGAATTGAATGGAAAATATGAATCTTCAAATAAACACCCATTATTCTGAAAGGAATCATTTTTTATATTGTCTCTTTTGCAAAAATGTCCATATTGGCCTGTACATGTACATACAGAGTACAGTAATGTATGTCCGGAATTAAGAATTTTCTGCCTGTGGAACATAATTTTAGGTAATATTTATTGAAATATTGAGGACTTAACATTATTGACTGCCTGCAATTTTAATATTATTACAAATTACAAGCTTGTTGTGGCTGTATAGTGCATGTTTGGTTGTCATGCTAACTTCATTATTAGCTCGTGCGTGTATAGTACAATAACGGTGGAAAACATCATATCAATATATAGATATAACCCTTGAACTCAATATCGACCATATCGATATGGGTCAATATCGAAAAAATATCCAAATATCAATATATCGCTCAAGTTTAAGCAGAGCAGCATTTTTAGGGGGGGAGGCACACTTGTTTGAAATGACTGATCTGAAAGACGGAAATGCAAAGTCAGGAAAATGGTACGTAATTCATCTTTTCGGTTTCTTTCTAACGTAACAACCCCCTCCCCATCAAAACAAAAACAAGTAGATAGTTTCTACATGATATTGCTCCAAATGTTTATTTTGCTATGCATAGAAAAAGAAGAAAACTTTCACCTTTTGAAAGAAGAACAAAAATAGCTTTGTAGCATGTTCCAAACTTTAGTACCTAATTCTCAAAGCTGTCATGCAAAGATTTTAAAACTTGTTTCTTCTAAAGTGGTCCTGCCATGGGGGTCAGAACTTACGCTAAATATGATAATTGGGTTAATTGATTTGCAAAAATATAACTTTTTCTGCACAAAACCCAATCGATTGCAAAAAAATCGAAAAGAAAAATGCATTTTTCTTCACCTTGACAAAAAAACAGATTAAGGCTCATTACACAATGACGTCATTTAAGAACGCCTGCATGTAAACAATGCATCGATGCCACAAATAACGTGTGTCCGCCATTGAAATTTCACAACTAGCATCGATAGCATCTGTTTGTTCTTCTAAAATATTACATTTTCCAAGGGAATATCAAACAAAATGCCAGAGTTGTGTAGTTGGAGGATGCAGTAAAATAAATTGTCAAACTAAAAGTGGTTTATCAATGGCAATGGGCAACAAAACGAGACGATTCTGGACATGTTTTGTGCACTTGACATAAACCGAGATTTCGGGATTAACCGGTACAGTGTCATATTCAGCTCAAGCCAGATTGTTGCCCATGTTCTGTTTGATTTAAACAGTAGCTTGACCGTATCGTTTCTGACATGAAATTTTTACAGTTTCGTGAATAATAAAAATTCAAATGAAACAAGAAAAAAAAAAAAGAGACTCAGTGAGAATCAAACTCATAACCTCTCGCTCAAAAGACGAAGCCGTAACCGACTGAGCTACTTAATCGATCAAAAAATTTGAATAATGTATTTTATATATTGTGTGGAATATGATCGAAGGAAGAAAAATCGATAAAATAGAACTGAATTGTAATTATAGTGTCCATATGCCAAGCCGTTAAAAAGTAAACTAATAGCAAAATTTTCACAATTTCTTCAAAACACTTTCAATTCATTTTAGAGCTGTGAACGTTTAGGGATTTTAGTAAACGTGTACACGCCAAAAAAGCGAGCGTGTATCGTGTACACGAGTTTAGTGCCGTAATTTTCAAAAATACACCAAAATTGCTCCAAAACTACAAGGCGAAGTAAAAAAATCGCGCAACCAGTATGGCAAAAGTACTGACTGCATTGCCCAAATAGACGCTGAGTTTTGCTTTCCAAATCGTAAAAAGTTTACTTCTACAGTATAAATCATCATTTTTATGGAAAATATGCATGGAAATTCAGTTTAGCAAGAACAGATAACTTCCTTTCGAAGTCATTTAAACTCAACATCGCGTAACTTTTTTGTCCTATTCGCTACAACTTTCAAAGTTCTGTGAAAATCTTGCATACTAGGCCTATGATATACCTCGCCGTAAAACATTTCAAAACTACGCCACCACCACCAAGAAGTTCTGAAATATCAGTCCTCTCGAAAAGATGGCCGCCATCTTTGCGAAGCATGCAAATGTCAGCTCTGTTAAAACCTTGTTCTGTTTGTTTATTATGCAATATTTTTTCTTTCTTGCAAAATTTATTTGACTCATCAGGTAATATTTACATGTAAATGTACTGATTGTCACGATTCAAGTGTTTTTTGGTCGATAAAACAGGCCTTGATTGCGTGGGATTTAAAGCCTTATAGACTAACGTTAGGCCTATTGTTAGTTTCACTGTTTACTGCTGCACATTTGCGGTGCATTTTACAAGTTAAATTACTCAGATTTCGGCGAAATCAAAGTGCATAATATCCCCATTCATTGGTAATTACTGCGCATTTGTGATTCTCACATTTAAAAAGGATTATGCTAATCGGGTTTACAGTTTGTAAAAAGTCAATTGATTGGAATTTTGTCAGCCGAATGTGTGTGTGATTTGAATCACGAATATTGATTTTCGAAAGCAAGAAACGATTACTCGCAATGAAGTATTTAGTAAACGTTTACAAGATTTGCGAGCGTGTAGCGTGTACACGCTAAACGGTCACAGCTCTAATTCATATGCAAAAACGCAAACAGATTGCATGAATGAACTATTCAGTTCACGTAGGCATGTTGACTAATCGTCAAGCAACAGAGACTTGACTGATAAATAAAACTTTATATTTCCATAAGACATTAAAAAAAAGGAAATGTTGTTGCAAACACTTCAATTTAATTATGTTAAACAAAATATTACTTGGGAAACAGTAAGAATTTCATACTAACCACGCAAGCTTTGAACTGTAGGTCCGTATAAGGGCCCGTGTATGGTTAGAAAATGATTTTTTTTTTTAATGAAAAAGCTCGCTTTCCAAAAAGTTCCCTAAAAAACACTTGTAATCTCAATTGCTCTGGTAGAGTAAGTTTGTTTGTTTGATGAAAGTTTAACGGCACCACAACAGCAAGTGTCAAATTGTGCATGAGAGGTTAGATCATTCCAGAGGTAGGAAGGAGAGTAAACCGGGGGAAATTGAGAGAAACACGAGAACTAAAATCCAGAAAGCTGGGATCGAGAGAGGAGGTAGAGTAAGAGTTAATAATACTACAACCTACATGTAAGAATGGCATTTTTTTGGATCTAAACATAATTTTTAAATAGGCCTATGTGTTGTACCATAACTTATATCCTAAACCATGGTATATGGAATAACAGTATCTCACATATTTTCACAAATATATAAAAAGATACTACAAAAACATGTTGACACAAAGCATATACTTTCTTTTCAGCATCTTTCGCCAATTTCTTTTTTAGTGATTTGGTTATTTTTGGTACTTCCAGGTTTTTCATGAAATATGCATCAGACCAGTTTTAGTTACAAAACAACCAGGAGGAGACCATGCAAACTAAGCATATATGCCAAATTTCAAGAAAATCTGAGATATTTTCCCCTTTTTTGGCATTGAATTGACATGAAATGACCCACATACATTATTCTATCACGGAATATTGTAATGTACAAGTTGGTGTAGGCCTAGGGCTTAGACCTAAGCTCCTGCAAATTGCATGATGCGAAAATTAGAAAGTGTGCTCCTAAAATACAATAGGCCTAGGCCTAATCAATATTAATTCTCTGCGGGCACATGTGCATGCTATGAATGATTATATTCAACATGGGAAAAACTGTAATTTTACATAACTTTAAAAAAATGTCAAAATTAAGGTAGGCCTAAACAACTCAGTCGTGTAAACAACTCATGCTCATTGCTTTATGAGACCATTTGTGGTTCGAAAAAACCCGACAAAGTCGACAGTACAAGTTACAACGACCATTTTCATGAGTCCGAAGTTCCGAAAAGTTATTAAATTGACAGTTTTCGATAAGTAAAAATTCAAATATATACTCACTCCTAATTATTCTTTTACAGTTCCCATCAAAATCCATTGCCCATTGATTCAGGGTACAAGCCGCTAAGGTCACCTTTCTCCCCATTTTCGCTACGTAACTTGGAGGCTCGAATGAAATTATTGTGTTGCAACGCGACGCGACGCTGCTTGAATTCCGAATGCGCTAGCCAGCCAGCCTCGCTCTAGAGGTAGCGTAAAGCCAGCTAGGCCTAAGTAGCGTAAAGCGTAGTAGCTATGTAGCGTTGGCGTCATTTGGCCTATTATATAGGCTGGCCGCGTGTACTAAGATCACTTTGGTGGTACCTGCATATGGAACGCCAAGTGGGCAAAAACTAGTTGAAAAATAAACAGGCGGTCGAATTTGCCCACTTGGCGTTCAATACCTGCATGCTACTATGATAATGTTGGCTGGCGAATGTTGGCTGGCCAAGTTAAGCGTTAGATTTCCTCTAATATGTATTTTCGAGTGCTTAAATCATGATAAGGAAGGTGTGGATTCAGAGGGGGATGGGGGTGGGTGGCATGTTTTTTTTTTTTTAACATGAGATAACTCTTAGTTAAGGTTTTATGTCAATTTTCGTTAAATTTCTTTCAATCTGTAAGAAAGTTTCTTCATTCTCATGTAATTTTCGGAAAATTTCAACAAGAAAATCAATTTTCGGAAAATTTCTTCCAATGTTGGGAAATTTCCTTAATTCTCGTGCAATTTTCTTCATTTTCGGGAACTATTTGGTCAATTTTCGGGAAATCTCTTCCAATCTTTGGGAATTTTTTTATTCTCGTGCAATTGTATTCAATTTCATTCATTTTGCGGCAACTTTTTTTCGATTTTTGGTAATTTGGAAATTTACACAATGCTTGTGATCTCTCATGGGCAAAGTTAATTTTGATGCCCCACAATGATTTAAAATCAACACAAAGTTCCAAAATGTAAGTGAGGAAAAGCAGACAATTTCAAATTCTTAAGTGTAAACCTACAAACCCACGGGCGCAGACCAAGAGGTGTGGAAGGATTGGCAAATCCAGAAATAACTCGGAGATTTAGTGAGAGACATTGCTGTTTCAATCGTTGTGCCATTCTTTAGTGTTTCTTTTTACTCACTCTTCTTTTCTTCAATTAAACTGTTAAACTTACATGCAGGCACGCGTCCTCATAGGCGTATAAAAATAGTGTATCAAAGATAACATAACATAACATAACAAGATGACGGGCTAAGAAGGGTGAAATGAATCACCCATAAAAAGCCCAAACTAACACCACCACCATCACAAAAAAGAAAAAAATCAAAGACGCCCAGAGTTAGTAAAGAACTTATCAATGTTGACTTTGAAATTGTGAACAGAACTGAACTACCCACTCAGGCAAACCATTCCACTGATTAACAACTCTTTGCGAAAAGCTTAAACGCCGAATAAAACGCCAAACGTTCGATACATACTATGATTCCAATCATACTAAGATACAAAAATTACCATATAATAGTCAATTTTCGGAAACTTTCCTTTATTCTGGGACAAATTTTCGATTTTCGGAAAATATCCATCAATGCTAATTTGGAAAATTCCTTCAAGGTTTGAGGAATATCCTTCCATTTTGGGCAATTTCCTGAATTCTCGCGCAGTATATATTTTTGGATTTTTTTAAATATTTTTAGGCAATTTTTCTTCAATTATTGGTAAATTATCTTCAATTTTTGGGAAACTTCTTTCAATGCTTGAAAAATTCTTTCAATTATGCGCAATTTTTTCATTCTAGGGGCAATTTTTCTTCAATTTTCCGTAAATTTTATCAATTATCGGGGAATGTTGCCAAATTTTATCAATTTGAAAATATTCAATGATCTTACCAAGTTTTCCTTCAATTTTGTGAATAATTTCCCAATCAAAAGAAAACATGCTATAGGGAAGGTGAAATTCTTTCAGGGACCTTTCTCTCTGCTCCCGCTTATAAGATTAAGAACACTTTTAAGTGTTCCAATTTGTTCCAGTAACCGTGACAAAATTTACATAATAATAACTTAAATTTTTAAAGCGCTTTTCAATGCCATTGAAAATATAATTCCAAAGCGCTGTACAAAAGGTAAAATGAGAGAAAACATTGAAAACAGAAAACAACAAATAAGCTTTTACAACAAATAGTGACATTGTATAAGTAAGTTTAACTAAGACTAGTCTTAAATAAAGAATGAGCGAATCTCAGCCGGCAATGAATTCCACTCATAAGGAGCGAAATAACTGAAAGAACGAGCACCAGTTTTTTGTATACCAAAACTGCCTGGATAACTCCTGCGAGTGGCGTTTAAGCTGGCGTGTGTAATAAGCTGACCCCAGGAGATAAAGCTTCCTCCCGACAAATCTTATCAGAGAAAAACAGAGGGGCATCATTTATACACAAGTATTAAAACTTAAAATGAATACTTGCTTTGACTGGAAGCAAATGAAGTTCTCTGAGAACAGGTGTAATGTTTCCTAGTGCGAGTAACTAAAGGAAGAGCGGCATTCAGAAAACGCTGTAGTTGCAAGATGAGTTGGTCATCAATGTCATACAGTAATCTGTTAAAGTAATCAAGCTGTGAGGTAACAAACACATGAATTAGTTTTTGAGCACTAGAACGGTCTAAAAGTCGATGAATTCTACCAATGCGATACAAGGAGTAAGAGGCAGTTTTACAGACATGAGAGACATGATAAGACATAGAAGTCATGTCATCAAAATATACTCCAAGATTACGCACGACAGGGCTTGGTTTTACTAGAGTGACCCCAACCGCAATTAAATTAAAGGAGCTGTTTTCCTAAATCCTGATATATATATGGGTGCAGCGCCACTTCGGCCGTCTTGTCGCTTTGTTGTTTTTGGCTTCGTTTTACATTTTTTTGAATAATTTTCAATTTTCAATTTTAAATCTGGACTTTGCCGAACGTCTTTAGATCATGCATGGAGAGGTTAGAACTGCTTTTAAACTGTTTTTATTGTGTAATCTACGAGAGAAAAAAATGTAAATTTATCGTATTTAATAGTCAGCCTTATTTTACCGTATATAGGCCTATGTACGCATACACTGTGGACAACATCAACAATTGGCTACTGTTGCGTAACAAGTACCTGGGAATTCGAAAGCTGTTTTGAGCAACCCGTTTCAATGGTAAATATGTCGCTGTCAGACTCGATTTTATTACATAGAACTGTATGTGTGCCGTTTCCTAATTACAATATTTCACCTGAGTTATTAAGTGGATTAAAAACATTGAATATGCTGTCAGAATCATGTCATGGACACAAAATTCACTCACATCCCTCAATTTGTTATTTAAACAAGACCGGCCGTAAACGCCTTAGATGGCGCAAAAGAGGGAATCGCGGGGGACAAAAACGTAAAATTCGTACTATTATCTCATCTCATCAGCCCGCTCATACTTACGGTAATTGTGCAAATGTGAACAATCTTATCAAAATTCCGCCTGGATGTAAGAAGCAACTAGATATAAACGTCTGGAATGCTCAATCATTGTGCAATAAAACTGTGGCAATCTATGACTTTATCCTCGATTCTGATGTGGACATCTTAATTATTTGTGAATCTTGGCTTGGTGCAGAAAATCCTGTGGTGATTGGAGAGTGCACACCATCTGGATATTCCATTTTGAACTTCCGGAGCTGCCGAGAGTCGGGGATAAACACGGTGGCATTGCTTTAATTTACAAATCTCATTTGAAACTGAGCATTTCACCTTTTGCAGTTAATGCTGATAAGTACACAACTTTTGAACATGCATGTGTGGCTGACATCGACAAGACATTTCATCTTGTTGCTATATATCGCCCCTCCCCACCCCCCCCCCCCTCCCTTCCCCTCCACCTTCTCATAGGAATGGCTTTACTGCAGCCAAATTCCATGAAGAATGTGAACATTTTTTGTGTGACTTAGAAAATATGCCTGTAAAGCATTTGATAATGGGTGATTTAAACATTCACGTTGATGATCCAAGTAAACCTGAAGTTTTGGATATTTAGCTCTGCTTTTTGAACATAATCTCCACCAGTTTATTGACAGGCCCACTCAGAGGTCAGGTCATATTCTTGATCATGTGATCTGTTAAGTTGATGATGACTTGTTGGTAGAATGCAATGTATCTCCCAACTTATATGGTTCCGATCATCACATGATTGAATGCTTAATAAATAAGCTGAAACCTGCACCAGAAAGGAAAGCTGTCACAGTTAGAAATTTTAATGATCTCGATCTAGCTTTTTTCAAGACTGACCTTATTCAAGAGCTTAGCGGTCTCAATATGTTGAAAGATCCAAATGTTCAAGCCACCGAGTAGAATACAAGGGTGCGCAGAGTTCTTGGCAAACATTGTCCGGAGCAGACACGATTTCAACGAACGATTACATGTCCTATATGGTTCAACGATGATGTCCGGTCGGCCCGAAGAGAACGCCGCAAATATGAGCGTAAGTGAAGAAAAACCCTTAGTGATACTTGTGACAATATGCTTCAATATGTCAACACACAGCACACACACATTACACCACTTTAACCAGTTAACTTGATATCAAGTCACAGTATTGAAAGTGCTTCTACATAAAACCTAGTCCTATGAGTCATACCTAAAGTATGTCCAGTGTCCAGTGAAAGATACATATCATATGTATGTGAGGACTGTTTCAACACACTTTATATTATGTGAGAGTAGAATAAAGATTATACTGCTTTACTTGTGTATCCTGCTTCTTGAATTGGAATAACCACAATAGACTGCAAATATTGTGACATGGTGTCAGAAGTGGAGACTGGAAGAATAATTGCAAAGGAGAACTTCCAGAGACTTGATGTCTGGCAGGATCTTTGAAGTCTTTCTATCAGAAGTGGGGAGTTGTTAGCCGGAGGACAACTCCCTAAATCAGCTAAAAGCTCTTTTCAAATTTATATTTCATGTATATGCTGTTAATCTGCTTGAAAGAATTTGTATTTGATGTCAATTTAATTTGAAAGAATAGACAATGGAGCAAATTAAATCTCCTTCACATCCAGATTTCGACGCAGCCAGTTTGCCACAGATGTGGAAGCGTTGGAAGGAAGAATTCCAGCTGTATATTGATCTGGCAATGGATAAGAAAGAAGAAAAGCTTAAAATTAAGATGTTCCGATATCTAATAGGGACAAAAGGACGAGAAATTCTAGCTACGTTGGAAGTCCCAACTCCTATAGTTACAGAGGGGTCAGGTAGTTCAACGCCACCAGAACTGAAGTTAGTGGATATATTAGCCGCATTTGATAAGCACTGTGATCCCAAACGCAATGAAACTGTTGAAAGATACAAATTCTTCACACGAGATCAGCAGCCTGGAGAGGGAATTGACGCTTACATTACCGAGCTTAAACTTTTGACGACCACCTGCAACTTTGAGCAATTACAAGACTCACTGATTAGGGACCGCATAATTTGTGGGATAAAAGACATCTCACTGAGAGAACGACTTCTTCGAGAAGGGGAATTAAACCTAGAAAGATGCATATCAATATGCAGAGCGTCAGAGCTGCGCAAAGAACGGATAAAAACACTCGAACAGAATGATGCAGTCCAAGCAGTAAAACACAAGAATCGTCCCAATAGCAGACGACCAACTACTGGACAGAGTTGCAAGTTCTGTGGGTACAGGCATGAAGTGGTCCGGGAAAAGTGTCCAGCATATGGAAAAGAATGCAACATATGTAAGAAGCCCAATTATTTTGCGAAGAAATGTAGGCAGCGGGGCCGTCAGTCCAAAGTTCATGCCATGGAGACCTACGACGACGCATGCTCAGATGATTCCAGTTGCAGTTCTGGAAAAGAATACCAAGAAATAAAATGTGTAACTCTGATAGACCCAGAGACAGTAAACAACGTGAATATTCAGAACAAAGAGTGCAAAAGTCAGGTGTATGCACACATGATAGTTAATGACAAAGAAGTGAAGTTTCAGCTCGACAGTGGATCCACATGCAACATTCTGCCTGCTAGTATGCTAGATGGCAACAGGCCGCTGGATGAATGTTGTCAGGTGTTGTCTTTGTATAACAATACCATCATCAAACCAAAGGGGACATGTATGGTCAAGCTACGGAATCCCAAGAATTACAAGAAATATAAAGTGAAGTTTATCATTGTAGGTGATGATCGGTGCGTGCCACTACTTGGATGTAGTGCAGCCCAGCAAATGGATTTGCTAAAGATTCAACATGAAAACATCCACCTGGTGAATGACAAAGTAAGTGACACTCAAATAACGATGACAAGTCTGTTGAATGATTACCAAGATGTATTTCAAGGAACTGGGTGCCTACAAGGTCAGTATCACCTGGAAGTTGATCCAACAGTGAGACCAGTGGTTCACCCACCTCGAAAAGTGCCGGTTGCAGTTAGACAACAGCTTAAGGCAGAACTAGATAGACTTACAAGAGAGAATATCATCGCTCCAGTGACCAAGCCAACGTCATGGGCGTCCAGTTTAGTGACAGTGATGAAGCCAGGCAAAATGAGACTATGTATAGATCCCGTGACCTAAACAGAGCATTAAAAAAAGCCACTACCCAATGCCGACAATTGATGAGATGCTTCCTGATCTCAGTGATGCAAAAGTGTTTTCAGTCTTCGACGCTAAGAATGGGTTTGGCACGTGGAATTAGATGAAGAGAGTTCCCATTTGACAACCTTCAACACGCCCATGGGCGGTACCGTTGGTTGAGAATGCCATTTGGTTTGTCTACAGCGCCGGAAGAATTTCAGCGACGCCAGGATCGGGCACTGGAGGGACTACCTGGAGTGAAAACAATAGTAGATGATATCCTTGTGTTTGGAGAAGGCAAAACACAAGAAGAAGCAGTCAAAGATCATGATAGCAAACTGAGGAAACTAATGCAGAGATGCAGAGAAAGAAACTTGAAGCTGAACTCCAAGAAGATAAAGCTGAAGCAAAATCAAGTGCCATTTATTGGACACATGATCACAAACAAAGGTTTGAAGCCAGACCCAGCTAAAGTGCGAGCAGTGCAAGAGATGCCAAATCCAACAGATGTAGGCAGAGTCCAGCGGTTCCTCGGATTTGTTAATTATCTCAGCAAGTTTCTACCTCGGTTGAGTGATTTGTGCGAACCACCACGGAAATTAACCACGAAAGAGGCGGAATGGTGCTGGCTTGATGCTCATGAAAAAGCAGTAGAAGAAATCAAACGCCTGATAACAGCCCATCCTGTCTTACAGTACTACGATAAAGACAAAGAACTTACTCTCCAAACCGATGCCTCAGAAACTGGACTGGGAGCAGCCATCACACAAGATGGAAAACCGATAGCTTTCGCAAGCCGAGCTTTGACGGATACAGAAACAAGATATGCCCAGATTGAGAAAGAGCTACTTGCAGTGATATTTGGAATGGAAAGATTCCATCAATACACGTATGAAAGGAAAGTCAATGTTCAGTCTGATCATAAGCCATTGGAAATGATCGTGAAAAAACCCCTCCATCGTGCGCCAAAGAGGTTGCAGCGGATGCTGTTACGACTACAAAGATATGACTACGATATAGTTTATCACCCTGGGAAGATGATGTACCTTGCCGACACCCTAAGTCGAGCGTATCTCCCAGAAACCGGAAACAACCAGACTGATATCGAGACCGTCAACATGCTGAAGTCTCTTCCGATCTCCCTAACACGGCTGAACGACATCAGACAATACACAAAAAGGGACCCAACCTTGCAAGCTCTAAAAGCTGTCATCCTTGATGGGTGGCCTAAAGACAAAGGACAATTACAGAATGATGTTGTGCCGTACTTCAATTTCAGAGACGAAATGACAGTTCAAGATGGAATCATCTTCAAAGGCCAACGTGTGGTCATACCACACACACTCAGAAAAGATATGACCAGCAGAATTCATTCATCCCATTTGGGTATCGAAGGTTGTTTGCGACGAGCCAGGGAATGTCTTTACTGGCCAGGCATGAATGCAGCAGTCAAAGACTACATCAGCACATGCGATGTTTGCCGTACCTTTGAAACAAGACAGCAGAAAGAAACACTGATACCTCATGATGTTCCAGAACGCCCCTGGGCCAAGGTCGGTGTGGACCTTTTCCATTTCAACCAGAACAACTACTTGGTCATTGTTGACTATATGTCAAACTATTGGGAACTTGAATACCTTAACAACGCCACATCCACAACGGTCATACACAAATTGAAAGCCAACTTTGCAAGATACGGCATCCCCGACACAGTCATCTCTGACAATGGACCTCAGTTCTCATCAGATGACTTTAAGAAATTTGCAAAGGCCTGGGATTTTGAACATAAAACATCATCACCAGGTTACCCCCAAAGCAACGGCAAGGCGGAACAAGCTGTTAAATCAGCAAAGATCCTCATGAAGAAAGCTAAATTGTCCAAATCAGATCCCTACCTAGCCCTTTTAGACTTCCGAAACACACCAACCCAAGGAATGGAAAGCAGCCCAGCACAACAACTTTTTAGCCGGAGAACAAAAACACTTCTTCCAATGAATCCCAAGCTACTCCAGCTCCAACATGTCCAAAACACTACAAACAAAATCCTAAAGAACAAGCAGCGACAAAGTTTCTACTATAACAAAGGAGCAAAGGACTTGACCCCATTAAAAGCAGGAGATACGGTTAGAATAACACCTTTACGTGGAGAAAAGGAGTGGATCGAAGCGAAAGTCAGAAACCAGACAGGGATAAGATCATATGATGTGGAAACAGGACAAGGCCAGATGTACCGAAGAAACAGAAGACATCTCAAGAAAGTCAAGAAGACGTTAAACACAAATCCAGTCAAAACTAAACAGGGGATATATACTACAGAAATGCCAAGTACAAATACAAAGCTAGAAATACAAAAGGAACAGATTGCCCGACAATACACAAATTTACGAAACACACCAGTTCAAAACATTACACGTTCTGGCCGTACAGTGAGAAAACCCAAGTATCTTCAAGATTACACCACCTAAATTTGTACACTTCATAACTTTAATAAAACATCACATACGAAGTAATTTAAGGGTAGATCAACATTAAAAGGACCTTACTGTATATGAAAACAATCAGTGAGAACTCAAGAACTTGTAGATCATATTGTGAACTTTAGCTAAGCTGAATATAAAGACTGTAGAATAGAGAACTTTAAATGCATGCACATTATGTGTACATAGTATCAAGACTGATTACATCATGTAATTGGAGAATTACCATCTTTTCAATTTTAAGAGGAAGGATGTGACAATATGCTTTAATATGTCAACACACAGCACACACACATTACACCACTTTAACCAGTTAACTTGATATCAAGTCACAGTATTGAAAGTGCTTCTACATAAAACCTAGTCCTATGAGTCATACCTAAAGTATGTCCAGTGTCCAGTGAAAGATACATATCATATGTATGCAGGGAGTTGTTAAGATGTGTATCCTGCTTCTAGAATTGGAATAACCACAATAGACTGCAAATATTGTGACAATACTGATCGCTTGAAATTTTATGAGCAAAATGTTGTTGTAAATGAACTCATTGTTAAATCCAAAACAGAGCATTTCAAAGGTGTTTTGGCAAATGCTGATGCAAAGACAATGTACTGTACAGTTAACTCACTTCTCAATAGTTCCACCAAGGCTTTACCAATCTGTTGCTTAAATGAAACTCTCAGTAATTATTTTGCCAATTTTTTTACTGAGAAAGTGGCAAAAATAAAGTCTGAACTTGACTTTGAATGTATTAATGTAAATATATCTTCTCTTGTACCTGTAAACAATGTAATGATGATGTATTTTTGCTTGATTCTGACGATGATTTGATGATTGATGATTTACAGTATATGCACAGTACTGATATCTTTCCAAAGTTCCATCCTGTAGATGAAGCTGAGATTCGACATATAATTTCCAAGATCCCAAACAAGACAAGTTCTTTTGACCCACTGCCCACTTGGCTCTTGAAGAAATGTGTTGACATAGTAGCTCCTATAATTATGTCTCTTGCAAATAATTCATTTAGTTCTGGTTGTTTTCCATCTATTCTTAGGAACGCAATTATTTCTCCTCTTATTAAGAAGTCCACCCTCAATCCAAACGTTTTGAAAAATTATCGACCCGTCTTCAACCTTCCCACCCTTGGCAAGATCCTTGAATATCCAGCAGTCTTTAGGTTTAATGAGCATTTTCATTCAAAACATCTTGTTGAAGTTTTTCAATCTGCCCACTAACCGGCACATAGTACTGGAACTGCGTTATTGCGTGTTAAGAACGATATATTAAATGAGTTAGATTCGGGTAGAGTTGTTTTACTTGTACTTATAGATATGTCTGCAGCCTTTGATACCATTGACCATACTATTCTTATAAATAGGCTTCACTGTGAGTATGG
Source organism: Chiridota heheva (assembly GCA_020152595.1). Lineage (NCBI taxonomy): Eukaryota > Metazoa > Echinodermata > Holothuroidea > Apodida > Chiridotidae > Chiridota > Chiridota heheva. The sequence continues at coordinate 137,787 of JAIGNY010004470.1, forward strand.
TATCGGAGGTTGTGTTTTAAACTGGTTAAGATCTTGATCGCAAGAATTCAGTTTGTATCTCTGGTAGTTATTCTACTGCCCATCCTCTGAAATATGGTGTTCCCCAAGGATCTGTTGCAGGTCCTCCGATCTTCAATGCCTATTCGCAGCCTGTTACTCGCATTATCAAATTCTTCAATGTTGCTTACCATATATATGCTGATGACACTCAGCTACATGTTAGCTTCAATCCTAAAAAGCCAGGTGATAGGAAAGCTGCCCAAGCTCGCTTGTCAAATTGCATTGCGGCGGTTAAAGACTGGATGCTTCATAACAAACTTAGACTTAATGACACCAAAACTGAATTATTGATCATTCTATCAAAAAAACAAATGCATTTCATCAAGTCCATTGTTTTGAGGATCGGTGGGTCTGTGATTGTTCCTTCATCATCCGTTAAGAATTTAGGTATCATGTTTGTTTGTATAAATATAAATTCCCAGATCTCTTCAATATGTCGTACTGTTAATTTTCATTTGCGTTACATTTCTAGAATCAGACGTTACATTGATCAAAATACTTGTGCTATTGCAATGCGATCTCTCGTCCTTTCTCGGCTGGATTATGGCAAATCCCTGCTTGGTGGCATATCACGTGAAAACCTTCAACGCTTGCAAAGACTTCAAAATCGTGCAGCGCGCATATTTTGTTGTGTTGATGACGTACAAGCGCTTCCCCCCTCTTGCGTGTTCTTCATTGGTTGCCCATCCAGCAGAGAATCGATTTCAAGATCGTACTGCATGTGTACAACTGCATTAAAAAAAATGCGCCTTCATACCTTCAAGAATTGCTGCATATTTATAAGCCTGGGCGCGTTGGTCTAAGATCCGCCAACAAGGATGTCACTCGCCTTGTGGTGCCAAGAACTAATCGTGTCAGTGGGAACTGCGCCTTTTCTTTCCTGGGACCACGTTTGTGGAATAATCTACCCATTGCAATCCGTCAGGCTCAAACTGTTTACACTTTTAAGAAGGCCCTTAAGACTTATCTTTTTCCAGTACTGATTAAGCTTTATGCTGTCTATAATATTTAATTTCTTGTTTCATTTATCTAGTTTTTTTTGTTTATATTCTATTTCTCATCAATTCTTTTATGCTTTTATATTGTCCTGCAAATGTTTTTAATTTTTTTGTTTTTTGATATTGTATATTAAGAGTTTGTCTATGTATTATCAATTTTATTGTAAAGCGCTTCGATCCACGGGAGCGGCGCTATATAAATAACTTCAATAATAATAATAACAAATCGAGATTGTAAATGAAGTACTTCGGTTTTATTATCATAAGGCCTAAGTATTAATTTATTATGGATCATCCATTGCTAATGTCATCAACACAACCCTCAATTCGCAAGGCACCATCGTAACATTATCACAGGCAAAATATAACGCAAAAAGCATAAAATCAAGACCATGACGACACATAATATCCTCTAAAGGTAATGTGTACAAGTGTGAAAAGAGGAGGACCTAATACACGGACTTGTAGAACCTTACATAGCAGGGTAGAAATATAAGAGGAGGTATTCTTGATGCAAACCTGATGCACTCGATTTGTCAAGTAAGATCTAAACCAATACAGAACTACTCATAAATACGTTTTCACATCATCCTTGGTTTGATTTTACTCCCCCCTCCCCCCCTCCCCTAAAATTGTATCCTGATCCGCCCCTGCTGACACGTCGCTTTTTTTTATAACTGATCTTTTAATTGACAGATTGAGAACATTAAGACATTTGCTATGCGTAAGCAACCCAATTTTCAATAGTGGGGCACCTTTAATTTGGGGTCCGGAGAAAATTTATAATGGGGCCCTAGCGGCCGACTAACTGAAGACTGCATGATTGTGGGGTATCTTATGTAATACATTTTGATAAACCAAGTCCACTTGATTTTATACAGCTGTGAAAATGATGAAAATCGCCCTGAACCATTCTATTATTTGCTTTCAATATCGTTTGGTACATTCAATATTCTTAACGATGATCATCAGTACATTTGACCTAATATGGTCCAATTTTTACTGATTTCAATAATTTTGCAGATCTTGGTATGAACGTTTCTATTTTCCCAAATATATATATATATATATATATATATATATATATAAATATATAAATATATATAAATATATATATATATATATATATATATATATATATATATATATATATATATATATATATATATATATATATATATATATATATATATATATATATATAAATATATAAATATATAAATATATATAAATATATAAATATATAAATATATATATATATATATATATATATATATATATATATATATATATATATATATATATATATATATATATATATATATATATATATATATATATATATATATATATATATATATATATATATATATATATATATATATATATATATATATATATATATATATATATATATATATATATATATATATATATATATATATCTTGATATATAATCAAGGATGTTCGTACATCCTTAAAATAATTCACAAATTTTCGTCCTTGCAAATGAATAAAAAGGTCAAGTTATTTTCGGGCCGGTATAAGTTAGAGATTTCCACTTGGCGGCGGGAGGGTGGGGGAGGGGGATATAATTTCCCCTGAAGCTATAATGTTGGCGAACATGCTTTCAAGATACTTGCGTCTGACGGTGCCCCTTAAGTCCGATGCCCCCACCCCACACTTTCAAACATCTTCCGCCGCCTCTGCATGTGCTCTCATCTGCTTACGCCAATGAAATCGGGATAAGCACCGACCCTGTGGACCTAATGGCTCGGTGGATTTAACTAATAGGCACTTTGTATGTTCAAAAATTCCAATATCAATGTAAGCTTCACCTGGTTGTTGGGCCCTGATGTTACGAAAAGGCTGACGCAATAAAGTTCCCATTTAAACAAAGACCTGTGTTTGTCCGCGCGAGATTTGCCTGTTATAGTGAAGTACACCAATACAGTTTGACAAGTCATGGGGCAGCCAATAAGTCCAATTTGATATATTCGCTCAGTTAATTGAAATTTACGACTTAAAATAACGATTACTTAAGAGATATGCATGTAAATGAAGTACGCAAATAGCTTGACAATCGTAGAACGGACTGACTTACTATAGTCTCTGAATTGAAACTTGAACTTCAAGACCGAGAGTCACTTCTACGTCTGGATTCTCAGGCTACTAGCCTTTCGTCCATGAAACATCATAGGTATCATAGGTAGGACAGCTTTTTCGCTCAATAACTTTTACTTGCAGTTTTTTTGGCTGGAAATAACATCAGCCAATTTTAGCTTAGCAAGAGAGCTTCTGTCTGAAGATTGATTTACTATTTGGGCTCAACCATTTTTGTTTGTAGGCCTAATCAAAAAGAACCGTGACTATACACAAGGCTTGCGAATTATTTAAAGAGGGGTATGAAGCTTCCCTTTCAACCATAGGCGTAGGGAACATGTTCTTCATTTGGGGCACATTGATATGCTACAACACTAATTCAATGGTAAAAAAAAAGAAGACTTATTTGTCAATGCACCATGTAGGTCACTGCAACATTGAAGGACATGTGCCCCTGTGTCCCCAGTTCCTACGCCTAGTATGCCCATGGTGGTTCCCCCAACATGGTTTTCCATCAACATGATTTCCCCCAATATGATTTTTCCCCAACGTGGTTTTATTTTTTACCCCACATAGTTTTCCAACATGATTTATCCAACATGTTTTCCCGAACATAATTTTTCCCCCGACATGGTTTCCCACCTTAACATATGTTTCCACCCAACATGTTTATGCTCAACAAGCTTACCTGGAACTTTACCCCAAACCAACATAACCATACATATTGTTGCCTCCCTCCCCAACTTGTTCTCCACGTCATTAATATGTTTTTCCCCATTATGTTTTCCCCCAGAGAAATGTTTCCCCCAACATGTTTTCCCCAAAAAAATGTGTTCCCCCAACATATTTTCCCCCAACATGTTTCCACCCAACATGTTTTCCCCAAATGTTTTATTTCAATATGATGCCCCTAAAATGTTTTATCCTAACATGATGCCCCCTCCCCCTCCCCAAATATGTTATCCCCAACATGTTTGCTTGTGGAAATATTCTGAAAACAGTAGACGTGTGCATAGTGAGGCAGAAATAGTTCCCCAACATGTTTTCCCCCAACTTGTTTTCCCCCAACTTGTTTTTCCCCAACATGTTTTCCCCCAACTTGTTTTTCCCCAACATGTTTTCCCCACCTTGTTTTCCCCAACTTTTTCCCCCAACATGTTTTTCCCCAACATGTTTTATTCCCCAAACATGTTTCCCCAACATGTATGCTTTGGGAAAATATTCTAGACACAGCCTCCATACGTGTGTAGTGGGCAGAAATACTAGACACGGCCGCCGTGTGCATAGGTAGGCAAAATTTACAGTCGCCGCTGCTTTGCGAATATTGAACTCGGTCTGACCGAAGTTCTGACTTTCTTCGCCCAATTTAGCTCAGGTAAAATTTTAAGTTCATCAACATTAAGATAGCGTCAGTGTTTTATTGGGATTTTTCTGATATCATATCATTAATAATATTTAAGGTTAGGCCTAACGTTATGCCTGGTTCTGTAGTATCATTCCCAACCGCCCGCCCTTAAGTATGGATAATACAATGTAGTACTTCCACGAAATTATTAAGAAACGCTTTATGACGTTGCACACAAGTACTTGAGTAGGACTCAATGAGTCTAGCTGCTTTAACAGTGATGCTGTGGCTCAGTGGTCACGGAGTCATGCTCGAATTATATAGTTACCGAGTTTGATTCCCATCATGAGCTGCACTGTTAAGCAAGACACTTTACTCTAGGCTATTTGCTTTAGTCCACTCAGCTGAAAATGAGTAGGTTCTAGGCTAGTACCAGCACTGCTGGAGAGTGAATCTGCGATGGACTGGCGTCTCGTTCAAGGGATGTCAAGTGAGTGCTCTGATGTTCTTTTTTCACACATCAGTGTTCTGATGTTCTTTCCAGTTCCCTGACTCCTAAGTATAATCTTTTCAAAGTGCTTTGATATTGGTGTTGTTCCTAGTGATTGGAGAATTGCCAATGTCACTCCGATTTATAAAAAGGGTGACCACAGTTTGCCCTGTAACTATAGGCCAGTAAGTCTTATAAGTGTTGTGTGTAAGGTCATGGAGTCCATTGTTAAGGAACTTGTACTAGATCATTTACTGGTCAATGGTTTGTTGAATTTATCCCAGCATGGGTTCTTACCTAAGAGGTCTTGTGTTTCTAATTTATTGGAGTTTCTTGATGATGTTACGAAACTAGTTGATATTGGTCATAATATGGATGTTATCTATTTAGATTTCCAAAAAGGTTTTGATAAGGTTCCGTTAGGCAGGCTCCTAATGAAAACAAGAGCGCTTGGTGTGGAGGGAAAGTGTGCCAGTTGGATAAATTGTTGGTCAATTGACAGATCACAAAGAGTTGTTGTTAGTAGTGCAGTATCTCCGTGGAAGAAGGTTACGAGTGGTGTTTCTCAGGGTTCTGTATTAGGTCCACTTCTTTTCTTAATCTTCATTAATGATATTGATGTTTCCCTCAGCTCCAGGATTTGTAAATTTGCTGATGATACTAAGCCGTACAGGATTGTTGATGATGCGAGGAATTCTTCACTGTTGCAAACTGATCTGGATAAGTTAGTTTCTTGGTCCCAAACGTGGCAGATGTCATTTAATGTTGATAAATGCAAAGTTATTCATTTTGGTTAGAGCAATTTGGCTTTTGATTATTGCATAAATGATTTAAATCTTGGTTGTGTTGATCAAGAAAGGGATCTAGGTGTTATCATAACTAGTAATCTGAAGCCTTCTAAACAGTGTACTTTGGCAGCTGCAAGGGCAAATAGGATGCTTGGTTTGATTAGAAGAAATTGTTGTTTTCTTGGTTGAGAGGTTGTCCTTAATTTGTATAAGCAGGAAATTAATTTGTTAATGAAACTCAGTGTATGCATGGTTTTGATAATTAGAACCCTGGTGTATGTAATGTGCTGTCAATCTGTCAATACTGATTTTCTTAAATTCAGCCTATGCAGTAGTATTTCACTATTTTTATGCTATAATTCATAGGGTTAAACACATTTATATTTGCTTATACATGTACTGCTAAAATACCATTTCACCAGGGATTTGTTATCCCAAATAACAATCCCTGACTTTATGTACTTTCTTCCAACTTGTAAAACACATTGTTGCTTTTTGCCTTGTGTGAATTTTATGAGTGAACTATGGATTGAACTCTTTCCTCCTTTGACAAAATTCTAATGTAAGTTGAGATTTTTTGGTATTATATTATGATAACGATTTAATAAATGTCAATTATTATTAAACGGATTCAGACAACTAAAAATATTCAATTTTTATTTCATTTTATGGACCTGGGTCAGAAAAACACCTACTCATAGTGTGAGAATGATATCTAAACTGAAACAAAAAATGAAAATTACTTTAGAAAATCACGTAATTTACAAAAGCCTTAAACATAACTGCAGATAATAATCATATATGCATCGCTTGAATAGGCCTATGTAGAATATTGGCTAGTTGTATGGCATGGCATGGTGTACGATAAAAGGACCACATGTGCACTTTCATTGGTGTTCTATATATTCATGCTTGCACGACTTGCATCAATAAAAATTGACAATAGTCTGAGGAGGAAGACACTTTTTCTTCAACATTTTTTTACTTCTGATACTGCAATATATATACCCTTGAAATATAAACAGAATACACAGATTCAGTACTGTTCTTCAACTGTTACAGATAATAAACAAAAATGTTCATAACAAACTTTTGATTAAAAAGAACCCCATGCAAGGTAAATATGTACATGTATATAAATAGTGCCACTAGAATTTTTTCAAGAGAAATTAGAGATTAATTTAACACTCAGTTGGAAAAATGAAAACACATACACATAAAAAGGAAATGTTTTCACAACCACTCAGATTGCTTATTTAAGTCTCCAAGCTAAGGCCTAAACTAGTAGATAATCTGCCCACCCGAACCCCAGCCACATCAACAGACAGTGAAGCTAGCGCCACACCTTTAGATAGTAGAGACGTATATCAAAAACTTAAAGACAAATTGAACAATTATTTTAAACCACAAGTTAACATTCATCATGCCCGTTATTTAAGTATTTCTAAAGCAAGTTAATGAGAGCACAATTCAATGTGCCTCACGTTAAGAGAAAAAGCTTCAGACTGCCAGTTCGAAAGTGAGATTGAACGTATTGTCTTGCTAAACAAAGCGGCATTAATAGAGAAATTAAAATACAGGTCAGTGACATGCGTGACAGCAGCGAAATCCCGTGCACGGTTGATGCACGTAAAATATCTATATGCAGAAGCAACTCCCAAACAAAGCAAAATTACTGCAGATATTGTGGATTAAGTAATAAACATTCCCTGGGAAAAGATTGTCCTGCATATTGTCAGGAATGTAGCAAATGCAAGCGTCTTAATCACTATGCAAGGGTCTGTGAGAGCAGCCCTTGAAAGAGTGTATAGAGCAGGGAATAAAAGAGGAAATGTTCGAGCGCATACCTGAAGGAATCCTCATTTCATGGTGCTCACCACTGGTAGTGCAACTGAAGCCAAGATTCAGGGAGCACCCCTCCTCCACCCGCCCCTCAGACAAATTCTACCCTTTCATGCTCAGAGCAAGCATTGATCTTAGGATCCTTAACAATTTCATGGAAAAATCCGTGTTACACCATCTATCGTTAAAGACAACACGCATAAGTTTAATTGAGTGCAAAGTTTTCTCCAAATTAGACATGCAACAGGAATATCACCAGCTCATGTTAGACCCAGCATCAAGAGAGATAGCGACATTTAGCACACCCTGGGGTAACATGAGACCCAAGCGCCTTGTTTGCTCTCTATAGCATCTTTGTAGACATCCCCTTAGTACTGAATCAGCATGGCAACATACTCCTAGGCAGCAAAGACATGGAGAAACACAATTCAATTATAAGCGAGTCCTCAAGCGAGCCTAGGAATACAATATCACATTCAACAAGGATAAATGTGAATTCGGAGTGCCTGAAATTAAATTTTTTCGGATACAAATACACAAAGGAAGGACTCAAACCAACAGCAGACAAAGTGAGAGCCTTCAAGGAAGCCCCACTCGTAGCTTTCTTGGCATAATCGGTATCTGTCAAAATTCATTCAGAACTACTCCAGTTTCACCACTTAAAGAGCTACATATATTAACACATAAGGACTCAAAATAAAATTTGCATGGACAGGGGAGCACCACAAAGCATTTCAGACTCTCAAAAATAGCATTACCTGAAGCTCAACAGTGGCATATTTTGACCCGAAATTGCCAATTATACCTCACACTGAAGTGAGCTTTAATGAAGGTCTATTTACTGGGCTATTTCAAAAGACAGCAAAGGGCACTCAGCCAGTTCATTATATCAGCAGAAATGTGACAGCAGCTAAAAAGCGTTACAGTCATAAGGAGAAGGACACCCTAGCTGTATAGTGGCTTAAAGACAGACTCAGCATTTATCTTCTTGAAGCCCCACGATTCAAAATCATCACAGCACACAAACTGCTCATACCCATGTTCAATAAAGCAACTGCTAAGTTACCTTGAATCGAAAAGTGGGTAATGGCAATGCAAGGTGTAGACTACGAGCTAATCTACAAGCCTGGCAAAAATGAAAGAGAACCCCCTCGACATTTTAACTCGACATCCCTTAGCAAATGAAACAAGCGATGGTACAGATTTAATAATCAAAGTCCTTGACCAACACTCAGATGTAATTGGTCAAATTCGTAAAGAAACGGAAACAGACAATCAGCTACAGAAAGTAAGCAAAGAATTCTAAACAATGACTGGAAGAAGTACAAAACAGATCCAGACATCAATCCATTCTATCACATTCATGAGGATCTGTATATAGCAGAAAGCTTGATATTTAGACTGGATCAAATTGTAAGTCCCAGTTGGACTTCAGCGCAAAATCATCAAAATTGCACATAACATGGAACATTTTGGCATGACCAAAACAAAGCAAATGTTGAGAGAAAAGTACTGGTTCCCAAGCATAACCTTGCTAACTGAGCAAATAGTAGGGCAATGCTTTGAGTGCATCGTAGCAATGAAAAGCCACCTCCAAGAGCCAGTAAGAGCAACAAATATTCCTATTGAGCCATGTGACACTGTATCTATGAATTTCATTGGACTCTCACCCTGATGGTCACTATAACCTTGTAGCCATCGACAAGCGATCAAGATACCCTGAAATTGGAAAAACCTCCTCAACATCTTTCAAATCCACAAAAAACAAGCTCCTAAAAATATTCTCAACTAATGGCGTCCCACACAGAATTGAAATGGATGGTGGTCTGCCATTTAATTCCAGTTAGTTTGCAGATTTCGCACAACAGCAAGGCTTCCACCATCACATAGTCTCACCTGATAATGCAAGAGTCAATGGAGAAGCCAAGAGCTTCATGATTATTGTAAATAAAATGGAACAAATAGCATACCTTCAAAACAAAGATCCACATATAGCCATGCAAGAAACGCTTATGGGCTACCATTCCACACCACACCCAGCAACCAAAACAACACCATACAAAGCTCTTCAGAGAGAGATAAGAACAAAACTCAACACACTTCCAGCAGCATCTAACCAACATGCTTCTAATGGATTAAACAAAAAGATAAATGAAATGAACAAAAGTATAAACAGAAGCTAAGTAACACCTGGAACAGAAACACAAAAGAGCACATATTTGTGGTGGGAGATTACGTCCTACTGAAACAGTGAGAGAACCAAATGGACTACAGCATACGAACCAGCATTTTATGTCATTTACCGTATTGACAGATCATCAATTGCCGCAAGGTGCTTTACTGATGGCTGAGAAATATACAGAGACTTCCAAATTTAAGATTGCAAATCAGCTTCTAAACAATGAGGACGACACTGAAGACTGGAGAGAAAAGCTCCTTCAAGGAACATCAATCCCCTATAACTCTTCCCCTGAGATTCCTCTGGCCCCAAACTCTCCACAATCCCAGGATGACAGAACCACCACAGGTGAGAACAAGATGGTGAATCAATGACCATGACCAGAAAGGAAAATTTGGGACAAATTTAAAGACTTTGTTCTTTACTGACTAGAATTGCAGGGGAACATTATCAAACCAACTATTTAATAGATAAACAAAAAATTTTGACTTTTTATGCATTCACTAGCTTGCATGCACAGTTTATTTGTTAAAAGTACTTTAGCTTGAACTTTAGTGATAAAAAGCAAACTGTATATCAAAAAGGAGAAGAAAAAAACCAGAATCAAAATAAAGCAAAGGAGATAAAAAAAAAAATTCAATGAGAGACTTTCAAGAGAAAACATTACATGGACTTGATTGGCCTTTTTTTGCAACTTGACACATATTTTCATTAGTTTATACAACATTTTTCAGTGCGTAAATTGTTTCAAAGAAAATTGTTTACAGAATCACTCAAAAAAAAGGGAGAAATGTAGTGTCGATTGTACATTCATCACATATTCACCACATATGTTTTAAAGGCATAGCGCCCTCTTATGCTCTGTTCTTGTTAGAAAGGCAATTCTCTGTTCTTATTGCAATGGCAAACATGGCTGACGAGTTAAGCAAATAAATCTGTAAATAGCATTTAACTCTCACAGTGTCAAGTTATTTCACAATTTGTGCGCCGATTGCATAAAATTGTGCTCCAACTTTTCAAAATGTGTGCAGAAGATCTTCCCCTCGAGAAGCAAACTATGCAAACTAATTTCATAGTGCAGGTGTCTTTTTTCATCATGTTCGTAGTGCAGGTCCCCAAATAAAGCTGTTTCACTTGGTTAAATTCGTACTACTGGTCAATTTTTACAATATTTTCATTGAATACTTATTACTGTATATTTCAAAATTGATTTGTTTTATACTACAGGTATTAAAATTGTATAATTTCATACTGCAGGTACCAAAAAATATGTCGTACTGCGGGTATGATATTCAATTGATGGACTGTACACCCCTACAACTTTTAGTATAAAGTCCACCCCCCTCCCCTCTCGGTGTGTGAAGGTTGGTTCAGTGTGTGGGGGTAATCTTGATGGTTACATCCATTAACTTGAATGTGGCTCTACGGGGAAAATGGCGCCGACTGATTCCATGTTCTCCAAACTCTCGAGAAAATAAAATTTACGCACATCAAGCCTAACAGTACATGGACAGATTCTTTTGGAGTGGCCTCTTGTTTGTGACTCGCATATTAAATTAAAAAAATTGCAGGAATGTTATATAATTTGTTTTGAAACATAAGTAAGTCTTGTCTGAGGTGCCTTTGCTCTAAACACATTCAATTTAATTTATTTAGTCTGTTATCATACTGTATGTCAAATACTTCAGTTCAGGTACAAGTTTGGTCATTTTCCTTTGAACTCTCGCTAGAGGTTGAATGTCCTGTTTTTGGTGGGGTCACCCAGCTTGAATACAATAATCAAGGTGTGGCCTTACCAATGATTTATGTAGGTTTACAGTGATCTTTATATCAAAATTGCAGAAATTGCGTTTGATTATCCCAACAACTTTGTTTGCTTTGTTTACCGCTTCTGCACATCGCATATGTTGCTTCAGTGATGTTGTTACATAGACCCCGAGGTCTTTCTCCTCTTCCTTGCTTTCAATTGTTTTATCCTTCATGAAATAATCATATCTTGGGTTATTGTATCCAAAGTGTATTATTGCACTTGTACACTTGTTTGAGTTATAGGATATCTGCCAATTTTCATTCCATTATAGTAATTTATTAATATCACTTTGTTGAATTGACCTATCGAATTCATTTTAGATAGGATAAAGTAATTTTGTATTATCAGCAAATTTGCAAACAAAGGGGACCAACCTCCAAATCTTTCATATATATTGTGAAGCATACCAGCCATGAATGTACCCTTTAATAACGGAGCTTGTAAGTGCTATCCATGCTGATGATTCGTTACCACGTATTACTACTATTTTGTAACGGTTCGTTGGCCATTGGATCCATTTCAATATATTTCCTTTTAAACCATGTGCACATAGTTTCATTAGTAGTCTATTGTGTGGTGCCGTGTCAAATGTCTTTCTCAGGTCTAGATATATGACATTGATTGGGGTTTATGAATCAATATACATTGTCAGTTATGGTTTCCAATAATTTGCCTGGTTTAAATGTTAAACACACTGATCGATAATTGGATACATCTGATTTTGCCCTCTTTTTGAATAATTGGATAATGTCCGCTATTTTCCAGTTGTATGGAATCTGACTATCGCTAATCAATTGACGAAATATCATTGCCAATGGCATTGTTACTTCTTCAGCAAGTTCGTATAACACGTTTGGAAGTAACTCATCCAGCCCTGCAGCTTTATTGGTTTTAAGTGTTGTGATATATTTGAATACAATGTCATCTGTTATATCAATGGTAGATAATTGACTAGATAATTAACTAGATAATGAACTAGATAAATCGTCTACCTCTGGTAAATGGTCGTTGTTCTCTATTGTAAAAACTTAAGCAAAAAATTCATTTAATAATTCCGCTGTCTCTATATCATCAGTGTCAATAATTTTACCATCACTTGATTTAAGCAGTCCAATTTCATCTATTTTTTGCTTTGACCTTAAACAAGAATAGAAGGATTTCGGATCATCTTTAATTTTACTATCCAAGTTTATTTCAGTTTCGCTTTGCTTCACATAGACATTGTTTTACTAATTTTTGTCTTTGAATATTATCCAATCTTCATTTAAATGACTTTCCTTGTATTTTCTCCACATTTTCCTTTTCTTATGAATCATTTTTAATTTATGATTTGTCATTCATTTAGGTTTATTTCTACTCATTACATTCCTTCTTGGTATGCATTGATTTATTTTCTCTTTAATCACATCATTAAACATTTTCCACATGTCATTTACCGATTTCCCCTCAAATTCCATCTCCCAGTCAATTGAACTAACCTCTTGTTTCATTATATCATTTGCTCATATGTAAGTTTTTTATCATTTTCTATATCTATAACCAATTCCCACCTCATTATATTGTGACCACTTTCACCAAAATTTTTTCTGACTTACAGATTATGTATCACACCTTTCTCTGATGTGAATAATATGTCAAGAATTACATTTTCTCTGTTGGGTTTCAACGTGTTGAAACCAAAGCTTGTCTTTATCCACTTCAAGAACTTACGAGAATTTGGTTTTTTAGCTTGAAATTTGACCAATTAATATCAGGATAATTGAAATCCCCAACCAATAGTACTCTTCGCATTCTAGTTCATGTATGCTGTGATACAATTCATCCTCATCTGCAATCATTATAATTGGGCTTCTATAAAATGTGCCGATAATGATTCTCTGTTGAAAATAAGTGTGCACCATAATTCTTCATTGAAATTATGAACTTGCGTGATCCTGATGCATTTAATTAAGTCCCTGACATATAATACAGTACCACCCCCTCTTTTATCTACTCTGTCTTGCCTAAAACATTGGAAACCAAGTATATTCGTTTCCCCACTTGTGATATCCTTGTTGAACCAAGTTTTAGTTACTGCTACAACATCTATTTCTTATGCTTCCATATAAGTATATAGCAAATCAAAACTTCTTGCATTAACATAAAATAACTTAATACTCATAGATTGCTGCATTTGTTTATTTACACTGTTTACAGAACTTATGTTTTTGCTTCTTACACTGTTAGTGTATTTACCTGCACTAACTGCCCCCGTACTATTCTTAAGTGTTTTTCTCCTCCACTTCTTCTCTTCATTTCATCTCTCAATTTTTTGTTTTCCTTTCTTTGATTATACATTAAGTCCTTGTCTGATATATACATTTTTAAAACTTTCATTGTCTGTCAGCTGCTTGGCTTTCTATAAGATCATTCCTTTCTCATATCTGTCCAAGATTTGGACACTTCAATATTTTGTGTCAGTTAATTTGACGATCTCTCCAAAGTTGTGGGCGCTTATTGCCCCTAAACTTTGGATTAGGTTTGTGATGTCTTCCCTTATTTCAGTCTCTGAATGTCCATGTGTTAGTTACTAATGATAACCCTGTTTCTTCTCTTTTTATTTGTGATGCTTTAATTTTGTTTCATCCAGCTGTCCTTGCAACACCTGATCAACTTTTTATTTCAGGGACTTTATTTCCTCACCCTCTATTTTACTCGTTTTTTCTTTCATTTTCTTTTCCATTTTTTCATTGTTTGCAATTTTCTTCTCGACGTCTTTCATTTTCTTTTCCATTTTTTCTTGCTTCTGTTTATTTAAATTCATTTCTGCAATTAACCAGACAGCAAACTTTTTACCAATTTTATACTGCCATAGTGTTGTAGCGCCCCCTACTGTAGGAGCATCCCCACCCTCGGGCTGAGCGGTGGCGTGGGTAGTTGGTAACTGAGCAGTTGGATGCCACCCAGTGTCAGGAGGCGAGGGCTACGGGAGGGGGAAATACACCAGAGGGGCTACGAATATAATTAAAAAGAGACACCCCACAAGTATGTCCTCAACCCAGGCATGAACAGGACCGCAGATTGGAAAGGGGGATGGGGAGGCCTAAGCCACAAGCTATTTAACTGCTGTCTAAAAAAATATACAAAGAGAGAGCAGGATATAAATTACACAAAGATAAATAGGTTTGGTTCAAGTATTAATGAACGTATTAATTCTCATTTACAAAGACACGTCCATGCAGGGCTTAACGGGAGGATACTTCTATAAAGAAAGCCTCAAAATACTAATTTAGTTCCGTGATTTTCTTTCTCTCGGCGGACAAAATTAAATAAAACTAAACTCGGTGCAAAATGAGATACATAACTTGCACCCAGAGTACAACTTGATAAATTACATAAATGCTTAAATGCTCAAGGTACAGCTCAAATGATTGTTAAAAAGAACACTTTCAAATAACCAGGAAGCACCTAGCCTCCTCAAAATAACCAAAAGCACCTAGCTTCTCAAAATAATCAGCAAGCACCTAGCTTCCTCAAAATAACCAGCAAGCACCTAGCTTCATTTAAATAATCAGGAAACACCTAGCTTCCTCAAAATAACCATTACGCACTACTAGCTTCCTTAAAATAACCAGCAAGCACCTAGCTTCCTCAAAATAACCATTAAGCACCTAGCTTCCTCAAAATAACCAGCAAGCACCTAGCTTCCTCAAAATAACCAGGAAGCACCTAGCCTTCTCAAAATAACCAGGAAGCTCCTAGCTTTCTCAAAATGACCAGGAAGCACCTAGCTTCATTAAAATAACCAGGAAGCACCCTGTAGCTTCCTCAAAATAACCATTAAGCACCTAGCTTTCACAAAATAACCAGGAAGCACCTAGCTTCCCTAAAATAACTAGCAAGCACCTAGCTTCCTCAAAATAACCATAAAGCACCTAGCTTCCTCAAAACAACCAGGAAGCACCTAGCTCTCTCAAAATAACTAGCAAGCTCCTAGCTTCCTCAAAATAACCAGCAAGCACCTAGCTTTCTCAAAAATAACCAGTAAGCACCTAGCTTTCTCCAAATAACCAGCAAGCACCTAGCTTCCTCAAAATAACTAGCAAGCACCTAGCTTCCTCAAAATAACCACAAAGCACCTAGCTTCCTCAAAATAACCAGCAAGCACCTAGCTTCCTCAAAATAACCAGCAAGCACCTAGCTTCCTCAAAATAACCAGCAAGCACCCAGCTTCCTCCAAATAACCAGCAAGCACTTAGCTTCCTCAAAATAACTAGCAAGCACCTAGCTTCCTCAAAATAATCACGAGGCACCTAGCTTCCTCAAATAACCATTAAGCACCTAGCTTCCTCAAAAAACCAGCAAGCACCTAGCTTCCTCAAAATAGCCAGAAAGCACCATAGCTTCTTCAAAATAACCAGAAAGCACATAGCTTCTTCAAAATAACCAGCAAGCACCTAGTTTTCTCAAAATAACCAGCAAGCACCTAGCTTCCTCAAAATAACCAAGAAGCACCCAGCTTTCTAAAATTTACTTCTAAAAGGAAGAGTTTGACAGATGGAGTTGGAATAAACAAAAAACATTTCCTTCTCCAGCAAGTTTTCTTGCAAACTAAAATTAATAACTTTAATCAATAAAGCCAAAAGTCCTAAAGAAACTTACCAGGGCATGGGCGGCACGGCTCGTGAAACTAATATTTAATGAGACTGGCATCATAATTGCAGGGTCACCGGTATGGAGGGGACCTGAAAACTTTCCCCACAAGGAATACCAACCCTTTATACCAGAAATCCTTAAAATACCTGGCAAGCCTAGCCTGGCAATACCAAGCCTAGTGCCGAATTTAGAATAAACAAATATTGTGTAACAGCCAGAAAATTTGAGGGAAGGGCCTGGCATTCCTAAAATCTGACCTATCCCGGACTTTCCTTCCCTTAAAAGCCTCAGTGAAAGGACATGACTTGTCCTTCTCCTTAAAAGATTGTTCCAGCAAATCATAATTACAAACTTACTCTAGAAAATAGTGAGACCACTTTATCTTAATTGAAATAAGCATACAATAAGGACTTCAGAATAAAGAAAATAAAGAGGAAAAATCAGACCCGACCTGGTTGTTTATCAGGTCGGGTCTGACTGTTTGAAACTTTAAGGAGCAGAACAACTAATGAATAGAATTAAGATACAGCACACTTATAAGGAGCTGTAACGCTGCATGTCTCCGGTAGCCTCTGCCTGTCAAGCTGTATCCAAACACAAAAACATACTAAACAATGGCTAACTAGCCAAAATAATAACCTCTATATCAGAGTTTAGGGAGCAAGTGTTTGGGTGTTCCCAAACAGAACTATGAGCTAACTAAGTTAACAATGGAAAGGAATGCAGTCCATGGTGTTGGCTATGTGGACAGCTGGGACACCTGGACCTGTACAAAAAAAAAGCAGAAGAAAACATGTTAATGAGTATACGAGACCTAGATACCTGAACTTCTGTGAACTTATTTTCCCGCATTCGAATGTCACATACCCCTTATCACATTACAAGATACCTGAACTTTTGTGAACTTATGTTCCCGCATTCGAATGTCACATACCCCTTACCACATTACAGGGTTTTTTACAATCAGATTACAGTTATGATAAGCTAAGCAAAATATGGGAAATAAACTATGTAAGTGACAGCTTCAGGGTGTCACACCATTTCTGCTGTTCCTGTGACCCAGATTTTTCTATGGCTTATACAAGTCTTGGCTTATATCCCCGCATACCCTATGAAACTGTGTTTGGCATACGTCACATACCACAGCCTCTTCATTATCATTGATTACTACGTCACATTCCCGCACTTTTCTTGTGCCTCGTTTTCGTGTTCTGACGTGACACTCCCTTTTTTGACCTTGTACAGTTAATGCCCCAGCCATTTAAATTAATGGAAAAAAATTGGAGCATACCTTATGATTCATTTTTTATGCTATCAAATAATAATGCAATATATCACTTCTTTATCCAATCATAATATCCATATATTTTCCTTTGACCAAACATTAAAAAGATCTTTCACTGTACTAGAAAAAATCGTGGAACTGGTACCGATCCGTTAACTGTTGCACAATGTATGAATCAATATGCGAGCCTGAACAATTAGCCAAGAAATTATAAAGTAGCTTAGCAAAATAATTATAAAACAGTACAAGCAGTGGACAATTGCAAGACATCCAAGCTAAGAATCTTGAAGAGAATAAAACAGAAAAGTAAAGAAGAGACGAGAATTACATGCTGAAAACTCAGCTTCCCAACGTTATTCACATGCTGATGCCTATCATCTTTAGGTTGAGTGGGGTGAGTGGGTGTCTATGTGTTCTTGTAGCTAATTTTGTATGTTCTGGGGAAACCTACTCTTTTGAGCTTCTCGTGGGTTTTCCTTAGCCTCCTCAGACTTTAATTTAACTTATTTTGTACTTACAATAATTATCTTCTCAGAATGTTTCTTTGTAGCTGGTTTATGTAATGTATTTATGTTACTTGTGTATTTATCTCAGTAGTTGTACACATTTCATGTTTATTTATTAGTGTAATGCGAAAGGTTGACCAAATCAATATTTTTGAATTTGAAATTGAAAAAATGTGCAGAATCCCAATTGGTTGTGGATTTGGCAGTAGCACTGTGACACTGGTTGTGCATATTAACGTTGACCTTTTACTTGGTAGGTCTACATGTAGCCTATCTATAAACAGTCATTTCAAACCAGCGAGACATTTTTTTTAAATTTGTTGCATTCACCTGGATTTTTGTTGTCATTATAACTATTTTTAAGTGTTGAAATTGTTGTTAACAGAGCAGTTTCAAAGACCTACTGACCTAGGCCTAGGCTAGAACTCCATTTGAATGATACTCTGTCTCTCCAACTTACAAATGAAGTCTCAAATATATTTCTAATATTTTAGGGATTTGAGAGAGTGACAAACATTTCAGACAGATTCTCTCATGAAATATTTAGCTTACATGGGGTTTAAAGCTGGTAGTCTGTTGTTGAGACCAGGGTTAGAAAAATTACTTGCCTGCTCGCCTAGTAAAATAGATTTGTGGCGAGTAGAAATATTATAATACTGTATACTGTGGTACTTGCCACAATTAGTTAAGCTATGGCGAATGAAAATCTTGTTTTGATATTCATAATGAATTGTTTTATTCAGGTAACACACTTACGAATACTGTCTTGTATTTTTTTTTTTACTAAATAATGCCTGCACACACACAAAACAAGTGGCATTTCCATTAAAATCCAAAACATAAATCAATATTTGGCAGAAAGTCATCAACTTTAATTGTCCAAAACACTACTTAGTATGTGTGTAGTCATATACACTGTTTATATCCAGTGAACGGCATGGCATGAGGGCAACAAACATATCTGTGGGAGTTGTGCAATATCTTGTTGTTTTCAGTTGTAAGTTACTGCATGACCCAGTTGCGCAGATAAATCTGATTGGCTCACGTAGCTTGCAATAAATGCATTAGTGTCAATATGGGTGGAAATGCTATATTCTTCTGAGTAATGTCTTTGCTTGACAGAAATAGAGTTTTAGACTCCTATATACAGTACATATGGGCACAGTATCGTCGCAGTGACAGGTACTGAGTGTAAACTTTCTCCTGTACTTGTTTCTACTGGTAGGTCTGAAATTAATGTTTACAAATCTAAAGTAAGTTTGTGCATGTTGATTCCATTTTTTTTAAACCAATTTTTAGTACCCTCTTTGTTTTATCGTGCGTGTGAGATATTTTGCTAAGTTTGACCTACTTACATACAGTCATAAAGTCTGGCCCAGAAGAAGTGCAATTCAGAGGCATGCTACAGTAGTTGTGTGAAAAATTTAAATTTCAGTTGAAAGTGTTGGCGAGGAGTTGAAAATACTTAGGCGAGTGGAAATACTGGTTTCATCAAATTTATTTGCCAAGTTGTATAAATGGCTGGCGAGTTTTTGTATTTTTCCAACCCTGAGTTAGACTGTCCAATAAAGTGATATTTCTTTTAACACATATGAATTGTTAGATCTCAAACAAACAAGACATCAACAATTCATTGTTAGTTCTGTAGGCCTACTGAAGTTAGTTGTGTATGCCTACTGAAGTTAGTTCTGTAGGCCTACTAAACTTAGTTGTATAGGCCTACTGAAGTTAGTTCTGTATGCCTACCGAAGTTAGTTCTGTATGCCTACTGAAGTTAGTTCTGTAGGCCTACTGAAGTTAGTTCTGTATGCCTACTGAAGTTAGTTCTGTATGCCTACTGAAGTTAGTTCTGTAGGCCTATTGAAGTTAGTTCTGTAAGCCTACTGAAGTTAGTGCTGTAGGCCTACTGAAATTAGTTTTGTAGGCCTACTGAAGTTAGTTCTGTAGACCTACTGAAGTTAATTCTGTAGGCTTACAGAAGTTAGTTTTGTAGGCTAACTGAAGTTAGTTCAGTGGGCCTAATGAAGTTAATTCTGTTGGCCTAATGGAGTGTTACTGTTTTTAATAATTGTTTTTTCAGATCTTCTGAAAATGGAGTCCTCTGCTTCTAATCCCTTTGCCTTGCTGACGCAGGCCCAATCAACACCTCAGGTGCCCAAACCACAGCAGGACCCACTCAGGCCAGACAAGACACTCCCAGAGGTGAACCTCCAAACAATTGCAGGAGAAGAATCCAAGACTAAAAATGTAAGCCTTCTTAACTTTGTTGCAAGATGGATTTTACTGTATATGTACTATACTCTCATGGCACCTAGTTTCGCTTTTTAAAAGGGGTACTCCACCCTGCCCCCATTGCTTACACCCTGCATCTTTTCACTAACCACTCTACATTTTGTTCCCAAAATCATACTTTTGAGAACTACAATGTACATTGCCTTCTTTTGTTGCTGATTACAGTTCCCCATATAAGAATTTGTAGGAAAACATACTTCTTGTATTGATCCCTTATTTACTTTTCAAGTGCCCCAAAAGTGCCCTTAATGCCTTACAAATGCCAATTTTGGTCATTTAATACCTGATAGAAAGTGCTTGCTGCAAATCCTAGTGTGTAAGGCCTACCATAGGTTGAAAGCCATTGCATCGTACAGCAGAAACCCACTTCGAGCATTGATCAGAAAATTTCTTTTTTTCCCTGCACACATCTATTAGTTCAACCAACGGCACAGCGAGATTCCAGCATAATTATCTTATAAAAATAATCTGATATTACAACATGCAAACTATGTAAGTCTAATTAAGTGTACAGCAGACGACAGTGGTTTTGACTGACAAAATGGCGATGTAAACAAAAGTTGCGTGACCTGGTGACATCAGCTGAAACACCCTGATACATCACAGATTTCACGCTAATGAAAAACTTATTACACTTTGATCAGCCATAACTCAGGTCATATTTTAAAACTCTTTTACCCAATACAAAAATTGCTGCATTTTCTTAGACCTTAAACATTTCCTTATTTACATGTACTGGGGTCACATTTATCCCAACACACTTGGTGATCTAATATTAAGTATCAGAAATATTATGTACACATTTTTAATATATTTTGATAGAAAATAGTTTCATTTTTATCCCACAGATTCCCAATGAGCAGCTTCAGGAAGATGTTGATGGTCACATTGCTGATGAAATAATTCAGAAAATATTTCTCATAACTGTTGATAGTGGTAAGATGATTGATTACCAAGAGTTGCTTCTGTAGACGTTGAGATGTAATATATATATATTGAGTCTGTAGAAATTTGTGTATTTTATATTCGTTTGAATTGATTAATTGCATGAGTTTTGGAGTTTGCCACTGGTGCTGCATAATGCATATAAAGTATTGTTGCTTAATAGCTGAAGATTGTGTACTGATAAGATGCCACAGGATTGGACATGCCTAGTTCTTGCACTGCTACCTACAGTACAGTTCATGAAGGTATCCAACAAACTCTCTGTTAACATTTTATTGTC
Source organism: Chiridota heheva (assembly GCA_020152595.1). Lineage (NCBI taxonomy): Eukaryota > Metazoa > Echinodermata > Holothuroidea > Apodida > Chiridotidae > Chiridota > Chiridota heheva. Next base: position 159,345 of record JAIGNY010004470.1, read on the forward strand.
GTTGTTACCGTAGAGTATATACACATATACACAACATTACGTTATCTTCAAAATTTGTAGGAATAGTATTTGCCCAGTATTTTAGTATTTCTATCCTTCATTGAACATTTCCTTATCAAAATACTTCAGGTCTTATGAAGAAAATTGTAGTCACATGTGAGTCTATATTTTTCATATCTCATTTATTTGTTAACTATGCACATGGTCTACAATGTCAATTTTCACATAAATTTCTACCTAAATATTGCATCCCATAAGCACTGGAGAAGTAGAGTACTTTTATTATGCTGTCCCATTTACTGAAATGTAGTTGCCTCACCTTTATGCAATATATACTGTAGCCTACCTTCCGTATCATTCCGCGTACCTTCCATATCATTCCGCCTACCTTCCATATCATTCCAGCCTTTTCTCTTTTTACATACAGATGGGGAGACACACCGTACAGGCATGCCTCCAAAGTGTGTTTATCTTGTAGATGCTGCAGACAGATTCAAAGAGACTAAAAAGGAATCACCCCATCAACTGGACTTTAGCACCCTAGAACCGGTGAGTCACATGACAGGCTTGGAGCCTGATTGATAGAAGGGTTTCCAGGGGGGTCTAATTTCCCACTGTTTTGCTGTTCTGAGAACTGTTTTTTATGCAGGAACAGTGAATTTCTAAATATTACTGTTCCAGTGGAACAGTGTTCTTTCCACAAGCATGTAGCATCTATGATCAATAACTTAATTTCTGCTCAAAAAAGTGCATGTTGTCAAACAAGATTATCATAAAAGAATTTCTTCTAGGAAGAAAAGGCTTTTCCCACCTTGCCTGCAATTGCCAGCACAATTAATTGTGAATACTCATATGCAAGGTTGCTTGAGCAAGGCTGCTTGCACGTATACAACTGCGCAACAGGATGGTATACATCATGTACATCATATAATACTAATAACTTACATCAATATTTCCACCCAATAAACAATAAAGTACTTTGTAAATTAAGCCCTTTTTGAAGGAAGGAATTTGTCCTGTGATCCGCAAAAAAAGTTGGAACTGAAATCTGATCCAGACAGTATTATTTGAGAAAGTACTTTTCTGTGGAACAGTAGCAAAAAACTTAAATTTTGACCCCTGGGTTCCAACTTGCAAAATATGAATGGGTCAATATCTATTTTGTCATTTAAACACATAGGAAATAAAAGCTCTTGGCTTTGATCAGACCATTGATGAATGTTATTGTTTTTTTACTTTTTAACCATGTAATTGGACCAAAATTATATTAAAATCCATGCAAAAGTCCAAAATGTGAACCCATAAGTAGTTTCCCTTCAGAAAAGTTGGAGATTCAATTAAATTCTTTTATTCCAGTCTTTAACAAATATACAAATTGTTAACAATAATTGAAAGTGGAGGAAGCCTGAAAATGCAAAAGCTGAAAAAAATAAAGACTCAAATTGATAGCAAAAACAAGAAGCAACTATAAAAGTCAAAATATAATTTTACATCTGTGACCAGTTTGTCAATTTCAGGCAATCTATTGCATGTTCTCATAACAATGAAAATAAGAAGAAGCTTAGATGCAAAAAAAAGGATATTGGTAAGAAAGTTATTTCGATATGTCAATAGAATGATTCATATTCGAGTAATAGGATGTTCTGTTCTTTCTTGTTTTCCAGAAGTTATTTTCTTTAATTTTTGAACGATTGAATTGTAAACATTTAAAATTTAAATGTCTTACTTCTTTTTACTGCTCCTATCTTCTAATATTGGAGAATGAGTCTGTTTCCATGCTTTACGATCATGTGATGCTTCTGCAGCCTTGTTCCAGCTTTTCAATCCAATCCGTTCTCTTTCTTTCTCCACAATTCTTCTTCATGTCATTAATGGTCTCCCCCTCTTTCTTTTTCCATCTGGTGTCCAAGTCAGAGCTATTCTTCTGTAGTTTGTTGGATCTTCGGAGTACATGCCTAATCAGTTTCCATCTTTGCTCTTTCATTGTAATACTCAGTGGCTTCATTTTCATTCTTTCATAGAGCTCCTCTATCAAAGAACAGAAATGAAGCTCCTCTATGAAAGAGTCAAAATGTAGCCACTAAGTCTTACAATGAAAGAGCAAAGGTGGAAACTGATTGGGCATGTGTAAAATTTAAATGTATGATAACTTTACAATTTTAATCCGGGATTGTAACATGTTTCTTTTTCAGGCATTCTTTGAGCGGCTGTTATTGGAGGATCCATCTTTCCATGTTATTTTCATGACAAACACTGACTTGTCATACAAGCAGGAGGAGAAAGAGGCAGGAGAGAAACTGGTTATTCATTACCTTCTGGATTGCTACAAGCGATCATTGAAAGAGTTTGAATGTGCTTATGTAAGTGACTGTTATGGATACATATATTTTATATATATATATATATATATGTATATATATATATTTATTTTTTCACCATCCTTTCATAAAATGTACAAATATATACAAAAGATATCAAATTAAAACAGCAAAGAAAAATAGTATGAAATAAAGGAATAGTAAAATGAACAATTTAAAAGATAATTAACTGGAAAAAGGAATAATGGAAATGGAATGAAACTTGCAAGGAGCTTATGAAACCAATCCTTGAATAAGTCCTTGACCATAGTACAATTAAAGACAGTTGATGGAACTTATATGATAATCAAAACATGGTGGAATATAAAACAAATAAATGATATGGTTTCGTATGGAGTATTAAGTTACTGATACTCGTTTAAAGGTATATGGACAATTAAATCTTTATCAGTGTAGAATTTGGAGATAAACAATCTCAAAAATGAATTGATTAAGGTCCTAATATAATTGAATATATTCAAAGGTTGCTTTTTATGATCCTGCCATGGTGTTATAATTCTTAGAATGTCTTTTGAAATTCCTTAATTTCAATACTTGATAATGATGAGAATGTGTGTTATATGTATATTCATGTAATGGGACGTTCCTGATGAGATTGTGTGTTATATGTATATTCATGTAAGGGAAAGTTTCTGGGATGAGCTGCTCTCTATTAGTAAATAATTGTGGAGATTTAAAAAACATAAGAACATGCAGAGATCTGCCATTCATACCCCACAAATCTGCATGTTAAAGACACGAACAACTAGAATTATAGCACTCTGCAGAGTGCGTGCTTCCGCTCCTGTTCATTTCCCATCCGAAATGCAAATTATTTCAGAAACCCTAGGCTCACCAAGTTATTACCCTAAACAATCTCTTTCTCACTTTTAACATAACAAGATTATGGGCCAAGAAAGGTTAGTCACCCCATAAAAAATATATACTATTGGTCTGAATTGTGATAATTTGCATTCTAAACACTTCAGGATCTACCCTCTGATCATTGTTTTCAGTTTCATTCAGGCTAAGCATTCATTGTTTGAGCTCTGTTTAGCCTAGATTTACATTCCATCATTTTCCTTTCATGCAAGAAGCCAATTGTTTTGATTCTCTTTGATACCAGAGACCACTTCATCTGATTTTCTTATAGTCCAGAAAATTGATTGTTTTGAGTTCTTTTCAGCACATAAATTCATTGTTTAGGACATTCCATTGGAATCCAATGAACAGTTTCAGCTATATAAGTCTTTACAGATCTCATCCTAAAACATTAAATCCAAATTTTAATCAGTTCTTTCTGAAGCAGTAACAAAACCACAGACCAAATTTAATCAAAATCCAATCATTACTTATTGTGATGTATTGATAACAGACAAACAAATAGACAATCAGAGGTGAAAACATAACCTCCGCCAACCGCCAACGAAGCGGAGGTCATCAAATAGCCATTTGTTAATAACATTATAAATTATTGGTATGTTGGACTTAATAACATTTTAGCGTGTTACCTTTACCTGTCTGATGGCCTTTGAGTCAAGTTAAAGAAATAGTTATTTCAAAAGGAAGCAAAAGATAATGTGAAATACAGCACACAAACATTTGTCGAAAGCACCTTTGAATTGTAATGAAAACTTATAAAGCATTTTCTCGTTTGCAGGGTAAAGCTGAGGAGTATGTGAACAAGTGCAGGAACATAATTGTGTCCAACACAGTAACTTGCCTGTTGACCTCAGAGGTTTATAACGATCAGAACACGCATGGACAGTTGCTGGATTTGCTTCTCAATGCATTTGCTGCCCAAGGTTGGTGCAATTTGGATTAAATGGATACGTTTGCTTTGTAAACTGTTTTAGTCACATAATTTTGAATAAAATACGGAGTATGCTGTTTTTTATATTGATATGACAGTGCGGATGTAGTGAAAAGCATTGAAACTAAAAAAGATCATTACGTATTCTGTCCTTGCTTGCCCCCTGTACAACTTCCCAGAGCTTCCCTTGCTGCCCACAACTTATTCGCCGAGCTCTTACAAAAAAAACCTCGGGATAAAATTATCTTCTTCCTTCATCATGCTTCCCTCTACAACCATATTTAGTCCTCCTTCCCCACCCCCTCTCTCTCTACATTATTTTTTCCACCCATACACCTCCTCTCTCGATCCCAGCTTTCTGGCTTTTAGTTCTCGAGTTTCTCTCAATCTTTCCCTGTTTACTCTCCTTCCTACCTCTGTAATTATCTAACCTCTCAGGCACAATTTGACCCTTGCTATTGTGGTGCCATTAAATTCTCATCAAATTAACAAACAAACTGTACTTTTTTATCACTTCAATTTTGTTCTTCATTGTTGAAATGTTGTTCAATTTTGTTAATGCATTGAAATACTTTAAAAGATATGAACAGTAAAAAGTTATCTTTGAAATATATAAGACATTTGTATCCCACCCTAAACATTGTCATGTACCTTTTGAGGTTTCACCACCATTGCATTCCCTTAGTTCAAGTCAAACCTTTATTAATTGAAGCAGAGACCAACATTGTAATATTTCCTTTTAGCCAAGCAGTTTGATATTTTGGGACACATCCTTGTCCATTATTTCACAAAGTCCACTGAAGTTTCTCAACGTTTCTCTGCTGTTACCATCTCCATACTACCTTGATTCCTGTCTACCACATCTTTAAAGAAATAGTTTAGTGGTCAAGCATGTTCATTTTATATGAAAGAGGACTTCAAAAGAAACAAAATGGTTAAAAAAGCATTGTAAAATCTTATTTCATTCAAGTTTGGTATCATTTCTGTAGAAACGACTGAAAACAGACTAGTTGTGATGTCACAGCTTCAAGACTCATCAAAGTCTTTATGAATTATAAAGAAAGTTGATTTAATTTTGTTCACTATTTAAATTATTTTTCCTCAAACTTTCTTTAGGTGGTATATTATAAATGCCCTTCCTAGATTCAGTTTTACTACTTTTTGGACATATCCAATGATTTCTAAGCCACAAAATTGCAGGACAAAATATAATAGAATACATAAAGACAGAGGAATCTGAGGTTATGATATCACAACTAATCTGATTTCAGTCGTTTGTATACAAATGATACCAAACTTTAAACTTAAATATCTCCTTAACGGAATAAGATGTTTGAATGCTTTCTTCACCATTTTGTTTCTTTTGAAGTGCTCTTTCATATAAGATGAACATGCTCGACTACTGAAATAATCCTTTAAGAAGAACGCATAACTGATTGTATAATACCCTTCTGTTGTTGTTGTGGTTTGCTCAGTGCATCCATATTCTGAGCCGAGAGGCCCGGGTCTGATTCTTGGCTGGGTCATACCAGAGACTTTAAAAATGGCACCTGCTGCTTCTTTGTCAGATGCTCTATATTTAGAGGATGGAACAAGGTAACAGTTTTGTATGGTTGGTGATATGCCATTGTGGTTGCACCAGGGCATTTCCTTGCCCTATCATAGCCCCAGGAAATTAGGTTTGGTTTTGGAGTGTGTGGGAGGTTGATTTTTGTAAGTGATTTGGTACTTTGTTGAATAGCCCATGTACATGCTATGAATTTTATTATTTTATTTACCCCCTATCACTTTGTTAGAGTGCACAGATGTCGCAAACTTTTTCTTGGAAGTCGCGGATGCTCTGAAGCTGGATGAAGATTTACCCCTCCAAGATGCCATGAGTCCCATCTTAGACCAACTGTACAAGAAAATGGGCACCAGCCCTTCTCTGTTTGATCCTATGAATTATGCTTATTGTGAAGTATTGCATCTATTTACCAAGAGAGCCTTTTTAGCAGAGGTAAGATATCTTCATTATTATTAGTGGTAATTATCTTCATCATTTTTATGATATATTCATTATTATCTCCATCATTTGAAGATATCTCCACAAACATATTTTTTAATTATCAGTAATTGCCCACAGGGAATGAAGAGGATGAACAAACAAACAAAACATTGTCATGAGGGGTTTCTGTATTAGAGATCAAATTTTGATCAGGACATTCTTTTAATGTTGTAAATAGCTAATTTAATTTCAGAGTTATGACCACTTCAACATTTTTGTGAATGTATATCAGCAATTCTTAATAGGCAGCCCATGGGCCAAATCTGGCCTGCTAGACAATCCAATCTGGCCCGCGAACAATAGTCATTATAATGCAATACAGTGCATTGCATGTAAGATCAATCCGATTGAGATCGGTAAAAATTGCAAAATACTCGTTTATTTTGATTTTTTCCTAGGCAGATCAATTCACTAAAACATCGCAGCTTATTAAATAAAATGTTATCTTTAGTTCTGCTATAAATTGGTCTCGCGGCTTGTCAAAGGAAGGTAGATAAGAGAACCGCCGACATCTGACGTACATCCTTTTAATCACGCATGCTCTCAACTTGTTTGTATTCATGGCTTGTTAAGATGGATTTTATTTGTCACATGACGTTGGTTTTGCCACGCGATTGGCCCATGTCCTGAAGCTGTTGTGAAATGATGGCCCTTTGCAAAATTTAATTAAGAACCCTTGATGTATATCAAAAGATGACACATTAAGTTGAGGGCTTTCTCAAGATATTTATGTACTTCTTTAAGTTTTGTAATGTTCTTCAAAAATAGCCATTGATGACTTGATCTGCTCCATTAAAATATGATTTGGGGAAAACCAAAGTCTTAGCATTATGCTATTTTATATATTCTTTAATAAGATTGAAAAGCTATGATTACACTTTGTATTTTATGAGAAAAAAATCATTTCACATTTTCTGTATAACATAACATAACATAACAAGATTACAGGCTAAGAAGGGTTATTTACTCCATAAAAAGCCTAAACTAACACCACCACCACACACACAAAAAATCAAAGACACCCAGAGTTAGTAAAGAACTTATTAATGTTGACCTGAAATTAAACAGAATTGGAGCTAATTACCCACTCAGACAAACCATTCCACTCATTACCAATTCTTTGCAAAAAGCTAAAATGCCGAATATCTATCCATGAGAACACTTTGGTCAAGTTCAAACTGTTACCATGTGTCACGTGAGGATTAGCTAAAATATGCAACAAATAACAGGAAGTAAAAGCATCACTACCAGATAGGAACTTAAAAACCTGAATCATATCGCCACATACTGACTCAAGCGTTGTCAAATCAAGAATTTGCAACCTAGATTCATAAGAGAGATTCCTTACTTCAGGAATAAGTCTAGTGGCTCTTCACTAAACCTGCTCCAAAATGAACTTATCCTTCTCATAAAAGGGACTCCAAGCCTGAATAGCATACTCAAGGTGAGGCCTGACTAACTGCTTATATAAATTAACAACAACCTCTCTACAAATGTATCAAATGTGATTTTCTTTCAAACAAAATTTGTGGAATAAAATTCCTAAACACTTGCACAATTACATAAGATTACTGGTAATGAAATGAAATGTTTGAAACTAAATGTTCAGATGTCAATGTACTTTTTTATTTGCTTACTTATTCCATTAATCTAACTTTGTTAGTCTCACCCATTCATCCTATTTCAAATCAGTTATGATGATGACATTTTTATATCGACTATTCAAAGAATACTTTCTACTACCCCTGGTGCCATGTCCGCTTAAAACTTTGGAAGAGTTTCTTTGTTGGTTAAAGTTTTTGTTTGTTTCTTATGATAATAACATTCTTTTGACAGAACTTGTTAGACCATACTACACCCAGAAATATAGGACAAGCAAAGGCTTATGAGGAAACTCTCTTTGGTTTCATCCTATCGCTGTCTTGCCTTCCACAACCCAACAAACCGGCCGAGTTCTTTGAGAAACCCTCAAGGTCGACCCAAAGAGATCATCGGGCCACAATGGAATACCTCTGGCAGGTACAGTCTTTGCTATCAAATTTGAAGTACTAAGAAAATGATTTAGTTATTTCTGTTTCTGATTCAAATTTCTTTGTTTTAGGTTAGGTTATTTTCTCATTTTCTTTAGTGCATTCGATGTAATAAGCACCCATGCTTTATTAAGTGCTCACCCAACATATTCTCTGACTGATAACATATCCCAACATTAACAACTAATGAATGCTACTTACATTTCTTTAAAATGTTGGATGTCTTATTCTTGCAATGAATGTTGTTAGCAGCAGTAAGAAGCACAGCCAGTAAACATGAGATCCACCAAGCTGATTGAAGCCAAATTCACCATTATCATCAGCAAACCAACAAAATAATAATTGAAATCTCTATAAGTTATCAGTTATGGCTTTCCAACACTTCAGACTAACTGAATGTAATGCTTACGGGATGGTTTAAGGTCATCAAGGACCCCCAAACCATCCCAAACAAGTAAGAAATGAAACAATTTTTATGCTTAGATGAGGGGTGTATTGCTTATATATATTTTCAAATTGTAAAGTTATCCAGAGTTAGCATAATTCCTCGGTCATAAAATCATTAGTTTGACCTCATGGATTTACCACCAAAGTTGCAAGTTTTCTTCTAAAATTATTCATTTTTGTTTAAATGTAGTGAGTGAAAAATAGTCAAAGTATTCATGTTTTTTCATTATTTTTAAGATACTCTTTTCTTGATTTTCTAGAAGTATGAAAGATTTTTTCAAGGCATCAATTTACGTTATAGAAGTTGATTTTGTACAGTTAGTATCTTTCAAAGCACCAAAGAACTATTGACAATACACTCTGTTTGACTTTTTGAGTAAATGATTAGTTTTTTTGTTTGCTTAAGCTGCAATTAGATCTGCAATTAAATCTTTTCTGTAATGATCTATAAGGATATGTCTGTGAGTAAATATTGAGTAGAAGAAGATAAACATTCTGCAATTAAGTCTTTTCTGTAATGATCTATAAGGATATGTCTGTGAGTAAATATTGAGTAGAGGAAGATAAACATTATGCAGCATTATTTTCAAACAGAACATTTTAAGTATTAAATGAAGAGTATGTTTCTCATTTTTGTTTCAGCCTTTGTTTAAATTGAATGAATGGATGTATCAGATCTTCAGGTTAATTTTCAAGTCTTCCCCAGAGAACAGAAATAAACTACTGTTCTGGCTTGGTAGTTGTCTGGATGCTAATGCAGGTAGGTAGCCAAAACTTCGATGTGGTGTTTATTCTCACATATATTGTCATTTGTATTTACCAGAGCTGCAAGGGCTTACAAGATGTTTGCTTATTGCGACTATGAAGGTTGAACTTTTGTGATGGTCTTCCATACCCCTCTATCCAGCATTCAGTTCTTGATATTTTCTGCAAGGAGTTTGGAATGAATGAGATGTAATTACTCTAGATAATGGTGATGGTGAGGTTGATTTAGCAACAATGCTGCAACAAGCTCTCAGCTACTTCGGGCATATAGCCACACATAAAAAAAATTACAAGGAACAATTGAAGGCTTACAACAAACTGGAAAGAGTGGTGTGTCATCACAAAAGTCATGAGCTGTCAGCCATGATGGAGACTTACCAACCAACCAACAACTGGTTCAAATAACTCATATGAAAGCATCTTTTTTATTTTGCCTTATTAAAGACGATCAACTCTTTTTAATGATTTTCTCCGCTTTCCACAGGTCGTTCAAAACTCTGGTCTAGACAGCTCCCTAATTATCACTTGGTATACGCCAGTGATGCCTTCTTCCTCAACCTTGGAGCAGTACTACTTATGTTTTGTAATCCGTTCACCAAACCTGACACAGATGGTATATTAATTGTTGATCTCACATACGGAAATACAAAGCTTAAGGATCCAAAAAGTGAATCTGAGATGAACCAGAGAGGAGTCCATGTCAGAGGTGAGGTCTCAGCCCCACTTGTTGTGTCTGCAACCACAAAATCCCCCAGATTAAGGACAGGCAATGAACATTATTGTAAATTAAGACTTTTTTCATTTTGATTATTACTTCCGCTAATGAAGTTGAACAGAGGCTATGTTTGTGACTGCGTTTTTGATTGTTTGCCATTAAGATATTCAAGAACTGATGATTGGATTTGGATTACATTGTGTGTGTTGTGGTTGCTGCTTTAAGAAAGAGGTCATTACAATTTGAGACTCATTGGAACAGGGGGAGGATCCAAATGGAGGGGTAGGGATGTTTTAGGATGAGATCTGTGAAGACTTTTAGTTCAAACTTTCCAATGGAACGTGCTGAACAATGAATTCATGTCCTGAAAGGATTTCCTGGAAAATCAAAACAATTGTTTTTGGCATAAGTGGAAAAGGACGGAATATGAATCTTCCCTGAAAGAACTCAAACAATGAAAGCTTAGCCTAAATAAAACTGAAAACAGTGAAGGTAGATAACCCTGAAGTGTCTATAATGAAAATGGCAAATACTGCTTAAAAGTGAGGAAGAGATTTGGGGGTAATCTTAGTGGGTCTAGGATTTCTTAGATAGATTGTATTGAGGATGTGCGTGAATTTTAAGTAATAGGCAGATAGGCATGCTGGAATTATCAAGCAGGCGGAGGTATGTGCTCTACGGAGGGCTAATAATCTAGTTACCTTATGTGGTAGCCACTTTGAATGACAGCATGGGAAACTGTCAAACAATTTAGTATTGATATTGATAATGATAGATGCAGTTAGATTTATTGTTCAGTAGATTCCAGGGAGTTGAAATGTTGGACTGCCCTGCTGTAGACCAAACGTCTCCAGCACCCAGCAGCTCAGGTGGTAATCAATAGTGCAACAAGAACCTTCTACATTCGGTAGCATTCTCATCAAATGATGCAATCTTTCATCAATTCAGTGTGTGAGCTGTTAAACAAAATGTTGAGTGTAAACTGGTTGCTTTTAACACAGGTTGACATATGCATTAATGGGTGAAGTGAGTTATATAAGCTTGCATTATTGAAGAAGCAAGACACATGTACCTAAAGAAATAAAGGTTACCCTTCTTACATCACAAATGTCTTGAAAATAAAGAAAAAGAAAATGCTAAAATTTGAATTGTTTGTAGGAAGAAAAAAAAATAGGTGATTTCTACCTGCCAAAGAATCTAATATGTATGTCCATACACTGAGGTTATATGTTGTCTTCTCACCGTGCTGCCCGTAAAGCCTAAAATGTACTGTATGTCCATAGGCTGAGGTTATGTTGTATATTCACCATTGAATTTCTTATCAAGGTCTTCAAGATGAAACAATGCTTGTGAAGATTGAAGATGAACCCCAGACAAGCGAATCACCATCACCCTCAGGACCGTACAAATTTCCAACTGATATATTTTTCCTGACGCAAAAGTGCCTCAGTATAGGCTTCCACAACGTGCTCGAGATGTTCTACCAGATTAATCGTCAGCTACATCAGGTGACCAACACCTATCAGAACACAGTGAGGGTTGCCGGGGAAACAGGGAATCCTATGGTTGCTAGGCTACATGAGCAAATGGAGAGAGGTGAACAAATTTTTACGCTTGAAATGCTGTATGTCTTTTATTATTCCTTTGGGTTTTTTGAACTGCAAATTTAAACTTGATAAAATTTAATGATAAGAAAGTAGTAATGATATAAAAGGTTTGTAATGCACACATGTCCACTCTGCTCAATATCCTACTCTCGGCTCAAACCTTACAAAAAAGTTTCAAATTTCAAGGTGGTCACAGACATATTTCAACCCTAAACCAGGATTGAAGGACCCTGAAACCCCAGAAATGGCTTAAGAACCCAGACAATACCTGGTTTCCTGTTTTTTTTCTTTTTTCTAACAAGCTTGACCAAGTCCAAAATGTTGACCTAGAATGTCACTGTTTCTACACAGGGCTTGAGCTGGGTTGATACAGGTTAAAGCCCTGACACAACACCTGTCCAGCATAGGGCCATATATATCCTTGTGTTGTGCACATTGTAATGTCAAGTTATTTCGGCTTAAGTGCCTAACGTCAGGTTATTTTAGGCTCAAGTGCCCATTATCTGGTTGGCTCAAGTGCTCAATTTACTTTAGGCTCAATGTTCAATATCAGGTTATTTTAGGCTCTAGTAATCAGTATCAGATTATTTCAGGCTCAAGTTATCAGTATCAAGTTATTTAAGGCTCAAGTTATCAGTATCAGGTTATTTTATGCTCAAGCCCTCAATATCACGTTACTTTCGGTGCAAGTTCTCAATATCAGGTTATTTTCGAGATATGATAGATATTTTATAGTTCTTAAGCTAAAGATTGAGGTGGTACAACAGAAGTTTCTCAGAACTTGAAATATACTTTTGTCCTCTATTTACAGCAATGACCCTATTCCTGTCTTTCCGATCCCAACTCCTGGAATCCAGCTTTGTGCAGAACTCATTCAATCTACATATAGCAACTGCTCAACTTCTTATTCACATTGCTACCAGCCCTAGTAAGAAAACAACCCTTTCTATCCCTTCATATCCATTGCCATCAACAACTCCTCGTATCCTTGGCAACATTCCAGAGATGGTTGCAGAGAATCTTGTTGACTTCTTGATGTTTGCGAGGAGGTTTGCAGAGCAAAGCATGGAGGACCAGTCGGATGCCTTGAAGCACATCATGACATTCATTGTGGTATTCATGGGCAATAAGACATTTATGAATAATCCGCATCTCAGAGCTAATCTTGCTGAAGTCTTGGATGGGATGCTGCCTATCAGAGATGAACTGAATCCTAACAGGCTTGTGGTAAACATGTAAGTATCTATAGTACAGACCTGCTTTGTCCTCTTACCCGCATGTCCTGGGTTCGAACCCCGGTGGGTCTGCAACCAGTGAGTTCACAACTGGTTATCAAAGGCCGTGGCCGTCTTGATATAATGTCCAGCACTGGATGCTTTCGGGACATTAAACTATGCTATGCTATGCTATGCTATGCTATATTATTGAAAGTTTAATTAATCTTTTCGAGTTTATGTATAGACCTTTTAAATCTGAGTCAGCAATTTCTGAAACACTAATTGAAATGATATTATGTGGCTGAAAATCTAGTTGACCAACCAAATACTGGGGGATTCTTGGCCGTATGCATGATTTACGCAGGGTGTTGTGCCAAGTTTATGAATAAAATACTTTAAAACACTAAATCATATGTGCATTAAACATGCAGGTAATAAGCCTACATGCATTGCTGCTTACAACGTTTCCTGCAGAAACTGCAGCTGATTGGTTGGGTAGTAAACGGGAAAATTCTCCCAGCAGCTGATTGGTTGAAGTACTGAAGTAATCAGAATTGGCTCAAATTGGTTTGAAATAGTCTATAAGAGGAAGGAAGACAAGTAGCAGCTATACTTACCTCTACTTTTGTCCATACAATATAAAGTTACATGTAGGGTAACAGTCTTGAATATTCTAAAGGTACATGTAGGGTAACAATATTTAGGTAACAATATTGAATATTCTAAAGGTACATGTAGGGTAACAACATAGAATATTCTAAAGGTACATGTAGGGTAACAATATATGATATTCTAAAGGTACATGTAGGGTAACAATATTGAATATTCTAAAGGTACATGTAGGGTAACAATATTGAATATTCTAAAGGTACATGTAGGGTAACAATATAGAATATTCTAAAGGTACATGTAGGGTAACAATATTTAGGGTAACAATATTGAATATTCTAAAGGTACATGTAGGGTAACAACATAGAATATTCTAAAGGTACATGTAGGGTAACAATATATGATATTCTAAAGGTACATGTAGGGTAACAATATTGAATATTCTAAAGTTACATGTAGGGTAACAATATTGAATAATCTAAAGGTACATGTAGGGTAACAAAATTGAGTATTCTAAAGGTACATAGAGGGTAACAATATAGAATATTCTATAGGTACATGTAGGGTAACAATATTTGGGGTAACAAAATTGAATATTCTAAATGTTCATGTAGGGTAACAATATAGAATATTTTAAAGGTACATGTAGGGTAACAATATTGAATATTCTAAAGGTACATGTATATTTAGAATTGAATATTCTAAATGTTCATGTAGGGTAACAATATAGAATATTCTAAAGGTACATGTAGGGTAACAATATTGAATATTCTAAAGGTACATGTAGGATAACAATATAGAATATTCTAAAGGTACATGTAGGATAACAATATTAAATATTCTAAAGGTACATGTAGGGTAACAATATTGAATATTCTAAAGGTACATGTACATGTAGGGTAACAATATTGAATATTCTAAAGGTACATGTAGGGTAACAATATTGAATATTCTAAAGGTACATGTAGGGTAACAATATTGAAAATTCGAAAGGTACATGTAGGGTAACAATATAGAATATTCTAAAGGTACATGTAGGGTAACAATATTGAATATTCTAAAGCTACATGTAGGGTAACAATATTGAATAATCTAAAGGTACATGTAGGGTAACAAAATTGAGTATTCTAAAGGTACATAGAGGGTAACAATATTGAATATTCTATAGGTACATGTAGGGTAACAATATTTAGGGTTTTACAATATTGAATATTCTAAAGGTACATGTAGGGTAACAATATAGAATATTTTAAAGGTACATGTAGGGTAACAATATTGAATATTCTAAAGGTACATGTAGGGTAACAATATAAAATATTCTAAAGTTACATGTAGGGTACAATATTAGATATTCTAAAGGTACATGTAGGGTAACAATATAGAATATTCTAAAGGTACATGTAGGGTAACACAATTGAGTATTCTAAAGGTACATGTAGGGTAACAATATAGGATATTCTAAAGGTACATGTAAGGTAACAATATAGAATATTCTAAAGGTACATGTAGGGTAACAATATTGAAAATTCTAAAGGTACATGTAGGGTAACAATATTGAATATTTTAAATGTACATGTAGGGTAACAATATTGAATATTCTAAAGGTACATGTAGGATAAGAATATAGAATATTCTAAAGGTACATGTAGGGTAACAATATTGAATATTCTAAAGGTACATGTAGGGTAACAATATTGAATATTCTAAAGGTACATGTAGGGTAACAATATAAAATATTCCAAAGGTACATGTAGGGTAACAATATTAAATATTCTACAGGTACATGAAGGGTAACAATATAGAATATTCTAAAGGTACATGTAGGGTAACAATAATGAATATTCTGAAGTTACATGTAGGGTAACAATATTGAATTATCTAAAGGTACATGTAGGGTAACAAAATTGAGTATTCTAAAGGTACATGTAGGGTAACAATATAGAATATTCTATAGGTACAGGTAGGGTAACAATATTTAGGGTAACAATATTAAATATTCTAAAGGTACATGTAGGGTAACAATATAGAATATTCTAAAGGTACATGTAGGGTAACAATATTGAATATTCTAAAGGTACATGTAGGGTAACAATGTAGAATATTCTAAAGGTACATGTAGGGTAACAATATTGAATATTCTAAAGGTACATGTAGGGTAACAATATTGAATAATCTAAAGGTACATGTAAGGTAACACAATTGAGTATTCTAAAGGTACATGTAGGGTAACAATATAGAATATTTTAAAGGTACATGTAGGGTAACAATATTGAATATTCTAAAGGTACATGTAGGGTAACAATATTGAATATTCTAAAGGTACATGTAGGGTAACAATATTGAATATTCTAAAGGTACATGTAGGATAACAATATTGAATACTCTAAATGTACATGTAGGGTAACAATATTGAATATTCTAAATGTACATGTAGGGTAACAATATTGAATATTCTAAAGGTACATGTAGGATAACATTATAGAATATTCTAAAGGTACATGTAGGGTAACAATATTGAATATTCTAAAGGTACATGTAGGGTAACAATATTGAATATTCTAAAGGTACATGTAGGGTAACAATATAAAATATTCTAAAGGTACATGTAGGGTAACAATATTAAATATTCTAAAGGTACATGTAGGGTAACAATATTGAATATTCTAAAGGTACATGTAGGGTAACAATATTGAATATTCTAAAGTTACAGGTAGGGTAACAATATGGAATAATCTAAAGCTACATGTAGGGTAACAACATAGAATATTCTAAAGGTACCTGCAGGGTAACAATTTAGAATATTCTAAAGGTACATGTAAGGTAACTATTTGGAATATTCTGAAACATGTAGGTACATGTAGGATAGCAATATATGCAATTTAAAATACTGCTTTTAGTAGTACTAAGTGTATAATTTCCAATTAGATGAGCTATCAAATACACCGAAAGTCACTCTATTCTGCCATTTTCTTGGACAGTAAGATCTCTAATATTTCGTTGTCTTGAGACAAGCTTTGTGTAAGCCGTAATATTATTAGTAGCGTAATTATATGTTTATAGTAATTATATGTTTATAGTAATTATATGTTTATAGTAATTATATGTTTATAGTTACACATCCCATCTCTTTCGTTTTTGTCTCCCAAGGTTTAACAGAGAGAGGGTTTTTAAAGAGCACCCTCTTGGTTCCCGTCTTTCTCACGCTCTTCTTAGCATCTTCGTAGATATTGAATTCACAGGTGATGCCCACCAGTTTGAACAGAAGTTTAATTACCGAAGGCCGATGTACAAAATACTCAAGTACTTGTGGAGTCTTCAACACCATAGAAACAGCTTCAAGGTCATTTTTGTTCAAGTTATTTTTGGCATTGGTTCATACATATTCCTTGATTTACATAAAACAGTGTGTTGAGCATATGTGAGTAGTGTTGTATCTTTGATGTAGATACAGTCTTGGACAAAACTGTTGGAACAGTTCAGCATCGCAACAA
This sequence comes from Chiridota heheva, assembly GCA_020152595.1. Lineage (NCBI taxonomy): Eukaryota > Metazoa > Echinodermata > Holothuroidea > Apodida > Chiridotidae > Chiridota > Chiridota heheva. The sequence continues at coordinate 176,443 of JAIGNY010004470.1, forward strand.
GCTAAATATCTTTTGATTCTAGATTATTTTTTTCTTTGATATTTAACCTCTCCGCCCTTTTTATTGTTGGATTCTCTGTGATTTCGCCTATATTATTTGAAATTGAGAAAAATCCATGAAATATGGTCAGCATTGAATGGGAGTAGGAGCATTATGCAAATGTCCTAGAAGTTTAAAAAAAACGTACTAATTAAAAATGATAGAATACAGAACGAAGAACCACCAAACAAAAGTGCCAGTATTGATGATGTATGGATGTTGAATAGTAAAGAATAGAAAATATATTCATAAAAGCAGTACACATTTTTACGTAGTCTTCCATTGAGTTTTGTCCAAGATTGTAGCTATCATGTTCTGTGTAGATATCTTTGACAGGCAATAAAAGTCTGCCATTTGTACCATCATTAACACAAAACTAAAACAAATGGAACTGGATTTGGTTTGAAAGCAACAGACGTCTGGTTGTTTCAGTATTTTTTGATAGCCAGGCTCATCCCTGATTTATAAATGCACTTGTCAATTGTGTGACTCACCCCAGGACAATGTGAAGCATGCACCAAAGTGGGTGGACAAAACATGTACAGTGACGTACCCCTCAGTCATTTAGGTGACTGACATTATTTGTGAAATGACTTACCCCAAATCAATTACCTCTGTAGAAAGTTAATGGGTGTGAAGTAACCCAACCCAGAGTCACTCTGGTGACTGACAATTTGGTACAATGATGCACATGTGAGTCACTATTTCATATGTCAATGACTCATCTTTGACTGACATTGCAGGGAGTAGTAAGGGTGAGTCATACAACTGACAAGTGCATAATGCATTGCATTTATAGCTGCTGTGTAACATCTCAAACAATACTCCATACATGTGATTCAGAACCACATTGGGTTTACATCAATTTTTAACTGTGCCAATTGAACCATTGGTCTTATCTAAGTTGACCTTTACTGACCAATATCCCCTCACCATACAGATGCAATCAACCATTACAGGTGTCTAATTCATGTACTGTGTCTTTTTGTTCATGCAGGTTCTGGCTGACGATGCTGTAGCAAATATTGAAGAGCACCCACCTCCTCTCTTTTTGCAGTTTATCAATCTCTTAGTGAATGACTCCATCTTTATGTTGGATGAAGCGATGACAGTAAGTTTTCATGTAATCACGAGTAAAGTGATGCTTTTGATCCTCAGTTGTACAGGATGGCGATGACAAGTGACTCAGTATGATGCTTGATAAGGAAAGTTAGGTTCTGAATTGTAAAAGACTTTCTTATCTGAGTTAAGTGATCATCTCCATCCTAAGTTGTATAGGATAGTAGAGACTAAGAATAAAGCTAAATCCTGACACGGCCATGGCCTGACTCGGTGTAAGTGGATGAGAGCACATGACTCCCCGTTGATAGGAGGCATACATAGTATGTAATAACCTGTTATAGTTTACTGCTCCATTTTTTATCTTTCTGTAGAATCTAAAACAAATCAAAGAAATGCAGGAACAGAAGGACAAGGGAGAATGGAAAGCGTTGCCAGCCAGCGAACGCCAACAGAGAGAGACAAACCTCAGAACCAACGGCACCATCGCAAAATTCTTCAACGTTATGTCCAGAGAATCAGTGGAGGTCCTCACGTACATCACATCGGGTAAAAGAGTGATGTTTGATGACTCTTTGCATTGTCATTGTATGTTTTAACAGTCTATGGACATGTAGCATGATAAAACAAAGAATTTACAAAGAAAATTCAAAGGTCACCCTGTAATAATACATCATAACATTTACATAAAATATGCAAATTATGCCCGAGATTCAAAAAACGCTGTAAAATGGTCAATGTTTAAACGATTTTATGAAATCGGTGGCTATTATGTTTGTATCTATGATATCTCTTAGAATAAAGTGGATTGGGAATTTTCTTTGCACAAATGATTATATATGTGAAGAGCATTGTCTATACTTAATGGGGAGGTGAAGTGTGCATATTAATAAGGTTATTTCTAACAATAGACTTTCGTACAAAATGTTAAAAAAGCGCATAACTAAGTTATGAATGGTGTACATTTATGTAACTTGGCATAGGAGTAGACAACATGGGTACTGTTCAAATGAGCATGATTGGGGATTATGTGTGTGCATTTTAATTAGCTTTTTTGCATAACAATGAAAGGATCCACATAAAAAAAAATCCATGGTCTCCCTGTAATAATACATCGTAAAATTTGCATAAAATATGCAAATTATGCCTGAGATTAAAAAAAGGGTGTAATGGTCAATGTCTAAACGATTTTTATGAAATTGGTGGCTGTTATGTTGGTTTTTGATATATTTAAAAGCAAAAAACTAATGTTGCTTTCACATGCATATACATTAAAGACTTTGTTGCATTTTTTAATGTTTGCTACTAGTTCTTAGATTCAAAAAGATATCAATGAAAAACATGTAATTTCTACATTATATTATAATTAGTGCTGTCACGACATGGCTATATTACATATTGATTATTGTGGAGAAAAATATATTGGTACATCGCGATACTTTTCAAGAAAACTGACTCTCGACACAATTTGCTAATATCATTAACGTTACTTTTTTTATGATGAACGCAAGAAAAAATGATTTGCAGATCTAGCAGATGACATGATCGCGTGACTATTACTTTCATCACGCATCATGCACGTGTTTGGTAATTTAGTCAACGTTACCGAATCATGGAATTTAGTCAACGTTACCGAATCATGGAAGTAAGAGCCGGAGAGGCACGTTCTGGGCCAATTTTTTGTTCTTTTTGCCAACTTACATCGAAATGTGCCAGTGTGGGGTGAAGGAGCACGATTTTTAATTAGTTTTTTATGTTTCACAATATTTTTGCACAATTTTAATGGCCTAAACTGGACTTTTAGATTTAATACCGTAACGTTGAAATTATAGCGTACGAAGTAGCCTAGCCTAGTAGCACAAAAATTTCTTAGTTAAGTATTAAATTTTGGTATCGTGATGTCGCGAGAGGCATATTTCATGTTTTGGGAGATATCGCGATAATCGACATGTCATGACAGCACTAGTTATAAGTTTTGCCAATTTCATTATAAAATAAATGTTGGGTTGATTATCAGATGAGAATCACTCAGATCTCACAGAAAACTTTCATTGGTTTGAATTATTGGTAGGAGCGGTTGAAAGGTAAGCAAGATACGTTTGATACTCATTTTCTATATGTTTCTTCCTTTTTTAGAAATCCAAGATGTTTTTACCCACCCTGTTTTGGTTAACAGGATAGCAAGCATGTTTAATGACTTCCTGCTGAAATTGGTAAGTTTTGAGTTTTTAAGTAATGCATGTGATGTGTAACCTGACCTTTGATAGGTCATAAGGTCCAGTCTCCTATTCAAAGTTGGGGTATTTGGAGCTGGGTATCACATTTCAATCTTAAATCTAGACGTCTCTCTACATCAGGTATGTTTCTTACTAGCTGCCCAACCTGACAGCTCTGGTGTATGTCAAATTTAGGTATGAAATGGCATGATTTTTGGCAAACATGAAACAATATCTTTCCTTAGGAGAAATGGTCCATCAATCATTCACAGTAAATGCACATCATTGCCTCAGACATTATGATACACAGCTATTTTTATCACCAGTTTGAAAAGAAACTTCTCCCACTAAGACACCTAACAGGGATGAGTGATTTCAATCACAAAAGTGTCTTGATTATTCAGCTCTGGCTATGTGTAATCTTATACACACAAATAGCCTTGGGCTACTTGGCTGTGGTTTGCTTGGGAATGGCAGATAAACAATCATTGTTTTAGTGGAAACACAATACACTGAACAGGAAGTCCGGTTGGTAATTGTCATACCTGATTTTCAAGATTAACTCAGGTGTCAGGTGCGGGAAGGCTTTAAGAGAAGCTTTTTGGCATGAAGAAAAAAATGATGCACAATAAAGCTTTTACTTGTAGGAAGACTTTTTGAGAGGCAGATATAAGCTCTCTTCCCGTGAACAAGTTGAGGGTGGTTCAAATTCATGAAAATTTCATCACTACCCAACAAAATTGGATGTAGGGGGAATGATTGAATTTGAATCTTACCTGAAAGGAACTCAAACAATGAATGCTTAGCCTGTATAAAACTAAAAACAATGACTTGACCTTGGAAGAAATCAGTCATAAGGCAGATAACCCTGAAATGTGTAGAATGCAGCATTACAGATCAAAAGTGAGAAACATTTTGGGGGATAACACATGGTGGGCCTAGGATTTCTGAGGTAGATTGCTTTGGGGATGAGGAGTGAACTGTAAAAATTACTTTGCATGCTAGAATTGCCAAGGGGGCAGAGGTATATTCTATTTTGTAACTGTTTCTCTTGTTAATTAGTGTCATGAACCTTTACCTGTTGAGCTTAAAGCTTCAATTATGTAGTGGTAATTAACTGATCTTTTTAATGGAAGCAAAAGAAGGTTAAAAAAGTGTCTTCAACTTATATATGAGTCTGATCTCCTTAGATGGATGATACAACATTGAATTTTGGGAAACAATGAAGTGAGCTAGTAGAAGGGTGAGATTCAGGAACTTATATATGAGTGATCTCCTTAGATGGATGATACAACATTGAATTTCGGGAAGCAATGAAGTGAGCTAGTAGAAAGGTGAGATTCAGAAACTTATGTATGAGTCTGATCTCCTTAGATGGATGATACAACATTGAATTTTGGGAAGCAATGAAGTGAGCTAGTAGAAGGGTGAGACTCAGGAACTTATATATTAGTGATTTCCTTAGATGGATGATACAACATTGAATTTTGGGAAGCAATGAAGTGAGCTAGTAGAAGGGTGGGGTTCAGGAACTTTTATATGAGTGATCTCCTTAATGGATGATACAACATTGAATTTCGGGAAGCAATGAAATAAGCTATTAGAATGGTGAGATTCAGGAAATTATATAAGAGTGATCTTTTTAAATGGATGATACAACATTGAATTTCGGGAAGCAATGAAGTGAGCTAGTAGAAGGGTGAGATTCAGGAACTTCTATAGGAGTCTGATCTCCTTAGATGGATAATACAACATTGAATTTTGGGAAGCAATGAAGTGAGCTAGTAGAAGGATGAGATTCAGGAACTTATATATGAGTGATCTCCTTAGATGGATGATACAACATTGAATTTTGGGAAGCAATGAAGTGAGCTAGTAGAAAGGTGAGATTCAGGAACTTATATATGAGTGATCTCCTTAGATGGATGATACATCATTGAATTTTGGGAAGCAATGAAGTGAGCTAGTAGAAGGGTGAGATTCAGGAACTTATGTATGAGTCTGATCTCCTTAGATGGACGATACAACATTGAATTTTGGGAAGCAATGAAGTGAGCTAGTAGAAGGGTGAGATTCAGGAACTTTTGTATGAGACTGATCTCCTAAGATGGATGATACAACATTGAATTTTGGGAAGCAATGAAGTGAGCTTGTAGAAGGATGAGATTCAGGAACTTATATATGAGTGATCTCCTTAGATGGATGATATAACATAGAATTTTGGGAAGCAATGAAGTGAGCTAGTAGAAGGGTGGGGTTCAAGAAGTTATATATGAATGATCTCCTTAGATGGATGATACAACATTGAATTTTGGGAAGCAATGAAGTGAGCTAGTAGAAAGGTGAGATTCAGAAACTTATATATTAGTGATCTCCTTAGATGGATGATACATCATTGAATTTTGGGAAGCAATGAAGTGAGCTAGTAGAAGGGTGAGACTCAGGAACTTATATATTAGTGATTTCCTTAGATGGATGATACAACATTGAATTTTGGGAAGCAATGAAGTGAGCTAGTAGAAAGGTGAGATTCAGGAACTTATATATGAGTGATCTCCTTAGATGGATGATACATCATTGAATTTTGGGAAGCAATGAAGTGAGCTAGTAGAAGGGTGAGATTCAGGAACTTATGTATGAGTCTGATCTCCTTAGATGGATGATACAACATTGAATTTTGGGAAGCAATGAAGTGAGCTAGTAGAAGGGTGAGATTGAGATTCAGGAACTTTTGTATGAGACTGATCTCCTAAGATGGATGATACAACATTGAATTTTGGGAAGCAATGAAGTGAGCTTGTAGAAGGATGAGATTCAGGAACTTATATATGAGTGATCTCCTTAGATGGATGATATAACATTGAATTTTGGGAAGCAATGAAGTGAGCTAGTAGAAGGGTGGGGTTCAAGAAGTTATATATGAATGATCTCCTTAGATGGATGATACAACATTGAATTTTGGGAAGCAATGAAGTGAGCTAGTAGAAGGGTGAGACTCAGGAACTTATATATTAGTGATTTCCTTAGATGGATGATACAACATTGAATTTTGGGAAGCAATGAAGTGAGCTAGTAGAAGGGTGGGGTTCAGGAACTTTTATATGAGTGATCTCCTTAATGGATGATACAACATTGAATTTTGGGAAGCAATGAAGTGAGCTAGTAGAAGGGTGGGGTTCAAGAAGTTATATATGAGTGATCTCCTTAGATGGATGATACAACATTGAATTTTGGGAAGCAATGAAGTAAACTAGTAGAAGGGTGGGGTTCAGGAATGGGAAGAGATTGGTAAAGATTTATAAGGACTACTGTTTTTGGTTTAATGTAATGTAAGCTATTTCTGCTTCATGTATTTTATTTGTGATGAATAGAACTCACAACTCAGAACTTTTTATTAAATACTCTCCTCTCAGCTACTTTGCCATCTTCTCCGACTCCAAGGCTGTCCTTACTTCTTTATTCAATCTTAAATGGGATAACTTCACATCCCACCTCCTCCGGAAACTTCTTTTGCCCACCCTCTGCAGGAAAAGTATTCTTTTCTTCTGTTTACCCAGCCATGTTGGCATCCCTGCAGCCGCTAAGCTTGCCATCAACGTACCCCATTTCCCAAAACCCTTTCTGACATCAAACCGCTTATCGCTTCCCTTGTTCGTGACCGCTGACAATCCTCATGCGACTCCCAAATTGATAACAAACTCTACGTCATCCAGCCCACCATTCCGATCAAACCCACCATCAACGACCTCTCTCGTGTCGACACCGTTTATATTACCCATCTTAGAATAGGTCACACCCACCTCACTCACTCCCACCTCATTATTGGCTCCCCCAAACCCCTCTGCAACAATTGCCATTGCACCCTCACAATCCGTCACGTTTTCCTTGCTTGCTCCCTGTACAACCCTCCCAGAGCTTCCCTCACTCCCCACAACTCAATTGCCGAGTTCTTCCAAAAAAAACCTCCACATAAAATGATCTCCTTCCATCATCATGCTTCCCCTACAACCATATTAATCCTCCTATCCTACCCCCCACTCTCTACTTTGGGTTTTTCACCCATGCACCTCCTCTCTCAATCCCATCTTTCTGACTTTTACCTCTTGTAATTTTCTCAGTCTCCCCATTTTCTTTCGTTCCTACCTCTAGGATAGTCAAACCTTTTGAAAAAATTTGACCCTGGTTGTCGTGGTGCCTTTAAGCCTTCATCAAACAAACAAAACTGTACACTTGTGCCCATGATCTTTGCGCTAAGTCTCATCATGTTACCAGGCGGTTCTTTTGAGCCAATACATTTGTCTTGTGTTGCACCAAATCATGTAGTACAAGTAGCTGTCAGCCAGTGGATGGAATTCAATCATCTTGCAGGCAACAGCTAGTGCAAGTAGGGTTGGTACCAGTTAAGATAAAGCTTGACATGATTTTTGACACCAGAAATCTTCTGTATAGGTTATATGGAAAAGCATGTTTTGAAATCATTTTCATATCTGAATCAGTATATCAAGCACACCTGTGAGAGATCAGCTATGGCAAAGCGAAAATAATGTATTGATATAAATAATGCTGTAATGTTGCTTTTGCAGCATCTGCATGGGGAAGCTACTTAGTGGGGCGGATATGTAACAATTTTTACTTAAAGTGTGCACTTCTGGATAGAAGCATAAAAATTTGCACAAAGGGGTTTTTGAGTATGCTGATTTCAAAAATTGCGGGAACCACGATGTCACTTTAACGTTTCCCGCCAAAAAGTCAAAATTTCAAAATGGCCGCCATAAACACGTTTTTGCCCATAAATCAGGTGTTAGTTCCCCGATTAACATGATCTTGGTGTCTATACCTATGTTCTTGAGGTCAAGAAATCCAATAAAACATATGCCAAACATCATGAGATACATCTTCCCCCCAAAAAAATTCCAAAAACAAAATGGCCGCCACAAGAAAGCTTTTTTACCATAAAACGGATCTTGGTCTCTAGACATGTTTTTGAGGTCAATGTACCCAATAAAACCCACGTAAACTATCATAACATCTTCCCACGAAAAACCTAGAATTCAAAATGGCCGTCGCAAATCCATTGTTGGCCATAAAATGGCTATCCAGCCATCATTTATTGGTACCTATACCTGTTTTATGTCAAGGAACCCAATAGAAAACATGAAATATCATGACGTACATTATATTGTGAATAGTAAAACAGATACAATCAAAATACCCTCACAAAACAAGTTTTTGACCATAAAACCTGCCCCAATCACCGTGATCTTCCTATCTATACCAAGTCGGTAGAATACATATGAAATATTATGGTGAAAACTTGAAAACAATTCCATATAATAGCATTTATTTGTCAGATCAAAGTATATCACAATTGAGCATGGTATACCTTTTTCAGGTAAAGCAGTCAAATAGTGTGTCATACATTATGTTAAAAATGATTACATGATCGCTGTCAGTATCTCATATGTTCAGATTTGCTTTATTCTCTGCTACACTGTCCGAACAGAAGCACAAGTGTGTACACTTGAGATTTTGCATGAACACACTTGCATCTTTTGTACAAGACTTTTTGCATCCACATTTCAGCAGTTCCTGACAAGCTTTGGCTGCCTCTGGAAGAGTGGTCCAGCATGGAGTCCATGGGGAATCACCTCTGACTCTCTCCCAGCCCCATAAATCTGGCGATGGAACTTCAGGGTCTCCTATAAGTGACTGTCCCCAGATGTGCCGTGCCTGATAAACAGCCCTTTTTACATGCTGTTCCAGGGCATGTAACGTTGGAGGAATGTTTTCCATCTTACGGTTTTGAGTGAACAAGTGCTTCCTGGCTTCATTCACATGGTTGAGTGATGATGTTCGCTGATACAAGAGAACAACATATCTCTCTATTTGCTCCAAGTTGCTGGGGGAAACCTGGCATGGAGCATGGGATAACCGAGCAAAAATTGGTTTGAGATGAGGCATACTGCACCATACAGCCCAAGCGGTTCTCTTTCCAATTCCATGAAAGGCAGAGACAGTATCACATCCTGATATTGCGTGCAAGAATAGTAAACCCCATGATGCGTCATTGCCTAATTCTGCTGCAATTAGGTGGCATGGGATGTAATGTAGTCTACCACCATGACCAAATGCTATCCATATTTCACAGTCCTGTAAAACGCTGGACACTGCAAGCGCAATAACCACCACATCAGTATCTGTTGCGTGTATCATTAGCTTGGTAAATCCATGATGGAACGCATGGGAAGCATGAAAAAGAAGCTGTGTGTCCGCTTCTTCGTGGGTGCAGGACAAGCTTGAAAGGTCAGTCATGGGAGATGATACAACATTCTGGCCATGTGTGGAGATCACTTGCTTCTCTGGGGGAGGTTGAAACTCTTGTATTGCATTGGCTAGAAGTCGGAACAGGCTGTCTTTGTTTGCATCACAGCGAAGGAAGTTCTTCCACTTAACAGGAATATTGGTGTTGTTGTCCACCCGGAGATGATTACCAGATCCACGGCTCTGTCGTGTTTGTGTCTTTAGGCTGTCCTCCCTGTAGACATCCCAGACAACATCTACACGAACAACGTCTTGTAACATGTCTTTTATGTAAGGCAAGAACACCAGTTGTGAATAGTCCTGGAATGTTTTGACAGAAAGTTTGGACTTCTTTGGATCAAGCATGTGCACAAGGGCAGCACCGTCAACAATTTTGACGTCAACTTTTGGAACAGATTCTGGTTGTGGTACCATTGTCTCCAGGCATCCCATCAAGTCAGATTTGCATGTTTGATGCATAATACCATTTGATGCCAATGATGGAGGCCAGGCATGATTTTCATGGCTGAAGAAGGCATCCACATCGCTTTCTCTAGCTTGACACGATATATACATCCGTGAAAAGAGACAAACATCACTATGCAGGTTGGAAATCTTGGAAGCGGACTTCGCAGGTTTCTTTCGTGAACTAGAATTCAACAAAGGCAGATTGTTCTTATGTATGGTGTCTTTGAATGCAGTGATTGTGCCATTGATACGCTCGGCAACAAATTTCTTGTACTGTGTTTTGCCTATGTCTTCTGCGGACCTTATAGCATTTACCACACTATTAGACATTATCACTTTGGTTTTAAGTGCGTAGAGGTCTGTGCTTGTATCAGCAAAGGGGTTGCCAAGTTCATCCATTACATCAGTGACACTCTTGACGTGAGATAAGAAAGTCTTCTGTACACTTGGTATTTGTTTATGGTGGCGTTCTGTGTCCTTCTTTCCCCTAGCATGTTTGTCATCATACTCCATTAGAAGTCTAGCTGTTTCTGGACCTGCCACCATCCACCTTGCTAGTGCTGCTTCATTTTCAGTGATACCTATTATGCCTCCATCTCCCTTCACCATTGCATTCAGCTGTTCATGAACTTGATCATGGGCTAGTGCTAAGAATTTGTGCATAGTTTTCTGTGTCACAAAGTTGCCTTTGAGGAACTCTGCATGTGTGGTAGGGCAGTTAATCTTAAAGGATTGTAGGTCTCTCACATGAACGGTCATGCAGCGAGCATAGTGGTAGTGGTCAAGAGCGAACATCCATGGAATAATCTTTCCAAGTGACTGCACGTAGGCAACATATCTTTGCTCACGCTGTGATCTAAGGAACTGTAGGAAGAGAAGTTCCAACTGCCAGACTTTGTACCAGTAATCGAACTAAGGATGCTTTGAAGCCATCTGTTTACACCACTCATCATAGTGTATTTGTTCATCATCTGATGTGTTGATTTGATACTCAGCATATGACCTGTGAAGGAGAATGTACAGTGCCGCTACGGTTACTTGATGTGCCCACTGACCTCTGGATGTGTGTGAACCTTTCTGCAGACCAGCTGCACGTCCCTCAGTTGTAACATTGGCCGAAGTCAGTCATAACATAGGTCCAACCACCATCAAGCCAGTCGCCAATTACTTTCAACATGGCCATTTCTATATGGAGACCCCCCATCAGTACAACGTAATGTCTTTCACCATACTCTTCTGGCCATTTCCACTGAATTCGTTTTGCAATTGCATATAATGGCTGATCGACAGTGAGCAGTGGTATCTGGCCTGGCTTGACACGAGCCGTGATCTGTTGGATGATATTCATCCCATGCTTGACCATAGCGGATGAATGTGCTTGATCTCGAAATAATGGGAAGAGAGAGATAATTGCAGATGTCTTGGGTAGAGACACCTGTAAGCTGGCAAAGTAGGCTGACCATGATATGTCCGTCTTCACCTGATCAATTTGATTTTCATTAGCCAACTTCGTCCTCACTTTTTCAAACCAAAACATCTGCCTTTCATCATCATTCATTTCTGCAGATATTGGAATTGCTTCATCATCCTCTACTGTTGGGATGACATTATCAGGGAGCGAAACCGGTGGCACATCAGTATATGACTTTGGTAATGACTTGATAGATTTCGACTTTGGTTGGGCCCTGTTTTCGGGAATCTCCTGAAGGACTCTAACAACACCAGGATTGTCATTTGTGATGTGCTGTGTTATTGATATTGCGGTGCCATGAAAAGAATCACGACTTGAGGTGGATGACGGGTTGTGATCTATATTATCAAGATTTCCAGTGGTGAACAGTTGGTCTCTGAGGTTTGAATGACAGACAATGCCCTCATTCTCATATATGTCAATTATTCTATTAGCTTCATCAGTAGACAGTTGCAAAACTCTGTCATATGACACCGACAGACCCTTTTCAAATAGATTGTCAATGAGATCACGTTTACGCGTTCAGTTGTAAATAACAATTAATTATTCTCATAATTGTTTTTCATGCTCTCATGAGAACTTTTCTTTTCTCATGAGATTCTCATATGTTTGTGGCGGCCATTTTGAATTGAATTTTTAATTTTTTGGCAAGAAGATGGATCTTATGATGTTTCGCATGGGTTTTATTAGATTTCTTGACCTTAAGAACATAGGTGTAGACACCAAGATCATGGCAATCGGGGCACTAACAGCTGATTTATGGGCAAAAACGTGTTTGTGGTGGCCATTTTGAATTTTGAATTTTTTGGCGGGAAGGGTTGGAGTGACATCGTGGTTCCCGCAATTTTTGAAGTCAGCATACTCAAAAACCCCTTTGTGCAAATTTTCACGCTTCTATCCAGAAGTGCACACCTCAGTCACATATCCGCCCCACTAACTGGAGAACTTAAACAAATGCTTCTCTGTCTCACTCATACAGGGACAATGTAGATATATGCATATACTTTTTGTGGCACAAATTGCCTCCAATCACATTTCCTCTCCTGATTATTTTCATTCTCAGGTGGGTCCAAAGATGGGTGCCCTCAAAGTAAAAGACTTCAAAGAATTTGAATTCCAACCAAACGCACTCGTCATCAACATCTGCCAAGTGTACATTAATTTGGGATCCAGTGATGATTTTTGTCTCGCGGTATCTCAAGATGGTCGCTCGTACTCCTCAGAACTCTTCCATCGAACAGACAGAGTCTTGAAGAAGATTTTCGCCTCACCAGGAATGATCCAGCAATTGTGGGACTTTGCTGGTAAAGTCAGGGTATGTCAGCTCATAACTTTAATGGTGCAATCATTTTCAAAGTCAGGGTATGTCAGCTCATAAGTTCAATGGTGCAATCATTTTTAAAAACTGAAAAAAATGTCTTACTTATAATCCCTCTTTAATTGCCAAATAAACAATGTTTTTTTAATTAATTTCCCAGACGAATTTGGATATCAAGATGGTTTTTTCACCAAATTATTTCTTTAATAGTCTTCTATCCCATACATAAAAATTCTCAGGAATATTCCTTCAAATTGTAGACAACTCAACTAGCAGAACTAGGCTTTGATTAAGGGCTTTCTCAGTGAGGCAAATAGGCTTTGATTAAAAGCTTTCTCAGTGAGGCAACTAGGCTTTGATTAAAGCTTTCTCAGTGAAGCAACTGGGCTTTGATTAAAGGCTTTCTCAGTGAGGCAACTAGGCTTTGATTAAAGGCTTTCTCAGTGAGCCAACTAGGCTTTGATTAAAGGCTTTCTCAGTGAGGCAACCAGGCTTTGATTAAAGGCTTTTTCAGTGAAGCAACTAGGCTTTGATTAAAGGCTTTCTCAGTGAGGCAACTAGGCTTTGATTAAAGGCTTTCTCAGTGAGGCAACTAGGCTTTGATTAAAGGCTTTCTCAGTGAGGCAACTAGGCTTTGATTAAAGGTTTTCTCAGTGAGGCAACTAGGCTTTGATTAAAGGTTTTCTCAGTGAGGCAACTAGGCTTTGATTAAAGGCTTTCTCAGTGAAGCAACTAGGCTTTGATTAAAGGTTTTCTCAGTGAGGCAACTAGGCTTTGATTAAAGGTTTTCTCAGTGAGGCAACTAGGCTTTGATTAAAGGCTTTCTCAGTGAAGCAACTAGGCTTTGATTAAAGGTTTTCTCAGTGAGGCAACTAGGCTTTGATTAAAGGTTTTCTCAGTGAGGCAACTAGGCTTTGATTAAAGGCTTTCTCAGTGAAGCAACTAGGCTTTGATTAAAGGCTTTCTCAGTGAAGCAACTAGGCTTTGATTAAAGGTTTTCTCAGTGAGGCAACTAGGCTTTGATTAAAGGCTTTCTCAGTGAAGCAACTAGGCTTTGATTAAAGGTTTTCTCAGTGAGGCAACTAGGCTTTGATTCAAGGCTTTCTCAGTGAAGCAACTAGGCTTTGATTAAAGGCTTTCTCAGTGAAGCAACTAGGCTTTGATTAAAGGTTTTCTCAGTGAGGCAACTAGGCTTTGATTAAAGGCTTTCTCAGAGAGGCACCTGATTTTTGACCATCATAACAATACTTGCTTCAATGAATGTTTGTTTCTTTGTTTTTAGGCGATGGCTGTGAAGAAAGAAGAGGAAGAAGAATCTTACGCAGATGCCCCAGAAGAGTTCATTGACCCCCTGATGAACACACTTATGAACGATCCAGTGACGCTACCCTCCTCTGGTGTAGTCATAGACAGAACTGTCATAGCCAGACATTTGCTAAGGTAACACTTGAGACCATAGGCGGGATTTGGGGGCTACATTTTGGCCCCACCTTTGTCTTAATGATATATTTTGTATAGGGATTGTATTTTAGGCTGATGTTATGATGTAATATTAAATCTTTAACATACTATATAGATAGATATATGATGACCAAAGAACTATTTAAGGTATTCAGTCATCCAAGGTATACATTTTATGTAAGGAAGAGCAAGCCTTTATAGAAAGGCTGGTTCCGCATATAGCGGTGCAAAATACACATGAATGCCATGCAGAAGAAAGACTCGATGTCCACCAGCACAATGAGCAAGTCATCCTCAACATCTCATGGAGTTTCAGGAGTATTTATGCAAATAAGGATGTCAATTTCTTGAAGGATATAGATTAATATGAATAAGGTGAGGGTGAGACTTGATTGATATGATCTGTGTCTTAAGTATTTATCCACATAAATGTTTAGCTGTCTCACCTATGTAATCTTCTTTTAATCTGCAGTGACCCTACGGACCCTTTCAACCGATCAGCCTTGACCATGGATCAGATCAAACCAAATGCCGAGTTGAAGCAAAAAATACACGACTGGAAAAAAGAACAACAGAAGAAGTAGCCGAAGGTGGTCACCTCACATTCAATAATGAGCATCCTAGGTTCTTGAAGACATCCTCAGTACATCTAAGTGTGATGAAATTATTTTAGAGATTCATTTATTTGATGCCAGCGCTCAAAAGTTTCAGGGATTATAAGTTTATAAACCTTGTCTTTTTGAAATGGTAATTGTTTTTTTATTTTGAAACGCATGAAAAAGTGTGAAGGCTTTGATGTACATGTAGGTGCATAGAAATTAAGGGAATTTTTTGTTCATGTAACAAAAAATGAGAAGATGGTAACTTACATTACAAAGAATTAATTATAGGGTGCTCTGCATAAAAATTCTCATGCTTTGGTATATAATTAACCTGGGTGTTGTTTTATTTCCTTAAAGGAGCACTAGAGTGAAAAATGAGGTCGCTCGTTATTGCAAATTTCACAGATATATTTTCCACAAAAGTTTGATAAATTTCATGTTCATGCCACCATAGCCCACAGACGACGTGAAGGCACAGGTGACTTGAATATTTATATTAATCAGAAAATCACTATTGCATTGCAGACTAGATAAAGATTCAATTTTTAGAGGTACCCCTCAAAAGTATACTCACATTTTGGTCTAGCGCTTCTTTAAGTATAAAACCACAAATAGCTGTCATGGCTAAGCTACTTCTTGTCTTGTTTAGTTACTTCTTTGAATATGTTATCCTGTGAGTGGGTTGTTAGTATGGATTTTCTGTGGGTGAACCATTTATGATTGACGTTTGTAAAGATAATTGGTATAATTAATAATGTATAGTTTGTAATTTAGACTCACTGAATCAACATTTTAAGCAGCATTTCACATAATGTTAAAGCTTGCCAAAATATATAATTTATAGGATAAAACTAATTAAATATTGATAAATTTTTAAGCTGTATGTAATCTATTCAATATATTGGTATCTTGGAAAGCAATGCTTAAATCTATATTTGATTCTATTAATAGAGTGTGTTCACTGATGTCATTGATGCATGGTGGAGAAAATCATCCATTCGCTGGGCAAGGAATGTTAAAGGATTAGTTAAGTGGTCAAGCATGTCCATCTTATATGAAAGAGGACTTCAAAGGAAACAAAATGGTGAAGAAAACATTCAAAATTCTTATTCCGTTAAGGAGATATTTAAGTTTAGTATAATTTGTGTAGAAACTAGTGAAATCAAACTAGTTGTGATGTCATAGCTTCAGATTCCTCAAAGTCTTCATGTATTCTATTATATTTTGTCCTGCGATTTTGTGGATTAGAAACCATGGGATATGTCAACAAATTAGTAAAACTGAATCTAAGAATGGTATTTATAATATACCATCTAGAGAAAGTTTGAGGAAAATGATTTAAATAGTGAAAGAATTAAATAAACTTTCTTTAAAATACATAAAGATTTTGAGGAATCTGAAGCTGACATCACAACTAGTCTGATTTCAGTCGTTTCTACAGAAATTATACTAAACTTTAAACTTGAATATCTCCTTAATGGAATAAGATTTTTGAATGTTTTCTTCACCATTTTGTGTCTTTTGAAGTCCTCTTTCATATAAGATGGACATGCTTGACCACTGAGCTAATCCATTAAACAATCAATGAGCACATAATGAAATATGCTTTTGTTTTGCTTACATGTGGTAGCATTTTTGTATCTACAGTAAACATTTGTAAAATGAAGGTAATGCATTTATAGTTTCTTTGTTATTGTTAAGTCTGCTGTTGCTGTTTTGTTGTTAACTGAGGTTGCCTGATTGCCTTTCAATACACCATTTCAAATGTAAATCTCTGGAAAACTAATTTGAATAATCTTGCATAGCCAAAAGTCACATGTTCATTGTGGACCAATCATATACTCCAAAATAAAGCTGCTAAGCTTATCTTCAGGAAACGTCGTCGTGATCATGCCTCACCCTTGCTCAACAAATTGCATTGGCTCCCTGTGTCACAGCGAATTTTATACAAAACATGTCTTATTGTCTACAAAACCCTGATACATCAATCACCTGAATACATATCCAACAGTCTGAAACTTTATACACCAGCACGATCCCTTCGCTCCTCTTCTGAAAACTTTCTGACTGAACCCAGAACTAACACCAAAGCTGGTTCTAGGGCTTTTCAGCTGCAGCACCCCATGTTTGGAACTCTTTGCCTTCACACATTCGCCATGCCAGTTCACTTGGACAGTTCAAAACACGTCTT
This sequence comes from Chiridota heheva, assembly GCA_020152595.1. Lineage (NCBI taxonomy): Eukaryota > Metazoa > Echinodermata > Holothuroidea > Apodida > Chiridotidae > Chiridota > Chiridota heheva. The sequence goes on from JAIGNY010004470.1 coordinate 193,568, forward strand.
AAGACTTTTCTTTTTTAATCATGTATTACTTACTGAACTTTGGGGCAGCATTCTGGGCGCTTTGTATCCTATGGAAAAGGCGCCTACTAGAAATGAACATGGATGGATGGATGGATGGATGGATGGGGAAGTTTATTGACTAACTCACTACTGGAGGATTGGTTGGCCATCTGCTTAATTTATCCAGGGTAAGGGATCAAGCGTATGGTTGTCACACATGAAGAAATACATGCACGCATAGTTGTTTACAACTTGTCCTTCAGGAACTGCAGCTAATTTGTTGGTTAACAAACTCCCCCAGCAGTTGATTGGTTTGAGTACCCTGAGTAAACATATTTGAATAAAATTAGTTTGAAATGGTCTATACTATCACTAGGCATAGTTCATGAACTCTGGCCCTAAATCATTCTTTCAGAAACTATGATACCCACCTCCTTGGTATACAGTCAAAGAGGATGTGACACTACCTCATATTTACCACACATCCAATCAAAACTTAACAAGGAAGGATTTTATCATCATTTGCAGCAACTGATTCCAAGGAAAGAATTACATAACAATTTTGAGCTGTCTGGCCACTTTAATATACATTGAAATTTTCTCAACTTTTGGAGAGCAATTTCCAAAATCCAAAGACTTGTTTCCAAAATGACAAACTTTTGATGCTGATGGGTCTTCAACTCTAGGCATTCATTTACTTAAAGGACGCATCAAATAATCTAGCTTGATATATGAGAGAGAATTAGAAAATAATCCTACTAACTCCCCAAAACCCCATCATAAAAGCTGTAACATGGACGCTGCCAGTTTGTCTAATTTTTTGCTAAAATCATGCCAATGATGACATTATTTGCTCTATATGCTAACACACATAATGTATTTCTTCAGCATTCTCTTTAGAATTTTCTTTCCAAAATATTTTGACATGGAAGTTCTGAGGGATTAAATTGTTAATACCATATACAAATAAAAATTCATAGACCCATGCAAAGGAAAAATTAATTCTTAGAAGTTAAAAAATTTGAAATGGATTATAAAGAAATACATTAAAATATGTATGAACAAACGTAAGTTTAAATTGATAGAATTAGAAAGTGTATGCAAAGTTGTTTTGTACAATGTGAAAATTCTTCAGATGACTTGTAATGATTGTTTCTATCATATTAAATGAAGAAAAAGCCAGACTTTGTCTCCTTGAAGTAATGCAGTAAATGATGGTATGCCTAATTCCATTGTTATTATAATGTTAATGGCAGATACAGACATTGAGCAATTTGATCATTAAGATAAGTTTGTTTCACTTTTAGAATAATGTATGTTTCCCATTTTTTGTGTAATTATGCTCCAGTAAGCGAATTACTTTATTTTCAGTTTAAGTAGTAACCAGATGTTCTGTTAATTTAATTACCTTGCACGTATCTGCAAGATGTTGCTGTCGGCCATTAGTACCAAAATTAAATATCAATAACACTCAAAACATTATACAATGGAACATCAGGAGCCTGAAGGCAAATTCAGAAGGAAATGACCTACTGGCCACCTCCTTCAACCCAGTCATCTTCTGCCTACATGAAACATTATTCCCTCAATAACTTCGCCTACTACCATACACATAAAGAGGACGCCGACAGAGCCTGTAGGGGTGTCTCCATTCTCGTTAAGACACGATATCTCACACAGCCATATTCATGTGAACACTGACCTTCAGGCCATCTATATGTCTATCTCCCTTCACAAAACTTTCACTCTTTGCAATATCTATATCTCCCCAATGCCAACGTTCAGCCAACCAGCCTTAACAATCTCATCTCTTAGCTCCCCTCCCATTCCATTCATCTTGGTGACTTCAATGCCCACAAGCCCCTGTGGGGCTCCAGTACCACCACCCTCAAACTAAGTCGTCGAAAACACTCTCCGACAGCACAGCCTCTCCTTGCTCAACACTTAACTCCCTGACTTACCTTCACCCTGCCACAGGCTTCCTCACTTGTATTGACCTGTTTATCTGTTCCCACAACCTTCTCCTTCTTGACTTAAGCTGGAAGGTCACTGCTGATCTCTGTGGTAGTGACCATTACCCTCTTCATATTCACTCCAACCTTGAAACCCCTACAGACCACACCCCCACTTGGAACCTCGAGCAGGCTGACTTGCCCCGTTTCGAAAACCTCAGCGACTTTCACCTTTCCCCCCATCTCTTCAAGGGTGAGGATCCCATGTCAAACCTCGGTAGCATCCTTTTCAACATCGCCACCTGCTCCATTCCTAATCACCCCCAACTCCTGATTTACCAAGGAATTCAAAACCGCCATCAAGAACAGGAAAAGGGCCCTCAGAAACTTGAAAACAAACCAGACCACCCACAACCTCAACCTCTTTCGCATCAGTCATGCCAAAGCCAGTCGCACTATCAAGGCCAGTAAAACCAACACTTGGAACAACTTCATCTCTTCTCTCACCACCAACACCCCACTAAGAAGATTTGGGAGTATGGTTAACAGCTTGCACAGCAGGATGGGCAAGTCTCCTATTTCTCCTGGAATGGTAACCTTCTCACCGCGAAAAAGGATATTGTTAACCACCTCGCTGCCTCTTCAAGCAACATCTCGTCTTTGGCCAACTACCTTAATGCTTTCAAAGCCAAAAAAGCTTGTGACGAAATCCCGAGTATTACCTTTCCCTCCGACAACATCGAGAGCTACAACACTCACCCTTTCTGAATTAAACCATGACACTGGCTGCACCCACAATGACCCAAATAACATCCCCTACCAATTCCTGAAACACCTCCCCAACAAGGCTACCACTACCATACTCAACCACATTTCGTCCTAATACTCCTTTTTCCCTATCTTGAGGACAGCTATCATCAACCCCATTCCCAAACCGAGGAAAGACATTACCGACCCCTCCAGCTACCATCCCATCGCACTCACCTGCTATCTCTGTAAAGTTATGGAAAGGATAATTATCCAGAAACTAAACTGGTTCCTTGAGACAAACAGAATCGTCTCCCCTCACTAAAGCGGCTTTTAGAAACATCGCAATATCCTGGACCAGTTAATTACCCTCGACACCGCTATCCGGAAATCCTTTGCAAAAAGGAACACCTCATTGCCATCTTTTTCGACCTCGAGAAAGCTTTTGACACTACTCGGATATACGGCATTACCCACAAGCTTTACACCATGAGCTTCAGAGGCCACCTTCCCATCTTTATGTAAAACTTCCTCTCACCCAGGCAGTTCCAAGTTCGTATTGGCCACACCCTCTCCAACCCCTACCCCCAAGAAGAGGGGGCGTCCCCAAGGCAGCATCCTCTCCCCCACTCTCTTCAACCTGAGCATTAACAACATTGCAGACAACCTTGGCCCAACATCAAACATGCCATTTACGTGGACAACTTCACCATCTTCTACTCTTCTGCTAGCTTTCATCTTGTCGAAAATAGGCTCCAACTCAGCCTCAAGTGGCTGCAAGATTGGTGCAACAATAAATTCTCCAAAGACAAGACAATCTGTATGCACTTCTGTCATTTCAACAACCTCCACCCCAACCCGAACCTCATGCCCAATGGCAATTGCATCCCTAAATTTGACCACACTAAGTTCCTGGGTTTAACCCCCAACCCCAAGCTCTCCTACAAGCAACACATCACCAACCTGAAACAGAAATGCAACAGCTCTCTCAAAATTCTCTGCTTCCTTTCCAACACCACTTGGGGTGCAAACCCCCAAGCTCTCCTCAAAATTGTCAAGCTCACCATTCGTGCCAAGCTCGACTATGGCAATATTTTCTACTGTGCCGCTCACAACTCTTACCTCAACCACATCAACACCATCCAAAATAAGGCCCTCAGGTTTTGTCTGGGTGCCTACAGGACCTCCCCTATCACTAGCCTTTTTGTTCTTGAAGCAACGAATCCTCCTTTCTGCTAAGGTGTAGAAAGCTTAGCCTTTCCTACACTTTTAGAGCCCTCACCAACACCCAGAACTCTGTCTACAACCTTATTAGGTACCCCAATTTCTCCACCCTCTTTGATAGGACTAAAACCCTATCCCCCTCCCTTCAGCTTACGTATCAAACCCGACCTCCACCATCTCGGCATCAACCCCGCCACTTGGTACCTTTTCCTGGCTCAACCCCGCCACTTGGTACCTTTTCCTTGCTCACTTTTCCTCCCTGATCCACCCCCTCCCTTCTATCCACCTGGGCCTCTCCACTCATCACCAAACCCACCCCAACCTCGTCATTAACCTCCACAACCAAATCAAAAACCAACTCTCAAACTACACCTCCATCTATACTGATGGCTCCAAGGCAGGCGACAAGACACCTGCTGCTGGCGTCGTCCAAGACAACACCCTCAGTAGCAGGCTTCCCAACTACTCGTACATCTTCTCGGCCAAGGCCATCCTCGCCCTCAACACTGTATTGAGTACTCCCCGCTCAGCCACTTTGATATCTTCTCAGACTCCAAGTCTGTCCTTTTTCTTTACTCAGTCTTAAATTGATTAACCCCATGTCCCACCTCCTCCGTAAACTCCTTTTGCCCCCACCCACCCCCCCCCCCCTTCCCCCTCCCCCCTGCAGAAAAAAATATATTCTTTTTTTCTGGATACCCAGCCATGTTGGCATCCCCGGCAATGCCAGAGCTAATACATCCACTGAGCTTGCCCTCAACCTCCCCCGTACCCCCTTTCCCAAAACCTTTTCTGACATCAAACTGCTTATTGCTTCCCTTGTTCGTGACCGCTGGCAAACCTCATGCGACTTCCAAATTGATAACAAACTCCATGTCATCCAGCCATTCTGATCAAACCCACCATACACAATTTCTCCTGTGTCGACAACGTCCACATTACCCGCCGTAGAATAGGTTATACCCACCTCACTCACTCCCGCCTCCTTATTGGCTCCCCCACCCCTCCGCAACAAATGCCATTGCACCCTCACAGTCCACCACGTCCTCCTTGCCTGCCCCCTGTACAATCTTCTCAGAGCTTCCCTCGCCCCCCACAATTCAATAGCAGAGCTCTTCCAGAAAAACCCTCCGGATAAAGTTATCCCCTTCTTTCATCATGCTGCCCTCTACAAGCGTATTTGTTCCTCCTCCCCACCCCTTTTTTACTTTTGCACCCATGCACTTCCTCTCTCGATTTCAGCTTCCTGGCTTTTAGTTCCCGTGTTTCTTTCAGTCTCCCCCTGTATTCTTTTCTTCGTACCTCTGGAATAATGTAACGTCTCAGGCACAATTTGATCCTCATTGTTGTGGTACCGTTAAGCCCTCATCAAACAAATTAAAAAATTAAAAAATTGAATCATTTAAATTTGACCAACATTGGAATTCATTCCAAACGACAGAGAAAGAAAATCAACAAAAAATGGAAGTAACAGAGACAAACTGTAGTCAAGAGAATAAACACAGACAAATAAAGACATCACTATGAAATAAACACTTGTTGCTGCCTACCTGGCACAAGTGCAGGTATATAGCACTCTTTTATCTGTTGATATTTGGTGCTTTTAGAAGGCATTTGCTTATACAAGCATGAGAACATAGAGAAAGAGTTTTCATGGTATCAACAGATTCCCTTTTTAAGTGTCATTGAAAAACACTTCATTCCTTTACTTACTTTTCTGATGATTTTGATATATGATTTGTCATATATGAAAGCTGTGCAATCTTTCTTTGTAGATTGTTATAGTTGATAGTTCCTATATTACTTTCTTTCTAGACGTGTCATTACTCTTCCAAGTTGATCTTGTAATTTGATTTTTTTTTAAAGCCAATAGTGAATATGTACACAACGTAATTGCAGGATTTTATTCTGGTGCTGTTTTGGCTTGACATAGACATGAGGGGGAGGGGGGGAAGAAACTTGGACTTGGGTACCAGAGACTTGGGACATAGATAATTTAGTTGACTCAACTATGTGATCTTGTAGGTCGCAACTCGGGTCAAGGTTTTCCAGACAAAGACTCGGACATTGCAGAAACTTGAAATGGGACAAATTCTATTTCAAATATGGCTGTATTATTGGTAAAAACAATTCGGAAGAATTTAAAGGAAGAAAACTAGCAGTAATATTATCATATCAACAACATTAACCATAACCCTTTTATATAGTGGAAGATATTTATCATTATATTATAGATAATTGCACATTGAAAGAAAACATGTGTGCATGGTGAAACAGTGGCAGATTTAAGGGGGAGGTAATTGGGCACGTGCCTCCCCCAGTGGCAAGAATGAGGGAAAAAATTGTGTAAAAAAATAAATAATGATATTAGAAAAGAAGGGAGTCATAATCTAAAAGGTGGAGGGGATTTGTTAGCATCTATACCTAGTACACAAAGTGGTAGTTGTATTTGTAGTGCTTCACAAATATATCAAATGGTGCATTCCCCATGAAAAACTCCTTGATCCGTCACTGCAGGGAAATAGTATAAAATGTCTTCTGGTAATGGTCATTATTTGCGCTTTTGCATTTCTTTGGCTTTATTATGTTATCGATATTTGCACGGTGAAGCAAATATACTGTACATGTGGGAGACAATAGAATAAAGCATTATCTGGGAATTGTTTTTAATAACATTTTAAATTGCATCTGGTGCATGGTTTTATGTTTATATCTGTAGGACCTTTCATTATGTGCCAACTCATACTTTAAAGTGATATGAATCATTTAACCTTTCATTCTGTGCCAATCTATACTTTAAAGTGATATGAATCATTAAACCTTTCATGCTGTGCCAATCTATACTTTAAAGTGATATGAATCATTTAACCTTTCATTCTGTGCCAATCTATACTTTAAAGTGATATGAATCATTTAACCTTTCATTCTGTACCAATCTATTCTTTAAAGTGATATGAATCATTTAACCTTTTATTCTGTCCCAATCTATACTTTAAAGTGATATGAATCATTTAACCTTTAATTCTGTACCAATCTATACTTTAAAGTGATATGAATCATTTAACCTTTCATTCTGTGCCAATCTATACTTTAAAGTGATATGAATCATCTTACCTTTCATTCTGTGCCAATCTATACTTTAAAGTAATATGAATCATTTAACCTTTCATTCTGTGCCAATCTATGCTTTAAAGTGATATGAATCATTTAATCTTTCATTCTGTACCAATTTATACTTTATATGATATGTATCATTTAACCTTTCATTCTGTACCAATCTATGCTTTAAAGTGATATGAATCATTTAACCTTTCATTTTGTACCAATCCATACTTTAAAGTGATATGAATCATTTAATCTTTCATTCTGTACCAATCCATACTTTAAAGTGATATGAATCATTTAACCTTTCATTCTGAACCAATCTATACTTTAAAGTGATATGAATCATTTAACCTTTCATTCTGTACCAATCTATACTTTAAAGTGATATGAATCATTTCACTTTTTATGCTGTATCATCTTTTGTTTGTACAACAACTTGCGGGTAGAACAAGAAAGCAATCCCAAAGGTCAATAGCTCTTTGACCTTTTGACCCCAGAATTTATGCGGGACACAAATTCATGTACCAAGGTGTCATAGTACAACATAGGGTTGGTATGGGTCTTGTACTTTTTTGTTTAAAATGCTGTAAAAATGTATAATTAGTACATAATTAGCCCCTAAAGTCACATATTTGATATCTGACCCTTGACCCTAATCACTAAAATAACTTCTGAATTTTTTTACATTTATCATACCTACTGTATGACACCTTTCGTGCTCACGTAACACGTACCATTCTATAACTACATGTATAGGGGAAAATGTTGCAAAAGGTCAATAGCTCTGTGACTTTTGACCGCAGAGTTTATGTGGGACACAAATTCATGTACCACGGTGTCATGGTACAACATAGGGTTAGTATAGGTCTTGTACTTTTTTAGTTTAAAATGCTGCAAAAATGTACAACTTAGTACAAAATTATCCCTAAAATCACATATTTGCCCTCTGATTCTGACCCTTGACACTAATCGCTGAAATAACTTCTGAAATATTCTATCAGTTGAGTATACAGGTGTCGTCTTAAATGCCGTAGCCATCACCAAAAACATGTCCCATTTGACCTTTGTACCTGAAACCTTTGAGACAAAAGTTCCCGGCCAGAGGTACCCTTCCACCAAGTATTACATTTTTATCTTTCATTAATGTATTTTGTATATGAGTACAAAGCCGCGTCAGGGTTAAAAAAAGTTTAAAAAAGTTTTGTGCTTAAATATCTGCGTTTAGGGTTTGAAAATTTCACGGTTTAGGTCTTAAAAATCTGCCTTAAGGTTTTAGCGTTAAAAGAAATCAGTGTTTGACCTAAAAATGCACGTTAGGGTTTGGAATTTAACAGTAATGTCTTAAAAATCTGCGTTAGGGTTAAAAAGAAATGCGTGTTTGGCCTAAGAAAATGCATGTTAGGGTTCGAAATTCCACGGCTGTCTTAAAAAGTGCGTTAGGGGTAAAAGAAATCAGTCTTAGGCCTAAAAATGCACGATAGGGTTTGAAATTTCACAATTATGTCCTAAAAATGTAGCGTTAGGGTTGAAAAATCAGTGTTAGGCTTAATATTCCGTGTTAGCAGGTTAGGATTAAAAGTATCACGTTTAGGTCTACAAAATTTGCGTTAGTATTAAAAATGATAATGTTAGGCTTAAAAATACGAGTTAAGGTTGGACAATTTAGTGTTAGGCTTATAAATCCACGTTAGGCTTGCTTCAGCTTAACAATTTGGGCCACATTTTAGGCAAAAATCACATTGTTTGTTATTTTTTCTTTACTTTTAAATGGATGCAGGGGATTGGTGTGGAAGGAGGGGGCGGGAGCTGCGTTAGCCCTTAAATATTTATGTCTATAACATTAATCTTTTAAAAAAATTAAAAATTGTGCAAATATCACGTGATCTGTACTTAGTACGGACGAGCGAAATATTAAATTTTAAAGGGAGAAAAGGGCATTTTTTTTCCTCCATTCAACAATTTTCAGTATGATATGTTGATATTTTTCGAGATTTGTATCTACATGTATATAAATTCTTGCCATAATGTTGTGAATCGCGCCAAACTTTTCGAAAAATTTCAAATATGCAAGCATTTTGCGAAATCTGTTAAATATGCATAAATATCACGTGACGACGGCAACACATAACGTTCTTGACTTTTTCTTTTCTTCGTGTAAGACTTTTAAAAATGATAACAAACTTAAAGACGCCCAATTGTCACGTGACGGCAACACATAAATACCCGCCGTGAAAAAAAACAAACAAAAACGTTTTCTATAGTTTAAAAGAGAATCTTGTTTCAGTTATATTTAAAAATGTGATATTCATATCTTTATGATACATACGGATGTGGATGTTTCTAATTAAGTACGTACTGTACGCATCGTATATGTGTGTGTGTGTGTATGTACAGTGTGCATGGTCACTTCTGCGGCGGGTATTGATTGGTCATCGTTATTTGTGTAAGACCAATCAGAAACGCTGGCTTTTATTGTATTTTACTCAGGCTGCCCATGTGAACCCTATGTCTTGCCTTTAAGATTTCCAAAATTCAAAATTGCAATCTATGTCTTGAAAAACTAATTTCAAAACTGAACAATATCTGCACCGGAATGACAAATCAATTAATTTACTTTTTTAAATTTTCTTCTGTTATCTATTGAGACTGGTTTGTAGGCAAATATCCTTTCAAAACAGATGTTTAGGCTCTATCAATTTCACATAACTAAAATAATTAAGAATGTTTCAAAATCCTTCAAAAAAGCCAATTTTTTTACGTGAAGACAATTGACCCGCCGAAAACGTTTTCTTATTTTTATGATTAACAGAATTCTAAAATATCAAAAGCTGCACAATTGTCACGTGACGGCAACAAATAAAGACACGCAACAAAAGGTTAAAGATATTAATCAATCTAGTATTTCTTCATTTATTTAGCATTTAATTTGAGGTGCCTGCTGCCTTGAGCTGGCAAAGACCTATTGCTGGATAAATAGGCCTATGAATGGGATTAACATGTTTCTTCACATGTTATTCCCCGACCAATCATCATTGCATGTCTACATTTCGCCGTTGTCTCTATGCATTAAGCCCACGCAACTTTTTTTCGACAGAAAAATCAAGTAAACGTTTCAGCATCCTGGACATGGCGCGATCTCTGCAGTTTTCAATTTTCTTTCTGCCCATACTTTACATTTCCCGCCCAACCCCCTAGTATTAGATAGAAAAAAAACTACCACACCCCATCAACCATATTCTCAGCCCCTACAACTAACACGCCAATCGCCTGCAATCATGCTCCACGCGGCCAGACGTGATCCTCATCCCATGACGTCGCCCCGCCCCTCCAATGGACAGGCAATAGCAGTTTTAATCGCATTCTCGAGGTCGGAGTCTAGTACGTAACTGTGCACGAGCTCACGGTTTTGCTTAAATAAGTTAAGAGGAAAACTATCATTACAGTCAATGGGATATTTTATTTATATGAATAATTGTGTCGCCACAGCCAGTCTGAGTCTGCGAAAAATTATGGTACTCATATATGTTGGAAACTATTATCTAATACACAACATATTTGAAGAAAAATAAATTTGTCCAGTACTCACTTGGTTGGAAATGTGACCTGAGGTCATTAGACCGCATAGCAACCGCGCGCATTCACCCCCGCATTGCAGTAAAAACAAAGCGATCAGTGGTGTTTGTTTACATGCACACAGTAAACGCATACGGACTTGCCAACGTGTATCACGCAAAGGTTTGTTTTTACTCCAGAAAATGACGTCATCTCCCAGATGTGACTTGGCACCAACCAAGTGAATATGTCGAAAAATGTTTTTCTCCCATTGACTGCAATGATAACTGACTTTATTTTCCCCTTTGACTGAAGTTTGAGATCGTCAAAAAAGCATTGTTAGGTCGTCGTGCATCACAACATTCCCGGATGTCCGATCGAGAATATCCCCCGTACTGATGCGCATGTACAACATTTGGTCTGGCGTAAACAAACTTATTTCTGACTCTTCGCTCTGTGTATGTATATTCACGAAAACAACATTGTAGTACTATTAAGTCTGGGGCCTACACAGATTTACTACAAACATGTCCGCACAAGAAAAGGGGTCACAACTATCTAATCGAAGGTATGTGATTTTATCAAACTTTTCTTGATCTTAACAACCCTTTGATTAACCCTCTTAATTCCCCACCCCCACATATGGGAATATTGTATTTTAAAACGCGCATAACGAAAACAATTCGCAGAACTAGCTGTGATGCCTTACGGAAAACTTGGTAAGACTTGGATTTTACCATTATTATGTTTTAAGAACGAAGTCTTAAAAGTATATTCAAAGATATAATAAACAGATATTAATTCATACAAAAAGTCTAATAAATTGCATAGTTCTTAATTTTTGATATCATAATCATGCAACCTAACGTCGTCGTTATGCCTCGCTCTTGCACTTCTTCGTTCCTGATTGTTGTCGATATTATTTCAGCCAAATAAAGTTTTAATTTCTGATGAATAGTCATATAATAAGAAATATATCTTAGTGTAACAAAATATACAAGAAAATTGCTAAAAATCCAAGAAAATCCGACATTGGAAACCGCTTAGTAGCCTCTTCACTGCATGTTTACAATACAATCGACTTTTGGTTTGATACGAGAGCGACGTGACAACTGCTTCTATTCTCTTATACTATTTTCGCTCCGTTTTCTCTTCAATTTGCACCATTTTGTTTTATAACTTCATTTTCGGATTTTTTCTCGGTGGATGGGCTTTTATTCTCGGTGAGACCGTTTTTTTTTTTTTTTTTTTTCTGTTATATTTTCCCTCGTTCTGGCCCGACTTTTCGCGCCCTTCGTTACTAATACAGCGGTCGTTATATAGTGGTTCCGAGATTTTTTTCTAGCTGCCTCGGGTCTCTCGGCCCTTGGTTTTTTCTTTCATAATGACGAAGCGCCTATGCAGTGACCCTGACCCCCCTCCCCTCCCCGTGACCCACCTACTACCATCATTGACCATTCTACAACCCCAATCCCAAAAATCCTTATTATCCATGCCACCAACAAGCAGGAAAGCTTTAAAAAAGTTTCTCCTTTCCTCATCCATCAAGCCCTCTATGGCCTTGTCGGTACCCTCCCCAAAGTCTCTACCCTTAGATCCGGTGATCTCCTGGTGCACTGCACCAGGGACACCTAAACCACCACCCTCCTTTCCACCAAACCCTATCCAACTCTGGTATCGACATCACAGTCACCCCCATCGTTCCCTAAACTCCAGCAAAGGCGCCATACGCACCCGCGATCTTGCGTACATGACTGATGACGACCTCCAAGAGGAATTAGCAAGCCAACATGTAACTGAAGCCCGTCGCCTCGTTCTAAAGAGAGACGGAGCCGAAACTCCCACCAACACCATATTTCTTACCTTCGCAACACCAACTCTCCTCCCACATCATTGCCGGCTACCTGAAATCCAGGTCGCCCTTACATTCCTAACCCTTTACGTTGCTATAATTGTCAGAGGTATGGCCACGGAAAAACTCCTGCCACAGCCAAGCGCGCTGTGGTAACTGCAGAGCCCCGGACCATGACAACACCTCCTGCACCAACCCCACTCTGCACAAATTGTGACGGTAAACACCCAGCAAACCATCCCTCCTTCTCGAAAGACTGTCCCACCTGGCTTCAGGAAAAACAAATAACTAAACTTAAAACCCGTAACCCCAACATAACCTACCCAGAGGCCAGGAAGGCAATTCCTCCTTCTCTTAACACCAAGCCTTCCTACTCAAACGTAGTCTCCTCTAACTCAATTCCGCCTCCCCAAACACAACTAACACAACAAAACTAACTCCCATGCCCAAACCGACCTCACCTGGCTCTTCTTACCTAGTCCTAAGCCCATCACCATTTCCAACAACCCAATCACACCCAATACCCACACCACCTCCACCACCACTTCTCTCCTCAACCTCCCTTCCTACTCTAAAGCCCCACCGCCCCTTACACCAATACCACTAATACCTTCATACATCAAGCTAAAACCAGCCAAGCAAACAATCAACAAACCAACAAATCAACCAACAAATCAACCAACAAACAACCAACCAAAAAACAACCAATCAACAAACAACCAATCAACAAACAACCAATCAACAAACAACCCACCACCCAAACCCACACGGAAGAGAGTATGGATTGTTCGATTACCGAACACACCGATCATACTTCTCGTCCAATTTTCAAAAACAATCGCTCCCAAAGAAACAGATCCAAAGAAAAAACAAGCCAACTCAGACCAACAGATCTTCCTCCAGATAACCCCCCGCCTCCTTATGGCATACACCACAAACAATTACAATAATACCCACAACATCATACAATGGAACATTAGGAGCCTTAAGGCCAATTCTGAAGAAATTGACCTTCTGGCCTCCACCTTCAACCCGGTCGTCTTCTGCCTACAAGAAACTTTCTTGAAAACCACCGACCATTACTCCCTCAACAACTTTGCTTGCTATCACAAAAATCAAGTGGATGCTGACAGGGCCTGTGGTGGCGTCTCCATTCTCGTTAGACACGATATCCCACACAGCCCTGTTTGTGTGCACACCGACCTTCAGGCCATCTGTATTTCTATCTCCCTCCACAAAACTTTCACTCTCTGCAATATCTATCTCCCTCCCAACACCAGCATTCAACTAACCAGCCTTAACAACCTCATCTCTCAGCTTCCCACCCCCTTCATCCTTCTTGGTGACTTCAACGCTCACAAACCTCTGTGGGGCTCTAATACCACCACCCCTAGAGGCAAGCTCATCGAAAACGCTCTTCGTCAGCACAGCCTGTCCTTACTGAACACTAACTCCCCGACCTACCTTTATCCTGCCACAGGCTCTCTCACCTGTATTGACCTGTCTATCTGTTCCCCTAACCTCCTCCCTGATTTAGTTGGAGAGTCACTGCTGACCTCTGTGGTAGTGATCATTACCCTCTTCTTATACACTCCAATCTTCAAATCCCCACTGAGCACACCCCCAATTGGAACCTCGACAAGGCTGACTGGCCCCTTTTTGAAACCCTCTGTGACTCACACCTCTCAACCATCTCCTCGAGGATGAGGATCCCATGTCTAACTTCAGTAATATCCTTATCAACATCGCCACCTGCTCAATTCCCAAAATCTCCAAACCCCCAAATCATCCCCCCAACCCCTGGTTCTCGGATGACTGCAAAACCGCCATCAAGAACAGAAAAAGAGCCCTCAGGAACTTTAAAACTTACCCGACCACCCATAACCTTAACCTCTTTCGCATCAGCCGTGCCAAGGCCAGACGCACTATCAAGGACAGTAAAACCAACACTTGGAACAACTTTATTTCTTCTCTCACCACCAACACCCCCACTAAGAAGATTTGGAGAATGGTTAACAGCTTCCACGGCAGAGTAGGCAAATCTCCCATCTCTCTTGGAATGGAGACCTTCTCACCGCAGAAAAGGACATCGTTGACCACCTCGCCGCCTCTTTCAGCAACATCTCGTCCTCGACCAACTACTCCAATGCTTTCAAAATCAAAAAAGCTTGCGATGAAGCCCGGAGAATCACTTTTCCCTCCGACAACTCCGAAAGCTACAACACCCCTCTCACCCTTTCTGAATTAAACCAAGCCATCAACGATGCTGGCTGCACCTCCAAAGGCCCAGATAACATCCCCTATCAGTTTCTGAAACACCTCCCCATCAAGGCCACCACTACCCTACTCACCATCTTTAACCACATTTGGTCCTCACACTCCTTTCCCCCTATCTGGAGGACAGCTATTGTCATCCCGTCCTTAAACCGGGAAGGATGGTACCGACCCCACCAGCTACCGACCCATCGCCCTTACTTGCTGTCTCTGTAAAATTATGGAAAGGATCATTAATCAGAGACTAAACTGGTTCCTCGAGACCAACAGAATCCTCTCTCCTCACCAAAGCGGCTTCCGAAAACGTCGCAATACCCTAGACCAGTTAATTACGCTCGACACCGCGATCCGGGAATCCTTTGCAAAAAAGGAACACCTCATTGCCATATTTTTTGACCTCGAGAAAGCTTTCGACACTACTTGGAAATACGGCATTACCCGAAAACTTCACACCATCGGCCTCAGAGGCCACCTCCCCATCTTTATTCAAAACTTTCTCTCACCCAGGCACTTCCAAGTTCGTATTGGCCACACCTCTCCAACCGGTACCCCAAGAAGAGGGCGTCCCCCAAGGCAGCATCCTCTCCCCCACTCTCTTCAACCTGAGCATTAATGACATCGCGAATAACCTTGGCCCCAGCATCAAACGTACCCTCTACGTGGATGACTTCACTATCTTCTACTCCTCCCCTAGCTTTCCTATTGTTGAAAATAGGCTCCAAACCAGCCTCAACCAGCTGCAAGTCTGGAGCAACAATAACGGTTTTAAATTCTCCAAAGACAAGACAGTCTGCATGTACTTTTGTCATTTCAACAACCTCCACCCCAACCCGAACTTTGTGCTCAATGGGAATCGCATCCCTAAAGTTGAAAACACAAAGTTCCTTGGTCTAACTCTAGACCCCAAGCTCACCTACAAGCCACACATCACCAACATGAAACTAAAATGCAATAGCTCCCTCAACGTCCTCCGACTGCTCTCCAACACCATTTGGGGAGCGAACCGCTATGCTCTCCTCAAAATTTGCAGGCTCACCATTCGTGCCAAGCTTGACTATGGCAATATTGTCTACTGTGTCGCTCACAACTCATACCTCAACCACATTAACACCATCCAAAATGAAGCCCTCAGGCTTTGTTTAGAGCCTACAGGACCTCCCCAATCACTAGCCTTCATGTTGAAGCCAACGAACCCCCTTTCTACTTAGATGTAAAAAGCTTAGCCTCTCCTATGCTTTTAGAGTCCTCACCAACACCCAGAACCCTGTTTACAACCTCATTAGGTACCCCAATTTCTCCTCCCTCTTTGATAGGACTAAAACCCTATCGCCTTCCTTCAGCTTACGCATTAAATCAGACCTCTTTCAACTTGGCATCAACCCGCCAATCTCGGCACCTACTCCTGGCCCACTTTTCCTCCTTGGGCCACCCCTCCCTTCTGTCCACCTAGACCTCTCCACTTATAACAAAACTCAAACTCACCCCTCACCTCTTCATCAATCTCCACAACCAAATCAAAGACCAACTCTCAAATTACACCTCCATCTATACTGATGGCTCCAAGGAAGGCAACAAGACAGCTGCTGCTGCCATCATCCAAGACATCACCCTCAGTAGCAGACTCCTGACTACTCATCCATCTTTTCAGCCGAGGCTAAGGCCATTCTCCTCGCCCTCAACTTTATTGAGTACTCTCCTCTTAGTCACTTTGCCATTTTCTCTGACTCAAAGGCTGCTCTTACTTCATTACTCAATCTTAAATGGGATAACCTCACCTGCCACCTCCTCCGGAAACTCTTTTCTCCCACCCTCTGCAGGAAAAGTGTTCTTTTCTTCTGGATACCCAGCCATGTTGGCATCCCTGGCAATGACAGGGCTGATACAGCCGCTAAAGCTTGCCCTTAACCTCCTCCCTTCCCCTTTTCCAAAACCCTCTCTGACATCAAACCGCTTATCGCTTCTCTTGTTCGTGACCGCTGGCAAACCTTATGGAACTTCCAAATTGATAACAAACTCCATGTCATCCAGCCCACAATCCCGATCAAATCCACCATCAACAACCTTTTTCGTATCGACAACGTTCATATTACCCGTCTTAGAATTGGTCACACCCACCTCACTCACTCCCACCTCCTTATTGGTTCCCCCCAACCCCTCTGTAACAATTGCCACTGCATCCTCACAATCCAACACGTTCTCCTTGCTTGCCCCCTGTACAACCTTCCCAGAGCTTCCCTCGCTCCCCACAACTCAATTGCTGAGTTCTTCCAGAAAAATCCTCCAGATAAAATAATCTCCTTCCTTCAGCATGCATTCCTCTACAACCATATTTAATTCTCCTCTTCCACCCCCTCTCTACTTTGTTTTTGTTTTACCCATGCACCTCCTCTCTCGATCACAGCTTTCTGGCTTTTGCTCTTGAATTTCTCTCATTCTCCCCCTGGTCTCTTTCCTTACTACCTCTAAAATGATCTGACCTCTCAGGCACAATTTGACCTTCGTGGTCGTGGTGCCGTTAAGACCTCATCAAACAAACATACAATACAATAGTACACAGTCCACGCGGCTTGGGAGTGCTAAGATTACACCATAATTAGAATAAAGGAATACATGAGCGAACGCGAAATGTTTTCTCTCATCGCTTTCTATTTGTTGGAAAGTACGGGCCTTTTTTTGCACCAATCACGTTGAATAATGGTAAATAGATATGTGTTAATTCTCATGCCGTGTGTAACGGACTCCCAAATACTTTTATTTATAGGTTACAAAGGTCAAAGCGGCGATAACTTTGTGATTTTGCTTGCGCTCTTATTGAAAAACAAAAAAAAGACACCTTATAGTTTACAAAGTACGGTACTTGTTTTGAATAATTAAAGAGGCGATATCGTCATATGTGCACAATATTTAGAATTCCTTTCAAATTTTTTGATTGGTTGAAATTTTGCTGCGCGATTCTTTGTCTCGTATTGCAAGGTGTTTAATTATTTAAAACGCCATGATAGTTATCGTTAGAGGTAGCTCAGATGGTTGCGGCGATCAGAACTAACTATTTTTCATGTCGTGAGTTCGAGCCCCAGTAATATCGTTTATTTTGACTTTTGCTTTCATTTTCTTCTCCTTTTTTTCTCAGTAATTTTCATTTGGTGACTATCATTGTAGTACTACAATACTAAAATTTCACTTTCGCTTTCTGACAAAAAAGCATTGAAAAAAACAAATAAGTTTCTCGTCACAGTAACGTAATGCGCTGTGTATGTAATTCTGCACACACACACAACGTACATGCTAGTGTCTGGCTGTACTGTGTGGTACAAACAGACAGCGGATCAGATCTTGCCTCCACAACCGGAAGTGACGTCAAAACATAGTATCCACCCCCTCTTCCCCCTTCCCCCTTCTTTCATTTTCACCGTATTTTACTGAGACGAGCCTCCCTCTTTAAATGAAGATGGTCTCAAACGATTGATTATCAATTCAAGTTCTCTATAGGCCTATTGTAGTTTGAAATGGAACAAAATATTTTAAGACTCTTTAATTATAACGTTTGAAGTGCAAAATATGTGCGATTTATCAAAGCATTTTGCACAGGTAAGGAGATTATCGTAAGAGTATGAAACAAACATTCGCATATTCCCCCCACCCCAGCATTAAAATCCCGTAAAGGGTTCATGATATATGGGTTAGTTTTCCGACCGATTTTTTTAAGTCAATATAGACCTAGTACGCGTCCACATACCCAAATGGAGCAGATATTCAAATCTACCGATTTGGGTATGTGCGCTCATGTTCATTGCATAGATATATAAAAATTATTATTATTATTATATATATATATATATATATATATATATATATATATATATATATATATATATATATATATATATATATATATATATATATATATATATATATATATATATATATATATATATAAATATATATATATATATATATATATATATATATATATATATATATATAAATATATATATATATATATATA
This sequence comes from Chiridota heheva, assembly GCA_020152595.1. Taxonomy (NCBI): domain Eukaryota; kingdom Metazoa; phylum Echinodermata; class Holothuroidea; order Apodida; family Chiridotidae; genus Chiridota; species Chiridota heheva. The sequence goes on from JAIGNY010004470.1 coordinate 212,280, forward strand.
TATATATATAAATATATATATATATATATATATATAATATATATATACATATATATATATATATATATATATATATATATATATATATATATATATATATATATATATATATATATATATATATATATATATATATATATATAGATAGATATAGATATATATAGATATAGATATATAATATTATTAAATATCTGTGGTTCATTGAAAAAGTGGCGCCACACACTAATCAAAAGTCAATAGGATTAAACACGTCTAAAAAAAAAAAAGGTTACAGATTTTTTCTGGGATACTTTATTATTGATATCAAAATCAACTCCTTTCTCACTGAATTCTTAAACACACTTACTTCAGTTTGTTTCCAGTTGCACAATTAAAAATCGTAAAGAAACAACAACGATAAATGGTCAAAATTTGAAGGAAAGGGATAAAAGGCTTTTTTTCTCAGTTTAAAAAAAGATCGTGAAACGCGCGCTCTGAACAATACATGAAATTCCGGCGCATGTGCATGTGCGTTAACATATGAAATGTACGACGCGGCACAATAAGCGTGCGCAAACTTTGGCGTAGCTAACGCTCTTGGAGCGAGCGTACGTATACCGCGTTAGAATTACAGCGCTCGGTTTTTACGAGCCAATACTATGCAGGCACTGTAATATGTACGTACGTATATATACAAGTACACAGTATATCATTTAAGATTATTAATAAGGTGTCTGATATTTTCGAACTTATCGCCATTTTACTTTCAACTCCCGACATTCCTGATTTACTGGTAATCTGCTTATATCTACCCTGCTCTTACAAATCTTTCCCCATTAATCTGATAAACAGACTTATCGCAAATCATAGTTCCTTCATTATTATTGGCGATTTTAATGCTAAACACTCTCTTTGGTGGGATTCCTATGATTCCCCCAAGGGCAACGATATTGTTGACTGTATATTAAATAACAACATTAAACTCATTAATGATAAAACCCCTACTTTTTTTCACGTTAACACAACTTGTAAACCCTGTATCCTTGATTTATGTTTGCTTAGTAATAGTCTTTACATTCACTTTTTGTTTTTTCAGCTTAGACCTGGTCTCGATAGTGACCATTTACCAATTTCTTGTAGTCTCATTTGTAAAAACGTTGTTACAGTTTCGACCGACTACCCTGATTTTACTCGAGCTAACTGGTTAGGTTTCTCTTCAGCTCTGGATTCGAGTATTGATAATATAAGTTGTAAATCTTTTGATATTGGCACGCTTGACACTTTGGTTTCTTTTATTACTTCCTCAATTATCTCGGCCAGTTCCAAGTTCATTCCAATTAAGTCTTTCGTTGGCAATAGGAAGCATACCATTTTACCTCAGTATATTATACATTTATTCAAATTTCGCCGGCGTTTACGTAGAAATTATAATAAAAATAAGTGCCCCTTACTTAAACATAATATTAATGTAATTCGTAGAAAAATTAGTACTGAAATTAAACTCTTCAAAAATCAGACTGTTTATAATAAATGTATTAAAGTGAACCATAAATCTGACAGTTGTCATTTCTGGAAAAGCATTAACAACCTTCTAAATAAATCTAAATCTAAAAATAACTCTACTCCGTTACATTATAATAACTTTACCTACTCTACTGAACTCGAGAGATGCAAGTGTTTTTGATTGTATTTTGACTCTGTCCTCTCCACGGGCCGCTCTGATAATTTCTTTGATGATGATCATTTTAACTATATTAACAATTTTGTCAGAAAAAAGAATTTTTCAAACCTCTATTCAAAGTTTAAGTGCGAGAGAGGTGACAAACATCATTTACTTAATTCTGTTTCAGTATTAGAACTCGAAAAAGCTCTTAAAAATACTAAACAGACGGTCCCTGGGGGGGATGGAGTCACTTACCTTCATATTAAAAAGTGTTCTGTAAAATTTAAATCTTTTCTTTGTCAACTTTACAGTATTTGTTTTAATTTTGGTATTTTTCCTATAAAGTGGAAATCGGGGCATGTTATCCTTATACCTAAGCCGGGAAAAGATCATTTAAATCCGAAAAATTACAGACCTATTACACTTCCTTCAGTTCTCAGTAAACTTCTCGAGAGGGTCATCTGTTCTAGGCTTACCACTTATCTTAACGATATAAATTTCTTTAATAATTTTCAAGCTGGTTTCCGTTCAAAATTCAGTACCGCAGACCAGATAGCCAAGTTGTCTCATCATATTGCTTTAAACCTTTGTAAAAAACATTTTGTGTTCAGTACTGCCTTTTTCGATGCCGAAAAGGCTTTCGACAAGTTATGGCATAATGGTCTTCTTTATAAGCTAAATAAGATCTCCCTCCCGGTTAAATTTATTCGCTTAATTGCAGACTTTTTATTTAACAGGCAAATTCGATTTAAAGTTAATAATGTTTTTTATGATCCTTTGATCGTGAATAAGGGCACCCCTCAGGGTAGCCCTCTTAGTCCACTACTTTTTTTAATTTTTGTAAACGACATTCCTAACCCATCTTCTGATTACATTTATATCTCTCAGTGCTCAGTATGCAGACGACTTGGCTGTCTGGTCGTCGGCCAATAATATTCTTGCCGCAAGGGACGACTTGCAATACTATATTAACCTACTTCAATGCTGGTGCAGCAAGTGGAGATTATTCCTTAACCCTTCTAAATCACAATCTATTGTTTTCTCTCGTCCCCGTCCTGTTTTAATCCCAATCTTAGTTTTTAACAATACCGTGATTCCAAACTATTATTCAGTTAAGTTCTTGGGTATCACGTTTGATACTAGATTTAATTTTAAGCCGCATTTTGAAGGTTTGATTAAGGAGCTAAAAATCCGCACTTCCCAATTATTTACTGTTTGTGGGACACCTTATAATCCAAGAGCTCCATCGTCTACAACCTTAATTTTATACACTAGTCTTATTCGTTCATTCATTGATTACTCATTTATTGTTTTCCCTCTACTCTCCAAAAGTAACCGTTGTAAATTAGAGCAAATTCAAATTAATGCTCTAAAAATTAATTTTCACATACCTCGTTGGGTTTCACCAATTGTACTTATTGATCTTCACTCTCTTCCTAGCGTTCAATCACGGATTGATTCACTTCTTAAAAATTACTGTAAAAACAATTTAAAATAATTTTTATTATTATTATTATTATTATTATTATTATTATTATTATTATTATTATTATTATTATTATTATTATTATTATTATTATTATTATTATTATTATTATTATTTGTATTATCATTATTGTTATCATTATTATTATCATTATTATTATTATTATCATTATTGAACTTATTCATATAGCGCCTCTACTGTGGATCGAAGCGCTTTACAATAAAATTGATAATACATAGGCAAACTCTTAGTATACAATATCAAACGTTGCTCTTTCTCTAACTTGTGTACACCCGCGTTATACCTGGCGTACAAAATTAAGTTCTACGCGCGCAGGTATTTTACTGTAAAGGACCACGGAGCCAAAACTTCCAGAATTTTTTTTTTTTTTGTATACATTTCTAGCAATTAGTTTTACTCGGTTATATCATCATTTGATTCGGAAACATCTTCTTAATACCGACGACTAAATTGTTTGTGTTTACAAGGTAAGAAGAAGTTGGTAGCCATCGGAAGTAAACGTTTGTTGTTTCGGTGATGTTGCATAATATTGCAACAGCATTGTATTGAGGTGTAGGCTCACTTATATCATGGAACTATTTTTAGTTAAAAGATTACTTCAGTGGTCAAGCATGTTTATCTTGTATGAAGGACGACTTCAAAAGAAACAAAATGGTGAAGAAAGCATTCACAAATCTTATTTTCATTTCGGAAAAAAATATCACAAAATTTCAGAAAATCAAATTTTAACTTAGGCCTATTTAGCAAATTCAGAATTCCTCAAAATATCAGAATTTCCCGTAAAAATATCATAATTTTCCCTCAAAATATCACAAATTTTCCTCAAAATATCAGGATATATCCTCAAAATATCCGAATGCTTCCTCATAATATCTAGTACGAGTCCCTCAACTTGAACAGCTCAAATTATCCGTTTAGGTTTCCCTTAAAATATCCGGTTATTTCCTAAAAATATCCGAATTTTCTCTCAAAATATCCGAATTTTCCCTCGAAATATCCGATTTTTTCCTCAAAATATCGAAAATGTTTCCTCAAAACATCCAAATGTTTCCTCAAAATATCCTAATTTTCCTAATTTGTTATCCTAATTTTTTGCTCTTACCCGCTGTTATGGGCGGAGACAAAGTCATAAAATCACACTACGAAATGTAAGATACCTAAACAAATCACCCAAAAAAAAATATATAAATACTAAAGTGGCAGAGCGTCCCCCCCCCCCAATTTTCTCTCCCCTACCCATCCCTCTCCCCTCCCCCTTCTCCCCCTCCCCCTTCTCCCCTTGTTCTCCCCCTCCCCTCACCCTTCACCCCATCCCCTTCCTCTCCCCTCCTCATTCCCCCTCCCCTCCTCATTCCCCCTCCCCGCGTGGTACCGTCCCTATGCCCACCATGTATATACCTTTCTGTCTATTTCATCACTTCTGGAGTCTGCATATTAATCTTTCAGACAAACATCAGTCCGTCACGTAAGTCACAGAGGAATTTGAATATGTAGCAGCTTAAATGTATATTGGTTAACTTTGTGAGAATTAGAGAGGGCTACATGGTGAATATTTTTGCATAGGCGGGTTAAGTTTTCAATGATTACGGTACATGTCCATTATCCAATATTCCCCGCCACACGTGTATGTGTGTGTGGGAGAGGAGGAAAATCGGCCGTCTCCCATCCGCCCCACCCTGTCAGATTTGGGGTAAAGACCACTTGTATACTATTACATATAGATAGCTAGTTAGTTCGTGAGTGGACAGGTGGAGGGTGGGGTGAAAGTTCGTGAAATCTCTGATGTCATTTTAGCCTTAAAGGAGAGATAAGGGAGGGGGGGGGGTGGAATCTCTGGATAGCCTGACATGCGGAGAGATGTTTGAATGATAGTTAAATGGTCTTAGAAAATGTTCCCGTTCACTAATAGCAAACTTGTATAATATTTGAATAGAAACTGGCAAAACCATGCAGTTCTGCCAATAACAGAATAATGTGGAGTAACAGCCTTAGGGCTGACAGCTCAAAATCTTTATTTAATTCTCTCCTAAAAATTGGCTGAGATGATGGGAAAACCTTTTCATAGACAACTAGAATTTATTATTTGTGGGTATGGTAGAAAATCTAGTGGGTATGATAAAAAATCTTGGTCTTCTGGTCTTAATTTGTTGCACAAATTGGTCGATTTGTAAATTATTTTGATAATTTTGTCGCTACTTTTAATAGATTTTCAAGCAAATTAAGTAATGTTGCCTATACACGTCCATTGATCAGTCAACCCGACACTGTACAACGCACTCTTGTCGTCTGATCAATATATTTGAGGGGTGAAATAACTGACTAGTGAATGTTTGAATGCCAAAAATTAATCGATGAATCTACAATAAAAGAAAGCATGAGAGTTGTAGAAATCGATAAGTAATCCTTTCAGTAATGACTTCAACTATTGGCTGGACTTCAGCATCTTCGTATTTTCCCGAGATAAAACTGTTGAAACTAAATGTAGCGAGCTAAACATAGGCTACAGCTGTATATTATCGGCTACAAGCCATGGAAAAAGTGTATTCTTATTAAAATGGAGGTTGATTTGCATCATAATTAATTAATTATGATCGTATATATGACGCATGCACGTTAACGGTTACGAGATACGGTGAGTTATGACAAGTTTTAAGCTGTCTGATATTTTGTCTTGTATTATTATGCCATTACCCGAACAATCTGACAATAGGAAACAAAATCACTCTTCTTAATCAGTTAATAGCAGATTTATGAGATACGCAGTCACAAAAGTGTATTTGTTGGGAGAAAAGTGGGGGGAAAAAGCGGGGGGGGGGGGTAAGTGTATTTCAATAGTGTGTAAAATAAGATCCTTTGTATCTACAAAAGGCATACAGGGTTTCCTTATTTCTGAAGTGATCTGGTGATTGGCTCTTAAAAAAAGAATATGTGAGTAGGCCTATAATTATAGCCTTCTACGTCTACGTAGATATTTGTCAAAGCCTGTCCAACATCTGTACGAGCCATGATATGAATGAACATGGATTTTGACCGGACGGAAGTGGATGAACACCGTTACTTTAAAATTATATAGGAACAAAACAATATATTTTCTCCATGAGAATTTAAATTTAAAACTCGCCCTCCCCATGAAGAAAAATCTTTTTTACGCCAATGTGAAATACCGTCTGATCGACCTGAATTCGAAAGTTAGTAAATTAGCTTTTTGGCGTGGATGGCCCGCCATAGGAGAAACGGTGCAATCCCTCCCCACCCACCACCCCAAGAAAAACATATTTCCTAATCGTTTTTCTTTTTTTTGTAGGCCCATGTGAATATTGTGCCCCGACATCTACGACATTGCTACTCGTAACGCCTTCACTAAAACATTCTTTAAATAGTGCACACGCTATGTCACGCTTAAACCATTCCCGAAATAAACTCTGTACGTACATATGCACGTTGCATAAATAATTGCACATTGTATGTATGGAGTGTGGGGGCAGTGATGCGTGAATTTTCGCTGCCTTGAAATGTTTGATTTTCCATGTGGAAAAGCAGAACATCGCTGATGTAAGGACGCGAATCTTTCATGCTAATTAATAATACACTCAGACCATTTGAATTATATGAAGGATTGAATGGATGTTTACATTTTGTAAGTCAGACTTCGTTTATCACTCATCTTTTTCCACACCAGCACAAAACATACATAGAGACTTCTGAGATGTTAACGATGTAAGCGCTGTAACCCTACCTGAACCAGACCCATTGTTTTTAGTACAGCTTTCTTAGTTTAAGATGGAAAACAAAGAAATCTTTTTCAGAAATCAATCCCAAAGGACTTTGTTTTTAGTTAGAGCAGAGATACCTGGTTACAGATAGAAAATGTTTTGTAATGCCTCTACAACATACATTAATTATCTTGCTGAACTGACCGCAGCCATTTCCTGCCGATAGTCCAGTCAGTTGTCACTGTCAGTTTTAGCGAAGTATGCATCGTGACTGTACACATATAGTGTACTTGAACAGTTGAAACGACTCCATTAAGGTCTATAATGAATCTCCGCTTTCAATATGGCGCACACCAATGCAGTGCGTGTGCAGTATACGTATGTATTCTGCGCATGTCGAGTGTCCCAATCGGAACATAAGTATTTAATCCCATTCAGGACATAACGGCGGACTGTACAACCTAAATGAGAATCTCCTACCCTTCATCTTGGCGGAGTCAGGTAGCTCAGATGGTAGAGCGCACGACCAGTCGGTAAATGACATGCTGTAATTCTCTACCAACTGAGCTACCTGACTCCGCCAGGATAAAGGGTAGGAGATTTTCATTTAAGTTGTACAGTACCGGGTTCAAGCCTTGGTATTTCCACATCAAAGCGGAAGTCGTTTGCAACTTGGTTAAGCCGTCACGATGGTTGGTACAGTCACACCCTACCTAGTTCTCTGAAAAGTTTAAAAAAAAAATAGGGTAAAAAACCGGTGTTTGTCCACTTCCGTCCCGGTCACACGAGACTGGCATCTGCTATAGCTTGGCGTCTATCCTGCGGAGTACCCGTGAGGGATGATTATGTACTAAGCAAAAACCTTAAAAAAAAAAACTTTGCCGGAAACATATATATCCACAAGTTGGAAAAGTAAAATTTAAGATCGTTCAAAATATAATCTGATATGTTAATCAGAAAATGTCAGATCATGAGACAAAAAAAGTCCAACGTTGCCTTACACTCTTTTCATACATGTTAATAGAAGCGCTTTAGAAAATAATTTGTTTAATATTCTACAATAGCAATCCGCCCAGCTATACAGGCAGCGATGTCGGAACCACAGGGGCTAAGGCTGCCTGCATAGAGTAAGGGGCGAAAGGGGGAAGGAGGTGCCCTTTTGAAATTTTCCCCGTACTTTTTCAAAAACGGACAAAAGTTTTCGTTTTTGCAAATGAGAAGTGCCCCTCAAAGTGTCAATTCAGTCAATAAGGCCTACTGTCAAAAAAGTGCCCTCACTTGATTTTCTGCCCTCTCACCCCGAGTTCCTTTCGATACCCCTGCATACATGTTACTTATCATTTAGCATTAATTATATATCAAATGATCTCATACTTTCATACTCGTTTAATTGTTTAACCAATATATTACTCATTTCCCGAAAATTGTCAATTTCAATATCTCCTTAACGGAATAAGCTGTAAAAGTAAGTTTCTTTCACTTTGCAGTTTGTTTGAACTCCAGCGTCATCGGGTCATTATTAACTTGATCGGTAGGTGAAGCCACCATGTTTTGACGAATTTCATCCAAATCACGATTTTCCCAATTGACCAGTTGACTGCAATGATAACGAAATCTGAAAATCACTTATATTTGAAAAATTGTCTCTTCGGTTTTTCTTTTCTTTTCAAAATATGTGAGGCCCTATGACATGCACTTTTGGTATTCTAGATAATATTAGATCATCGGGAAAAACCGTCATGCCAATAATGTGCCCCGACATCTACGGCATTGCTAGTCGCTGCACCCTCACTCAATATTTCTTAAATAATGTACACGCTGTGTCCGCTAAAACCATTACCGAAATACACTCCGCACGTAGCCTACAGTGTATGTATAATTGTACACTGTATATATAAGGGCAGTCATGCGTTAATTTGAGATGTTGATTTTCTAACATGTGGAAAACCCAAACATCACTGATGTAAGGGCGCGAATCTTTCATGCCTTTGTCGTCCTAACACGAAAAGTGAAATTTTGACCGATGGATCCATTTTATAACCCAAGGCTATTCAAATCGGAAAAATAGGCCCAGCCGACCGTCAGACCGTATTCCGTGTGGGATAGAGGAAAATACAAATTTAGATTTTATATTTGTGGAGCATCTAAATCGCGAAACTTTGCAAATTCATCATGTTACCATGTGTAGTCTCGATGAGATAATTTGTAGCATGATGAGTTTTCAAATAGTTACGTTGCCCGGAATTTTGCCGATTTGCATAGCCTAACGTTAAGAAAATCGGCCCCAAATTCAAATTTTCGTGTTAGGACGACACAGGTTTTTTTTTTTTTTTTTTTTTTTTTTTTTTTTGATGACCTAATATTATCTAGACTAACAAAAGGAACATAGGTCTGCCATATATGGAAGAAGAAGGAAAATGGTTGCTTGCGCTGTTGCGGGAAGAGCTATGGCAGTATGGGAACAGCTGTGCCACATGCTATAAAAAACGAATATTATGCCTAATAAAAAAATCAATCGTGTAAAACAAAAAAATATAGCTGAAATTTAACAGTTTAATAGAGAAAGGAAATATTCTGTTTGAAAAATCCATTTGATAAGTAATTGAAGTTGTTAATTCGTTTTTCATTATTTTTTGTTTTATTTCTTTGGACAGATACGACAGCTGTGATTGATTTCGTTGTTCATGGCATATTCGGGAAGACACCGATGACTATAAGGTCCACGATATTTTTCAGCTGTCTAATTACTTCGTTTGAGGATACTTTTTGGTGAGGTTCGCCATGGATCACGATTTCTCGTAAAGAACGCCGAGCAAGCAATAATATTTCTCTAAGAGAACGCCGAGCAAGCAAAAATATATGTGAGGAAGATTCACTGAAGAAGGAAAAATAGGTATATATGCAAAAAACGATACCGCTGCAATGTATCGAATATTCTACCGGTATCGAGGAGTCTTGTCACCTTCCCGCAGAAATATTCTGCCCCTGTTACTTTTCTTGGGTACAATAGTTTCTTTACTCGTTTTCATAACATCTTTGCAACAAAGACTACATCACACACCTGCCAAGCATTACTGGCGTAACCGTCTTCACGCTTACAAGGCGGAAATGAAAATACGAAAACGACACCGGTTTATGTACGATATCCATTACAACCAAAATTTATATCTGTTTGCAACACCCTCTCACAATATGTGTTTCTTTAGACATAAACTTGAGAAGCTTCAACTGCCGTTCCTACATTCGTCGTTTATAGATCCTATCTCTCATAATGTCGTGTTCATTGGAATACGCTACCTTAAAGAACGTTGGGACAAAGACACGTTTATATGTGAGTTTGAAAATAAGTTCAAAACTTTAAGTGATCCTATCGTATATGATTATAAAAGTTTTGGTTATGTCGTGCAATACCTTATTACAATCACATGTCCGCTTCCCGAGAAATATTACCATAAGTCAAATACCACAATTAATCTGATTCGACTGACTAATGACTCAACGTGGTATACTACATCCTATGAAAACCTTACGGTATGTAATGCCGGTGTTGACCCAAAACGGTATTACCAGTTAGCGATTTGTACCATGATTAAAAACATGGACAGTTTCTTGCCAGAATGGTTGAAATACCATCGATATCTTGGTGTAGACCACGTGTACCTGTATGACAATGAAGATCCAGAAAACAGCTCATTAATCGCAACTGTTCAGTCTTATATCGACATCGGTTTCGTAACAGTTATACCGTGGCCGCACAAACCGAGTGCGTATAAGACGTACCTTGAGATCCAAATTGCTCATGAGAATGACTGTATCTGGAGGCACAAGCATGACACAAAATGGATTATAAAAATTGATGTTGATGAATATTTACAACCAATGGATGAAAGCAAACCTAAAATTTATGACTATCTTCGTGATGTGGATATTAATGAAATTGCCTCTGTCCGGATTCAGAATTGGTTTTTTGGAAGACATAACAAAACCGATGTCTCAAAAAAATCTATTTTTGAGAGGAACACATGGAGGGCTGCATGGCCCTCACCGCAAAATGCAGGCAGAGATAAAAGTATTTTGCATCCAATGAATATTCATTATTTCAAAATTCACGGGGTGAAGGTTGGGGCAAAAATGGTATCACTCGATCCCTATCATGAGATGAGGTTGGTGCATTATAGAATGGACAACAAGCGAGTTAGATGGTTCAATCTTCCCCCGCTGAAGGCAAGGGATTTCAGTATGGCTCGATTATGGAAAGAAATTCAGCAAAATGATCTATCTACAACGAACTTTAGAGTCAATCAAAGTGGGTTTTCCGGTGAAGCTTACGGGGATTTAGAAGGATCACATTAACACTTAAGGTCCCAGTCCCGGCGTCATAGGGGGTCTGGGTCATAAGGGCCCTTCAAGATAAGAAAAAGGAATGTGCGTTTAAACAGGGGAACCCCAAAAATTGTAAAAAACTTAGGTTTGACAATGGCGAAAACAGTGTAAAATTCAAATTGAAACAGAAAATAGGTGGGTTTTTTTTAGTTTCTGTTTTCATTTGCTCTTCATAATTGTCCGATATGGGGGTCCGTATTTCTAGTTTGCCCAGGGCCCCGCGATGCTCTCGGTGGCCCTGGGATAGTATATATCCTCTAAATTATATTTTTTTTCAAGATATCATCTTATGTAGGTCTACATATTGTCTTCGCTTGTTCCTTTGTAAAATGGTAGCCATTCCAGAATGTTTAAATAACCTCTTTACATGGGTCCCATTTTCGCCAGCGGATTAATACTTAATTAGTTTAGTGCTTCCACTGAAACATTTACGCTCTTTCAACTGTAATCACTAACTGCTAAAGTGAGAAGTATTAAAAGTGTTTTTTTTATTTTAATATTCATGTATCAAAGACTCAATATATACGACGTTACTCAGTTAAGTGCATGCCACTTTAACATTAAGCAGGGGCGGAGCCGGGGCTGTGGGTGGGGGGAAAGGAGGGGGGCTTCATCCCAATATTTTTAGATGGGGGAGGGGAGGGCTTCATCCCAATATTTTAAGGTGAACATGTTTTATCACGTTATCCGTCCTCATTAGCGATTAGGCCCCCTTCACGAATATTGTTGTCACATGTCACCTGACATAATAAACCCCCTCCCCTTAATATTTTAAACCGTGGCCTCTGTTAATTGTTGCATCCTCCAATCTTAATCGTCGTGCTTAGTCTCAGCTCGGGGATTTGTGCATGTTCATCATCTTTCTTGAGTATCAAGTAAGGATTAATTGCAAATCCTTTAGGCAGGAACCAATGGTTTACATTGGCTACCATGGATAAACTGACAGTACGATACTTCTTTGTACATCTTTAACGGATTCACGAAGTTCTTCATTTTGTCACTTAGGCCCCTATCAGCATTATTATTTTGGGAGAGAGGGGTGGGGGGGGGGGCTAATGAGGTCATAAAACATGTGATAAAATATTGGAAGTTAATTAGGTCGGATTACGTGAAAACACATGTTTACCTAAAATTATTTGGGACTGAATCCCCCAACCTGCCGCCCCTGAATAAGGTTTTGTTATTGTGTCTTACCATGTATCTGTAGGCCCTATATATGCCAATGACTATATTTTTTGTCTCTTGTTGGGTTCATTATAAATATTGCAAATGATCACAACAATGAGTGAATAAATCCATTAACAAGGAGAAAATTGGCACAATATAGCATCTAATGAGTTAAGCTCCTCATGCTGAGTTGCTCAATTTGCTTTACTTCATGAATTTCATCAGAGAGATGCAAATCATGAAGACCCATGTTACCTATCAGTGTAGCCCATGAAGCTATAAATTCTTCTGTTCATACTTCCCAATTTCAAGCATCGTATTACACAATACACCCACTCCTGCCCAAAACTGAAAACGCTTTAATCCGTACTGTGGTTTATCTGTATATGGTTGCGGTATAGCCCTTCGGACTGGAGGACAGGCCCCCACCCGTCTTCTTCCAAATTTCATCAAATACATTACAAAAATCGTTTGCAGACATTTAATAATAATTGATAATAATTATGCATTTTTAAGCGCCAATCTATCTATGCAAACATGATCCGAGGCGCTGAAAAGGAACATAGCGAATTAATTGCATAGAACATATGAAATATACATAGGACAGACACCAGGAATTAAACAAAGTCAATCATAAGCAATGGTGAACAAGTATGTTTTGAGATTGTTCTTGAAAATGTTTAAGGAAGTACAACAACGAATATTTAAAGGAATAGAGTTCCATAGCTTAGGTGCAACTACAGAAAAGGCCTTGTCACCAGCAGCTGTGGACGTTCTTGGAATAGCTAAAAGACCTTTATCTGCAGACCTTAGGTTGCAACATGATGAATATGATGTGAGGAGTTCCTTGAGGTACAGCGGGGATTTGCCATTGAGGGCTTTCCATGTGAGTAGCATAATTTTGTAGTTGATACGATGACGGATTGGAAAACCAGTGGAGCCGTTTTAAGATGGGTATGATGTGATCGGCTGCATTCTGCACGCACTGAATCTTTGCAATCAACTTGTCTGAGATACCGTACAACAGAGAATTACCATTATCCAGCCTGGATGTTACAAGGGCATGCATGGACAATTGTGGCGGCTGATTCATTAGATAAAATTCTTTGAATATTGTTGATGTTCCTGATATCAAAGAAGGCAGATTGGCAGAGCTTCATTACTTGATATTCCATGGACATGGTGTTGTCGAAGATTATACCAAGATTGCGAGCAGCGACGGAATGTAATGATGGAATCACCAATCTGCATCTGTTGGGTTTGTATTTTATCATAATTATATTTAGAAGTGACAACAATAAGCTCTGTTTTCTCATCGTGCAACTTCAATCTAACACACATTGTTCAATACATGCGTTGGCGGGTTGAAAGTTCAGCATTTGGAGTATTCATTTTAAAGGATAGATATAGTTGAGTGTCGTTAGCATATAGATGTACATTAAGCCCATGTTTCCTAGTAATAGCAGCGATTGGTCTAGAATAGACGGTGAAGGAGAGGGGCCAAGGACTGAGCCCTGTGGGGCCCCGAATGGGAGATAGACACTAGATGATAGTGTGCCATTTATGTCGACGGCCTGAGTTATGTCACTTATGTAAGATTCAATCCAATCAAGAGTTGCGCCTTCGACACCAATAGAACGAGGTCGTGTAAGAAGGATTCCATGATCTATGGTGTCGAAGGCCGCAGAAAGGTCAAGGAGATCTAAAAACACTCCATGTGTGTTGTCAACTGCTCGTAGAATGTCATTTTTCACTCGGAGTAAGGCGGTTTCAGTTTCATGCTGTTTTGTATATGCAGATTGAAATGGTTCATATAACATATTTTTAGAAAAATGGTCATGAATGCGTGATGCAACAACCTTCTCAATGATCTTTGATACAAAAGAAAGGTTAGACACAGGGCGGAATTTTTTTAGAGTTTCCGGATCCAAGGTAGGTTTCTTTAAAAGCGGTGTAACATGAGCATTTTGAAGTGTGTTGGAAAGGTTGCAGTCTGTGGTAAGCGAGAGATTTACAATCTTTGAAATAACTGGGACTACTAGACAGATGTTTATATGTTTTATATGTTGATGAGATGTTTATACACACATTGGGTATCAAACCAGAGGTAAACACTAAATTTAAAGTGAGTACGTACGTTGTACATGGTAACTCCATCATTGCCTAATTTGCCAATATGAATATAAAATTTGATTAACACTTAATCATGAAGCACGCCATTATTTTTAACAAGCTCCTTACATTGCGGAAAGAGATAGGAACGCGTAAACTGGTAGAGGCGACATTAGCTAGTAATTGAATGTATCATAATCTATTACAATTTATGACAACTTCGAAAATAACAGTCTGAAGTTTTCAGTAGTCTTTCCCATCAAATTGTAGCACGAATTCACATTCCCGTTCGAAATTCAAAACTGATACGCTCAGAAGTAAACAAAGACCGACTCTTTGAAATAGCATAGAAATTATAGATGTGATGTCCATAATCGTTTATTTAAGCACCGCGACAAATGCACGAGGGCCCAACACATGCACCACGACAAAAACACGTGAGAGCCCAACACAAGCACCACGACAAACGCATGAGACCCCAACACATGCACCACAATTAACGAACGCATGAAATTCCAACACCTGCACTACGTCAAATGCGCTAGAGCCCAACACATGCATCACGACAAAAGCGTTAGAGCCCAACACCTGCACTACGTCAAATGCGTGAGAGCCCAACACCTGAATCGCGACAAACGCATGAGAGTCCCAACACCTGTAATAGACAAATGCGCGAGAACCCAACACCTGTACCACGACAAAAACATGAGTCCAATACCTGCACCACGACAAAAGCGCGAGAGCCCAACACCTGCACTACGACAATAGCGTGAGAGCCCAACACCTGCATCACGTCAAATGCGCGAGAGCTCAACACCTGCACCAGTGCACCATGAAAAAACGTGTGAGAGCCAAAAACCTGCACGACGACAAAAGCGCGACAGGTCAATGTCTGCACAAAGTTTACAAAAGCGTCAACTGCTACCATAACCAGCATCATCGAGCTCGTGCTGCATCTAGCAAACGTCTTCGAGACATTCCACTGCATGACTGCAATTCATGTGGCAATATGGTATGGTCTAGCTGTCTAGACAGTCATCCAGCTAAAACCCAGAGTTGTTTTGAGATACATTGCTAAAGAAGAGAGACACAGAAACTCGAACCGTGGATAGGATTCATTGTGCACGGTGACGTCCAAACAGCCATTCATCCAGTGTGCAGTTGAAGCAAAGGGTCTGTATGCCCCTCTGCAATGTACCGCCGTTTAATCGTGCCAAGTTTGTTTTTTCTTGACGATCATGAGCCCACTAAACCAGAACCTTTTGCATTGTCTCAGGAGGTCGACAGTGGCGTAACTAAGAGAGGTGGGGGCATTCTTCCCAAGGTCAGGGCCCTATAAGGGGACCCGTATAAAACATACCATTATACTAATATACCACAGTGGCCCGCAAGGTACCACGCGCCCCAGGGCCCTAGCCACTCCATTGGAGGTCGATCATCGTTAGCGTCCTCAGGACTTAAAAGCAAAATTCCCGGTTGAAAATTTGAAAGGCAGAGAGTATTACACGTTCATTAAACAGTACTAAGCCAAACCTTTCTAAGAAGAAATGGCAATATTGAAGAGGGGGTGTGATTGATTTAATTAACCTTTGTCGAGATTACAAGAAAATATTGCATTCTATACAATAACTTCCTTCTTTTGATAATTTAAGCCATCTTAGCATTCATTTCAAAGTTATGTTTTACTATTAACTAATCCTAGATGAGTAATCAACTCCCTAATTTAAATAAATGAATAGGAAGAGGGAAAATGCGGTTGATCATTGGCAAATTTACTAGCACTTCGATTGGACTTCGGACATATACAACCTAAAGGGCAGGTAATTGGCAAAGTACATGTTAAAAGGAAAATATCATGTGTGAAGTTCACATAGAACTGTAGATGTGCATTAGACTGTTAGAGCAAGAAAATGTCTTACTGCTGTTTTTACAATAGACGGAAAATAATCACTTCATGTCGTGTTCTGGATCAGTGGGGTAAGTCACTACACGTTGTGTTTGAGCTAAGGGTGGAGAGGACGTGTAGTGTGTTTCCGTTTCGTTTATTCACGAATACTGTTGAATTATAGCCTACCAGATGGTGAAGCCACCATTTTTACCATTTCCACCTCAGTTCCAGAAAAATAACTGAAAAGCAGCAACACCCTCTCCAAGTAAATTACCTAGAAGCACATACAAGCCATTACCCTCAAGAACTCCCCTGTAAGCCATGCAATTATACAAACTCCACCTGCCAGAAGCAGACTGGCATATTAAAACAGGTGGGGGAATACAAATAGGGTCAGGCCATTTTGGGGTCAAGGGGGGGAGGGGGGGTGAAGCTAGAGATAGAGGATTTAGGGTACCAAAATTGTTAATTTGGCACATACAATCGAAATTGAAAATTGAATGGACTTGCTAGGGCTGGACTGGACTCCGACTTCTTTAAATGTGACTGTCACTGGCTCATAGCAGCCAGTTCTTCTTCTTCTTCTTCTTCTTTACAAGTCACCAGGCCACCGTCGGTCCAGGCCAGTGGCTAGGCCATCAGGACAGTATGATGGAAAGAGCGTTAGTAGAAACAAAATGGTGAAGAAAGTAATTCAATAGCTTATTCCGTTATGAAGATATTCAAGTTTAAAGTTTTGTCTTATCTATACAACAACAGGGGTGTAGGAGACTTAAGAAAAGTGGGGGCACGACCTCTTAGAGGCATTTCGAAATGCCCCCTGTCTGTAGATAATAGAATAAAGTAGAAGGGGCACTTAATGTTTAGAAAGGGGCACTTTTCCAATGTTCGTGCATGGGACTGACAACAGTCGCCAGTTTCTAGCTATTAGGTAAGTAATACAGGGACAGTTCAGTTTGAAAGGGGTCACTTTGTAACATTTGTAAGTGTGCAGACATCTTATACCAATTCTTGCACCTGTGTCAGTTTGACAGTAATTGACAGATTAATCGGCGGTTTTCATTTTCAAAAGGGGCACTTTTGCCATTTTCAGAAGTGTGGGGAACGTTCCCCTTCCCCTCAACCTCCCCGGCAGTTCCTACACCTATGTGTAGAAATGACTGGTGTAGTAAGATTACAATAGAAGGTTGGCGCCCTTATCTCTACATACTTAACAATTGTTAATGTATTTTAAAGAAGATGTATTTAAGTACCTTAAAAATGCCTTCTCCAGCTTGCGATTGGTTGTGGGGTGGAGGAAGGGGAGAGAGAGGGGGGGGGGCCAAAACGTCTTCATCTATTCATCATAATCATCTTTCTTTTTTCAAAGAGAAATGGCAGAAACTTAAAAAACGAAAGATTTACATCAGAAAATAGAGACAATATCTCGTTCATACATCACAAGAGTAACACACAAAATTGCACATTTGACCATATTTGCACATATTTACAAAGCTGTAAAATAGCCATTTTTTAACATGTTTAATGAATTCTGCGGCTTTTCTCATGTAGTTTTAGAGGATTCTAAATCAATTTAGCTAATGTAGGCTCTACCTGTCCGTATACTGTATACCTTTGAAATCTCTTCATGTGTACTTTTGACTGACTGAAAGGGGAAAGACTCGCAAAGTGCCTAATAATAAAATCCCAGTCGTTTTTATTAGCCAACTCAAGTTTAGAATAACTTGATTGTTATTTATTATTTATTTGCGTCAATGAATTTGATAAGAGGTTGCAAACAAACGACTGTTTTAAGTTAAGAAGGTTTTCGGGGTAGCTTCAAATAATTTGTTCATACAGAGGAAATAGTTGGAAGTTTAATTGACTGTGAATATATCGTCATATGACACATGGTAACAGTTGGAAGTTGACCAAACAGTTATCACGGATAGATATTCGGTGTTTTAGCTTTTCGCAAGGAGCTGTTAATGAGTGGAATGGTTTTCCTGAGTGGGTGGTCAGCTCCATTTCTGTTCACAATTTCGAAGTCAACATTAATAAGTTCTTTACTAACTCTGGGCAGCTGAGCGTCTCTGGATTTTTTTTTCATTCTTTTTCTTATGTATTTTTCTTTTATTGTCTGATGGTGGTGGTGTTATAGTTTGGATTTATTTTATTTTGTGGGGTCACTAACCCTTCTTAGCCTGTCATCTTGCTATGCTATGTTATGTTATTTGACAGGACGTAGCCTATCTTGCAAATTAACGATATTCATGACAAGGGTTGGGATAGTTTCAAGAAATAACCAACTTACAACCAACAGCCATGCATCACCGTACTCAAGGGCGGCGACTTTCTTGAGCAGTGACGTCGATGGATAATACATATATATATATATATATATATATATATATATATATATATATATATATATATATATATATATATATATATATATATATATATATATATATATATATATATATATATATATATATATATATATATATATATATATATATATATATATATATATATATATATATATATATATATATATATATATATATATATATATATATATATATATATATATATATATATATATATATATATATATATATATATATATATATATATATATATATATATATATATATATATATATATATATATATATATATATATATATATATATATAAATTTGCAATTTGTCTTTATATTGACCGTTATGCTCTTACACCAAAATCACAATTCCTACATTTGAAATAATGCAAGAGTATAAGGGTAATAAGGGAAGTTATAAACAATTCAATTTAGGGCCTTATTAAACGATTACTGCGATCATCCGCCGTCGGAAGGTATTTGATATTGTCGGGCTTAATTAGCATTTCCTGAAAGTTTATACATCATTGGCAAGGTTTAGGAATGCAGGCGAAAAGTTCCGGTGCCAATCCGATATTGTAATAGCCACCTCCAAAACGTGATATGAAGAATGGTATCGTTTAGATATGTTCACTGTTTCAGAAACATAATAAAATCTATTTGTTACCCCCAAATATTTTTTGAAGAGTCACAAAGAGATAGTGAAGGAGAATGAAATTATTTGAAATTTGAAATGAACGTGGCTAGTCTAACTGGAAATTTCAAGAGCTAAGATAAGAAATTGTTAGCGTCGGTACGTACGCCATTTTGCTGAAGTAATGCAACCTGAATCTGAATAGGTTAAAGTGGTCCTGCCATGACTTCTAAAAAAATTAAGATTTAACCTGATATAGGTTTTCCATATTCCTAAATTCAATAATCTGTCAAGAAAGTCTGGAAATTAAGTCTATTTTCATACAAAAAAGGACTTAGAAATTGATTATTTATTGCTTGCTCCGAAAAAAAAGTTGAAAAGGGATCCGTTAGTTGTTCTGCTCCTTAAAGTTTTACACAGTCAGACCCGACCTGATAAATAATCAGGTCGGGTCGACTTTTCCCCTTTATTTTCTTTAATTTAAAAACCACAAGCAAATGGGATCAAATTTCCCTTATCAATGGCTCTATGTATTTGGTCTTCTGTTGGTCCTGAGTTGTTGTGGAAGTTGGTGTTGAGTATCATAATAACCGTGGATGAAGTATTGTATGGTGGAGCATTATTTTAAATAAGATAAGTGGTCTCACTATTTGCTACAGTGTTAGAACAAGTTTTTAAGGAGAAGGACAAGTCATTTGTGACGTCATAACAGTTTGCTACGTCATTTCAGGGACTGCTGGTCGTAAACAATGCATCACACACATACCAACCACGTACAAATAGCGTCTGATTGCGAAGGTTCTTCGGGCTGTTCAGATCTTAATTTGTCATCTTCAAGTTCAAACTATAATGAAAATGATTTGGAAATGAATGAAGAGCATTCTCATAATAAAGAGATGTCGTTCCTTTTGAAATTGGACAGCTTGCAGACAAGAAAGAAGGATCAGGCTTACAACCCACACGGACCCTTACACGGTCCTACACACAGGTGTTACTAGTGTTATGGCAACCTATATACTTATTACATATATGTAACAAGGTAGGTTACCTCCTACCGCGACTTTCGAGGCGTATATGAAAATTCCCTTTTTTGACCACTAGCGGATCTGAATTACATTTTTTCACTCAACTCTACAATTGTCGGAGACTCCCTTCTTCGTTTATAAACCACAGTATTTGTTATTTTTTCCGATGAGATGTATAAACGATTAATTTTCTACCCCTATTACAGTCATGACAGTTTAAATGCCCGACAATATATATAAAATAATTTATACAAATTTTCAATTGATTAAGCAGTTAAGTAGTCCAGTCGTTTACGGCTTCGTCTTTTGTGCGAGAGGTATGAGTTCGAATCTCAACGACTCGTATTTTATTTGTCTTCCTCTGTTTCTTTCATTTGAATTTTTGTTACTCGCGAAATAATACAAATTTCATGTCAGAGACAAAGCAGTCAAGCTACTGTCTAAATCGAACAGAACAGTGGTAACAATCTGGTGTGAGCTGAATATGACACTGTACCCGTTAATCCCCGAAAAGAAAACTCGGTTCATGTCAAGTGCACAAAACACGTCCAGAATTGTCTCGTTTGTTGCCCTTCGCCATTAATAAACGACTTTTAGTTTGATAATTTATATTACTGCATCCTTCAACAACACATCGCTGCGGCATTTTGTTTAATATTTGCTTGGAAAATGTAATATTTTAGAAGAACAAACAGAGATGCTATCGATACTAGTTGTGAAATTACAATGGCGGACACACGTTATACGTTGCATCGGTGCATTGTTTACACACAGGCGTTCCCAAAATGACGTCATTGCGTAATGAGCTTTATTCTGGTTTGTTATTTTTTTTGTCAATGTGACGAAAATTGCATTTTTCTTTTGCAATTTTCTCGCAATCAATTGGGTTTTGTGCAGAAAAAGTTATAGTTTTGCAAATCAATTAACCTAATTAACATATTTAACGTAAGTTCCGACCCTCATGTAATGAAACTTACAGGTTAAGTCGGCATTCTGCAAAATTCCTTCTGGACATGAACGACAACCGAGCATAACAAGTATGAGGGAAAACATTTAACAAGTATAGTAGGCTGAGTTTAGCTTTGAAACACAACGTTTAGCAGTACGTTTATACTTCAATTGGAGGACTGTACTTTAACGGAAGAAGAAGAAAAAATAGTTTAGATGAATGTATATCAATGTTTGGCCATGTGGTCTGGCGGTGAAGCATTTCAATCTTTTAGTGTTTGAACAGTTAGGGAAAGAAGGAGAATTTACATTCGTTTTAGCACAGGGAACGTGGATATTCAGATATCATGATTATTTCGTGTATTGATTATCAAGTTTGGAATTAGGCTATCATTATCAATTGCGATGATTAGCATATGGAATTTTCTACAAAACATTACATGCATCAGCGCTTGATGTAGAGGACGTGTAATTTATCATGGCGACAAGAATATCTGCGACGGAAAAAGAGAAAGTGGAAAAATTCCTTCGAGACATCTACTACGATCCATTACATTCCGCTGGTTTCGCTGGAGTTGACAAGCTACACGCAGTGGTCAAGAAACACTTCCCGAATCTGACGAAAACTTCGCTTCGATCTTGGCTTGAGAACCAAATACGTACACGTTACAAAAACCCTTACGGCGCAGATACCCCATAAATTGCATTATCGTGAACGGCATCAACAAGCAATGGTAAGCCACACTCGTCGATCTTAGTGCTTACTCTCGATATAAAAAAGGAGCAGCATGGCTTTTGACGTGCATCGATATATTTTCCAAATGTGCTTGGGCCATCCCTCTGAAAAACAAAACGGGAGCGTCGCTCCTTGTTGCGTTTAAAGAACTGTTTTAAAAAGGCTGGTCGTTTACCCGCTGAAGCTACAGACAGACAAAGGATCGGAATTTTACAACCGCCAGGTGAAATCATTTTTGAAAGAAAAAGGCGTCCAACTGTTTTCGACGGAGAACAAGACTAAGGGAAGTGTCAAAGAAAGATTAAATCGTAAATGTGGCGTTAATTAACGGTCAATGACACGTACAACTTCGTGGACGTCTTGTCGGATCTGATGGCGGCATACATCGCCGCGCGCCATCGAAGTATCGGACGAGCACCCAAAGACGTGAATTGGACCATCGAGTTAGACGTGTGGCAAACACTGTACGGAGATGCAAAGTCTACGGTCAAGCCGACATCGACTTTACGCGTCGGAGACGTCGTTCGGCTCAGTATGGTGACACGCCCATTTCGAGAAGGTTACTTACCCCAATGGACGGAGGAAGTGTTTGTGATCGACAAAGTGATCCAACGATAACCCATTGTGTATACGGTAAAAGATCTTGACGACGAACCGGTGAAAGGCACATTTTACTGAATTGCAACGGATTGGTAAAATGGAAGCCGATGCCGTCTAGTTACGCCCCTGGCATAAGGGATCAGTATTTAGGCACCCCAACAAGAAAATCAAGGAAAATTGGTCCAATGTTGACTGATGACTTCTTTGCCGCCCCCTCACTTTAAGCCTCTTCTCCAGTGACATAGGAAGGGGCATCTGGGTCCGGGCAGCCATTCAATTGGGGCCTTTACTTGGTTTCAGCCTCCGACTCCTCCAGACTGTGAGAAGGGGATGTATGATGAACTGACGAACTCAAATGAATATATATCCCATTTGAAGAAAAAAAATGCCTTCTAGCCGGAAATCCTACAAAATTGTTCAGATTTACCGATAAACTTTTACTAAGGCTTGGTGGGGGGGGGGATAAATTACCCTGCAACTGCTTTTTTACGCCATTTCACTAGAACCGCAACATAGTAAACGTATTTTTTGGGAGGGTGTCACACCAACCAGTGGCGGCGGACGTTTAGCCCCTCAACGAAAAAGGTGTGTGGGGGAAAGGGGGGGCTAAGCTTAGCTCCACGGTGTTCTAAAATGTATACAATTTAATACATTTTGGGGTATCACTGCATCAAAACAAATTTGCCGGTTAAAGCAAGTTGACTGCGTTTTAAGACAAGATTGTAACTCTGAGGAATGCCAAAATTGCAGAGCTTACAGGGTTTTTTCCCCCATGGCCCCCACTATGGCTTTGACAAGCACCCCCCCCCCCTATCATATTTTGAACTTTTACCGCCCTTGTCAAATAATAAGTTCAGGGGTCAAACAAGTTCATGTTATATTACAAAAGAGATTCAATAGAAACAAAAATGGCAAAGAAAGAGACTTTAAAAATCTTCGTTAAGGAGATATACAAAATAGTTAATTTAAAATCACTGTTCATTTACTTTATTATTCGTGTATACTTATTTGTAATGTTATATACGGCGCCTTGACCATCCATAGGATGGATATGTGCGCGTTTTAAATCTTTTTTTTATATTATTATTATTATTAATATTGTTGTTGTTGTTATTATTATTAATATTGTTGTTGTTGTTCTTATCATTATTATTACAAGTTTATGTATTATTAGTGTTTTTTATAAATTAGAACATGTCACCCTCTAAAATAAAGCAAATCTTTTTATGTGTTTGAAGATCAGCCATCATGCTAACTGCAATATAACAAGAATGCAATTAACGTAGTTGCTGATCTTATCATCACCACTTGTCACTTGTCGTTTATATTGGCTGAAATTTCTTATTCTTCATATGATTGTGGGTCTTTCTGTATATCAGCCTTAAAACTTTGACCTCATAACAGTCACCTTTGACTTTTCCAATCTCAGCAATGCAATAGTTACCATAAGGTCCCCATACTGCCATAATATGCAAAATCCCATTCACCTCATTCAAACACTGCAGCAGAAATGTGAAAATAGGTTTATTCCTAGATTACCACCTGACATTTGTGCTCGAAAGTCTGCGCGGCACAACTTCGCCTTACAAGGTACCATTCTACCACTTTGGATCACAATCGGCCGTGTACTTTTTACGTTTATATTGGCTGAAATTTCTTCATTTTGAACAAATATTTGACTCTTGATATTTTCAAAAGCTAAACTATCACATGTATATCATAAGTTATATGCTATACCCTTTATGTCCCATCCACAAGTTTAACTTTGATCTAATAACAGTTTACCTTTGACATTTCCCATCACAACAATACCATAAGGCCTCCATAATGTACAAGGTCCCACTCACCCCATTCAGCCACCGCATCAGAAAGGTGAAAATAAGCTTCACTGTCAGTTTATGTATCTAAAGTTTTGTGATATAAGAATCAGTAAGCTGGTGTAATAACTAAATTACTATTTACTAATTACCATTTTTAGGCATGTTATTGTTTTTCTCTCTGAATACCATTAGCCTAGGCCTATCTGTAACATATCGAGAACAGACTGACAGAAGAAAATATAAGATTAATAAGTAACAAAGTTATTTTAAAAATTTAGTAACTTATCGAAAAAGAAACGGGGAAGTTATTAAAAAAATTCGTTGAAACAACGATGCAAATGCAATGAAACACTGGTTTTAACATCGTTACTCTGTTCTTGCAATATTTGCGTTTCTTATTCTTTTTGAAAATGCGTGTTTTGATTATTTGCATCTTCAATATACCCATGGCATGGTAAGAAAAACTAGTTCCAAATACATCTGTTCCGGTGTTATGATTGTTCACTCGGCGGCGCACAGGAAGACTAGAAACCGTCCACATTGCGTACACGAGAGACAGAGAGAAGTGACGTTATTACAAACAGAATGTAATGGTACGTGTAATATTATTTCTTTGTTAAAAAATCATGATACAAAATTCGTTATCAGGATATTTGACTAAAACTTAGCATTTCTGTCGAAAGTATAATGTTAATTGCTTCGTAAATTTTTGTGAAATATGATTTTACAAATGTACTACCGTTACCGCAAAAGGCGGACAAACTTATTATAAATCACTGCGCCGGACCAAATGAGAAGCCCAGACAAAAGGCTTTAAGAAAATATTTCTTTGCCAATATACATTATGGCGCTAGGCCTATGTCCACGTTTTGTGCCTCAAAACAAATGATAAACATATCAAATACGACTTACGACTAAAACAGATAACAAGAAAGAAAATATCGGAACTAATTTGTCTTGAAACAGATCATTGTCAGATTGTGGCAGGTGCTTTGGTGTTTTCGATATACATTAGGCGTGCGTGCGCGTAAACGCCGGATTTTGAATATGCCGCGCTACGAGGGCACTGTAACGCGGCTGGTCGTTTGTTTGAAAAAACAAACAAACAAAAAACATTACTTTAGAGGGTGACGTGTTTTGATTTAAGAAAAGTACTAATGATACATAAACTTGTAATAATAATAATAAGAACAACAACAACATTAATAATAATAATGATACAAAATAAGATTTAAAACGCGCACATATCCATCCTATGGATGGTCAAGGCGCCGTACATAACATTAACATTACAAATAAGTATACCGAACAATAAAGTAAATGAACAGTGATTTTAAATTAACTATTTTGTACATCTCCTTAACGAAGATTTCCATTTTTGTTTGTATTGAATCTCTTCTGTTATATAACATGAACTTGTTTGACCCCTGAAGTAATTATTTTACAAGGGCGGTAGAGCCTTCAAAATATAGAGGGGGGGAAGGGGGGAAGGTGGGGGGGGGTAGAGGTGCTTGTGGGTCGAAGGAAAAACCATCGTGGGGGCCAGGGGGAAATCCCTCTGTAAGCTCTGCAATTTTGGCATTCCTCAGGGTTACAATCTTGTCTGAAAACGTAGTCAAATTGCTTTAACCGGCAAATTTGTTTCGATGCGGTGATACCTCAAGATATATTAAATTGCATACACTTTAGAACACCGTGAAGCTAAGCTTGGCTCCCCCCTCCCCCCACTCACACACACACACACACTTTTTTCGTTGAGGTGCTGAGCGTCCGCCGCCACTGATTGGTGTGACACCCCTCCTCCAAAAAATACGTATACTATGTTGCGGTTTAGTGAAATGGCGTAACAAAAGAAGTTGCAGGGTAATTCCCCACCAAGCCTCAGTAAAAGTGTATTGGTAAATCTGAACAATTTTGAAGGATTACTGGCGAGAAGGCATTTTTTCTTCAAATGGAATACATATTCATTTGAGTTCGTCGGTTCATCATACATCCCCTCTCACAGTCTGGAGGAGTCGGAGGCTGAAACCAAGTAAAGGCCCCAATTGAATGGCTGCTCCGGGCCAAGATGCCCCTTGCTATGCCACTGGAGAAGAGGCTTAAAGTGAGGGGGCGGCAAAGAAGTCATCAGTCAACGTTGGACCAATTTCCTTGATTTTCTTGTTGGGGTGCCTAAATACTGATCCCTTGTGCCAGGGCGTAACTGGTATGAATTTTACTTTGAGCGCGTTCGGTGGAGAAATGGGGGCCAAAAACTTGCAAATTTGAGGCTGTTTTTTTTTATTGTTACAAACAATCAAACTTACCAAATCATAATTGTAGATTCAACCGCCGCGCTGATGTTATGGCAAATCTGTCGATGACTGATTCCACGTCTGGGCAATGGGCCCTATGAATTTGTAATAGAATAAGTGCCTTTAGTCGGGCTTCCGTCATTGTTGACCGAATAGCTGTAAGGGTTCTTTTCATTTTTGAAAAGACTCTCTCGGCCTGTGCAGAAGTCACTGGCAAAGTTGCCAGCAACTGGAGCAACAGTGATATGTTAGGAAACATTTCAGAGCAATGATCCAGGGCACAGACGGATGAAGATGGTCAGGACTTGACAGGAACATTTTCCCATTTCTTCCTCCATAACATGTATTCGCCCTTAACAATCATGAAAGGATCTCTGATCAAACTTGCATACACCTCAATAGCAGGAGTTAAATCATTCCACTGCCTCTCACCGTCAGCTTGTTTGGCGAATTCCATACAGTTTGGTACAAGGTAGTTAAGTTTCATAATCTGTAGTTGATGTGGTCCAAATCTGTGCTTGAGGTCTCCAATAATGGAGTCTATGGCTGGATAAAAAAGGTGTTGTTGATGTGGTCCAAGTCTGTGCTTGAGGTCTCCAATAATGGAGTCTATGGCCGGATACAAAAAGTTGACTCTGTAATAGCCTTCGGTGGTGTTGTCCGATGTTTGAGCATTTGGTCGGTATGAGCTTCTAGCTGCAATGCGTGGTTTTCGCAGTTCCACCTTTATCACATCTTGTGCGACTGATTCTGCCTTTTGATGCAGGTCATGAAACTCCCCTTCACTTCGCAATTCTTTGAGAACAGACTGGAGACGGTTTACTAAGGCTAACGCTTGGGATAAATCTCCCCCACTGTTTGTAAGACTCAGGAAACTGGTAGCATCAATCCTCACAGTTTCTCCAAAATGACTAAAGCAAGTGCAAATTCTGAGTTGCACACCAATTTTTCAAGGCTTTCTGCTTTGTTTCTGTCGGAAGGTGATGCCCAGCATTTGATTTCCGATAAGGCATCTAGTGTATATTTCAAAAGTTGCATAAATGTTACAACTGCTGTGTGTCGTTCCACAGAACGTGTTTCGCACAACGTAATCAGGTGCTTCTTGGTCATGGAAATACCAGAGTCACTTTCTATGAGGCTCTTCAACAGATCCGGTTTTTTTGCACTTGCTCGAAAAGTCGATGAAATTTCTCGCACAACATTGCGGAAGCACTCAAATTTAGGCAGTGCATGGCGCAATGAAAATAAAAGGCCAATGGAGCTGCCTTTTTTATTGTTGCTGAAGCACCAACCCGTTCACTAGCCATGGCTCCTGCCCCATCATAGCCTTGTCCCACACAAAGAGACAGATTCAAACCGAGCTCACAAATCTTTCTTAGCAACGTTTCTCCAATAGCTTTGCCACTCAACTTGGTTTCAATATGCTCAATTTCACCAGGATTATTAGATTTGATGTCAGAAATCAAGTCCAATACCATTACCGTGTCCTCATGCAATCTCCAAACTCCAGAATTGCTAGGTGAAACATATCTTATAACAATTGCCAGTTGTTCCCTTTTTTGGCGATCCAATGTTTCATCAGCTATGATAGACCAGAACTGTGCTTTTTTGATGTTAGCAACAACACTTCCCCTAATCATGTCACCAGCAACGCAAATAGGTTCATTTTAAATCAAGGATGATAGGTAGGTTGCACTAGCATGGGAAGTTTTTATATGGTCCTTCAAAAGTAAATCCCCACTACGAAGTCGAAAACGAAGTAACCCTAAAATTTCCGTCATTTTTTGTTCCCGCCATCCTATTTTTCTGGACTGTGAACATATATAGAAAATGTGTGTTTGCTTCACCCACACCGACGATGACAAATAGCTTTATAAAACTCGTGGAACTAAGCCTATATTAAAGACGATAGAAGAACAACAAATGGTCACTTATGTATCCATATCATTAATATATTTACTGGACTGGGCATACATTACCTTCATCCGTGTTTTCCCTTTTCCTTTTTAAAAAACCATATGCGAAAAGCGACATTTTCAAAATTCAAGTTCAACCGAACTTAATTACCGCCTTCAGGATTTAGACAAATTGATTTCTATTTGTGGAAAGTTTTGAGCAAAATAATGGGGCACTTGTAGTACTTTGTTATCGCAAAGCAGTAGCAGAATGGCGCCATTTTCCATCGTCATCGCGTAAGAACACGCTTGGCAAGTTCACGGCTCTTGACAAATTAAAAATTGCGTCAAAATTTCATTTACAAATTTGAATTTTTTTTGTTTTGTTTTACAGGGATACAATGAATTTACATTACAGGGAATGCAGGGAGATTCGCATTTCATGTATGCGCATCTGTACGATAATAGGCATATAGGTGTAATTCAATTTTTGTAAATATCGGATTGGGGGGAGGGGGTGGCATGGCCCCGTGGCCCCCACTCTGGCTACGCCAGTGGGTGCTGGTGTACCACAAACTTGCTTGAAGAAATTTGCACTTGCCTGACTTATCTAAAAACGGTATGTTTCTACAATCACATAATATAGAACAGACCCCCACCCCCGCGCACACACACACACACACATAAGGGGCGAGGGCGCTTTTATAAAACTGGTTGAAACAATAGCTTCAATTGTGACTTAATTAAAGAGCTTCCACACAACAAGTTGATAACAAGATCTGCAGTCTTGTACAGACCATGTGTATAATCATGTGAATATAGTAATTGAACCCAATTTCGTGCATCCATTACTTCACCAACTTCAAAAGTTTAATTACCAAAATCTAACATTCTTAATGAAAATATGTCTCATATTTTATGGATTCAAATATTTTTCTTTCCTTTTTGTGTTTTATGAGTAGTATGTTTTCAAAATTTAAGCCGCATTTGTCTGCGGTAAAGCACCCTTACTTTTTACTGGTACACCTGGTGTGTTTTCACTTTTGTTTATCATTATACGCACGAATTAGGTTTAACTTGCGGCGTCAACAGGGTAAGCGAAACTTCTTTATTTCGAGGGTGAAAACTACTAAATGTAAATAGCAAATTTAAATAATTCATTACTGGTCTGCTGGTGTAGAGAAGAGGAATTTCTATTTTCTGTGTGAACTTGGAAAATAATACTTCTATCTATCTATCTATCTATCTATCTATCTATCTATCTATCTATCTATCTATATATCTATCTATCTATCTATCTATCTATCTATATATATATATATATATACATATATAAATACATATATATATATATATATATATATATATATATATATATATATATATTTATATATATATATATATATATATATATATATATATATATATATATATATATATATATATATATATAAATATATCTATTTCTCTCTGTAAATTGAGAATAAAGAAATGTAAATGTGCATTGATTAGCGATGAGCATGAGTTGATGAAGTTTAGTTTTTAAGGTTATGAATAATTTAGTTTCCCGACAAAGTTGAAATTTCCCCGACATAACTATTTTTGACAAAAATCGCGGTGGGGGGGGGGGTGACACCCCACATCCCCGGTCGCTACGCCCCTGTATCCCACTTTGATTCTGCTACAGAGGCTATTATACACCTTTTGCAGTCCATTCCTGTCTTCACGATACATTTTTTTTTATCTTTTCCCACAGAGGCCTACGAAAAACGAACCCGCTCTTATTTGCATTGTCTGCTTTATTTTC
This sequence comes from Chiridota heheva, assembly GCA_020152595.1. Taxonomy (NCBI): domain Eukaryota; kingdom Metazoa; phylum Echinodermata; class Holothuroidea; order Apodida; family Chiridotidae; genus Chiridota; species Chiridota heheva. The sequence goes on from JAIGNY010004470.1 coordinate 242,815, forward strand.
GCGTAGCGGTTCACCAACGTTACTTTAGCATTACAAACCCTGTTAACAATGATCAGCTGAAGAAAAAAATACCCTCAAGTTGAACAAGCGAGCTTTCCAAAGGTAACATGTCCTTGGAAAGGAGAACAACCCTGGAAGGCCACGTCTTTAGAACAAATGACTCATACATATTGTAGCGTTGTTATTACATTAGAGTTGTTGTTAATGGTGAAGTATCTCCATGGCAGAAGGTTATTAGTGGTGTTCCTCGGGGTTCTGTATTGGGTCCGCTTCTTTTCCTAATCTTCATTAATGATATTGATGTTTCCCTTGGCTCCAGGATTTGTAAATTTGCTGATGACACTAAGCTGTACAGGATTGTTGATGATGTTAGGGATTCTTCACTTTTGCAAACTGATTTGGATAAGTAAGTTTCTTGGTCCCAAACATGGCAGATGTCATCGAATGTTGGTTCTTAATTTGTACTAGCAGTTTGTTAGGCCTCACCTTGAGTATGATATTCAGGCTTGGAGTCTTTTTTGTGAGAAGGATAATTTCATTTTGAAACAGGTTCAGCGAAGAGCCACTAGACTTATTCCCGAAGTAAGGGATTTCTCTTATGAATCTAGGTTGTGAATTCTTGGTTTGACGACGCTTGAGTTGAGAAGAGTACGTGGCGATATGATTCAGGTTTTTAAGTTCCTATCTGGTAGTGATGCTTTGACTTCCTGTTATTTCTTACATGTTTCAGCTAATCCTCATGTGACACGTGGTAACAGTTTGAAGTTGATTAAAGAGTTCTCACGGATAGATATTCGGCGTTTGAGCTTTTCGCAAAGACTTGTTAATGAATGGAATGGTTTGCCTGAGTGGGTAGTTAGCTCCAATTGTGTTCACAATTTCAAAGTCAACATTGATAAGTTCTTTACTATCTCTGGGCGTCTTCGATTTTTTTTTTTTTGCGGTGGTGGTGTTAGTTTAGGCTTTTTATGGGGTGACTAACCCTTCTTAGCCCGTAATCTTGTTACGTTATATTATATTATATGCATACGCCACTGTTTGCGAACTCACTTTGCGACTCTCTTCTACTCCCATGGTTACGCCAAAAGGCTCACGAAATACGGTTGTTACCCGAGCATGCGCCTAAAGGCTCACGAAATATGTTTGCAAACTGCAAACATAAGTGTAGCGAAGGCCAGGTCGTGATTGCAAGCGACGAATGTTTTGCGAACTCACAAATTGCAAACATACCTTTTTTGCGAAGATGTTGTAAGCCGAGCATATTTGATTCCCGAACGTATATTTTACGAACATAATGATTTCCGAACATGGATTTGGCGGGCTTATTGGTTTTCGAACATATTTCTTTATTTTGTGAACATATTTGGTGGTCCTTTTGGCGTTCCATAAAAGAAGGTTCCATTGTCACGGCCCCAAAAGCCCAAAGTAACACCGCAAGTGCCACCACAAAAACAGACAAACCACAAAAACTAAATCAAGTCAAAGATGTCTATAGTTAGTAAATAGCTGTTCAATGTTGACTTTGAAATTGTGAACTGTGAAATTTGAATTGTGAAAATTGACCACAATATACTAGGCCTATATAAACCACAGAATTTAGGCTATAACAATAAAACCAATAAGCTCCACATTTTGTTAATCAGAAGTTACGCTCTAGACTCAAGTAACAGCTGTTTTATCGCGATGCATCAATGAGCATCAATGACTCTGCGTTTGCCGTACACAAATATAGCACGGTAGGTACAATACAGGAAACGGAGTTGTATACTTGGTCCAGCCCCCTGCGTAGTGATTACATCAACAAGTACCAGCCTACAGAGCTGCGGAAACTTGAAGAGAGGAAAATAATAAATAATGCTATGAAAATAACAACGTTACGTTAGGAAGGAACTTGGGTTCACGAGGTAGGCATAAGAAGCATACAGTTTTTCTTTCGATTTGTTCTTTATATAAAATAACTAAAGTAGAACATCAATGACATACAGTATGTGGACCAATTCCATGGAAATTTGTATTTCGTTATTTCTCGCGAAATTTCGTAGTGCTATACCATAGTGCAATAAAACTGCAAATAATTGCGCTTTTAAAGTGTCATTAACAGATTGTCGGGAAATATGTAAGTAGAATTTTGCAAATGATTTTATTTTGTGCATAATGGACCTAGTTTCAAGGAAACGTCATCGATTGCGCAAAATGCTGTAGGGCCTAGGCCTAATTTTTTTTTTTTTTTTTTTTTTTTTTTACTAGTAAGGTTTTATGTCTATTTTTCAGTAAATATCCATGTTTGTGATACATTGGTATTATTCCCTTCCAAAATTGTTGATAAGTGTGGGCTTGTTTACTTTTTACTATGTAGGCCCAACCATAGTCTGTGATGTTTTGTTTATATTTTGGAAGCCATTGCACTTTTGGAGGTGCTGTAGGCCTAGCCTACAACCTACAAGGCTACAGTATATCCCTTCCATAATCTCAAAGGTGGAGTCGTAGGCCTAAGTTTGTTTTGAGCGGACAAAAGTCATATTTTTCTTTTGTTGCTTTATTTAATGATAGGACATAAATGCCTAGGGTCCTATAGTAACAACTTGTCCTTTCTCTGCAGGCGTAGGCTAGTCGGAGTAGGAACTTGGCCTTTCTCTGCAGGCGTAGAAATGGAGTAGGAACTTGGCCTTTATCTGCAGGCGTAGAAATGGAGTAGGAACTTGGCTTTTCTCTGCAGGCGTAGACGCAGTAATGGAATCCTGTAGGAACTTATCCTTTGTTTGAATGCGCAGTCGTAGTGCACACAAACGATGCAACATATTGGGGCCTAGATCAGGGCCAAGATCAGGGCCAGATTTAGCAATGGGAAACGTGGGCAGTTGCCCATGGGCCTCCACAATGTGGGGTCCCACATATTTCATGAAAAAAAACTGTAAGAGAAAAATGTGGTAGCAACCTGTTAATTTGCATTGGTAGGAGTGGTAGCAACTTGTTCATTTGTACTGAAAATTGGGCAGGCAAACAGGCTTACAAAATGAAAATTCTTGAACATAAATTTACTTCTAAAATCACAACTTACATTCCAAAAAATTCCAAAGCGGTACCCCCACCCCCAGGACGGCGATCATTAAAGTAGTGTGGGCTCCACTCCTGAAGTTGCCCATAGGCCTCCACATGTCGAAATCCAGCCCTGGCCTAGATTATTATCACAGGTTTTTAAATTCCTATCTGGTAGTGATGCTTTGACTTGTTATTTCTTGCATGTTTCAGCTAATCCTCATGTGACACGTGGTAACAGTTTGAAGTTGACCAAAGAGTTCTCACGTATAGATATTCGGCATTTGAGCTTTTTGCAAAGAGTTGTTTATGAGTGGAATGGTTTGCCAGAGTGGGTAGTTTGCTCCAATTCTATTCACAATTTCAAAATCAACATTGATAAGTTCTTTACTAACTCTGGGGGTCTTTGATTTTTTGGTTCGCGAGCCTATGTAATGGTGATTACGTCTGTCCGGCCAGCCGGCCACAGATTTGTCCTGAGATTTCCTCAGAAATGTTAAAGTTTTTTGAGAATTCCTCAGAAAATGTTAAAGTTTCTTCAGAGTTTCTCAGAAAAAATTAAAGTTTCTTTAGATATCCTTATGGAAGGTTAGAATTTCCTCATAAAATGTTAAAGTTTTTCATCGATACTTAAGACAGGATTGAAGACTAGTTTCCTTAAAAAGTCTACAAAACATTTGATATTTTCTTAGAAGATAACGGTAAAATGATATAATTTTCCAATATTCTTCAGACATCCTTAAGTCTCTCTTGTAGCACTTGAGATTTAAAATCCTTAAGATTATTCAAAATAATTTGGGCATCAGCAGTTGTATCAGGCATATTAAACTCCACCTTTATTATTGTGCTTATTTGCATAAAGTTGCCACAGTATATGACCTGATCACTTTCTATTTAGTATGCTTAGTCAGGGAGTGTGACAGGATGTGATTGCATATGGACATAGGAAGGGATGCCATGTGGGATATGGATGGGGGCCATGAGTGACATATGATATAATATTTACCATGTTGTATACACCAAGGGCTATATCAGGCATAATTTTTATTTTTTTCTTATTCAACAACTCATTTGCATATCAATTGATATATGAACTGACACTTTCATACATAGTATGCTCAATCAGGGACTGTGATAGCCAGGGTAAGACTTCTTATGGAACCTTTGGGAAGTCATGTGAGACATAGGGTGGGATGCCATGTGGGACATGGGGTGCGATGCCATGTGGAACTGGGTAAAATGCCATGTGGGACATGGTGGGATACCACGAGTAGCACAGAGTGTGACATAGGTTGGGATGCCATGTGTGTTATAAGGTAGGATGCCATGTGTGACATAAAGTAGGATGCCATGTGTGACATATGGTAGGAGGCTATGTGGGACATAGGGTATGAGGATATGTGGGACATAGGGTAGGAGGCCATGGGGACATGGGATGTGATGCCATGTGGGACATAAAGTACGATGTCATTGGGACATTGGGAGGGATACCATGTGGAACATAAGGTGGGATGCCATGTGAGACATCAGGTGGGAAGCCACAGATGCGGGACACAGGAAGGGATGCCATGTGGTACATATGGTTGGATTTATTTGGGACATACATGTAGGATAGGATCCATGTGGGTCATAGCGTGGGATGCCATGTGGGACATATGGTGGAATGCCGTGTGGGACATATAGTTGAATGCCATGTGAGACACCATATGGTGGAATGCCATGTGGGAGATATGGTGGAATGCCATGTGGGACAAGGTATGGGATGTCATGTGGGACATGAGGTGGGATGCCATTTGGGACATGGGATGTGGGACATAGGGTGGAATGCCATGTGGGTCATAGGCTTGGATGCCCTGTGGGACATATGATGGAATGCCACGTGGGACAAGGGATGGGATGGGATGTTATGTGGGACATGGGGTGGTATGCCATGTGGGAGATTTGGTGGAACGCCATGTGGGACATGGGATGTCATGTGGGACATGGGATGTGATACCATGTGGGACTTGGGATGCCATGTGGGACATGGAATGCCATGTGGGACATGGGATGCCATGTGGGACATGGGATGCCATGTGGGACATGGGATGCCATGTGGGACATGGGATGCCATGTGGGACATGGGATGCCATGTGGGACATGGGATGCCATGTGGGACATGGGGTGCCATGTGGGACATGGGATGCCATGTGGGACATGGAATGCCATGTGGGACATGGGATGCAATGTGGGACATGGGATGCCATGTGGGACATGGGATGCCATGTGGGACATGGGATGCCATGTGGGACATGGGATGCCATGTGGGACATGGTATGCCATGTGGGACATGGGATGCCATGTGGGACATGGGATGCCATGTGGGACATGGGATGCCATGTGGGACTTAGTGTGAGATGTCATTTTTATAATTGGCCGAGTCATATGATGTGGGTGTCAATTTGCATGGGCATGCGAAAATGACGGTATTTACCGTTTTAATTTTTTTTGTGGTGGTGGTGTTAGTTTGGGCTTTTTTATGGGGTGACTAACCCTTATTGTCCCGTAATCTTGTTATGTTATGTTATCGTAGAACAGCGATTTCGACTGCGCCTGTGCAGGCGTAGTGGAAACTTTGAATAGCATAGCATTGCAAGGTTTAACGTCCCGAAAGCAGCTAGTGCTCGACATTATATCAAGACGGCCACTGCCTTTGATAACCAGTTGTGAACTCAGTGGTTGCAGACCCATCGATATATAAACCCGAGACGTGCAGGTGTTAGGACAAAGCACTAACCACTACACCATAGAGGACTGAATAATGCATTAGATCTGCAGTTAAGCCATATTAATTTGCTTTAAGAAGATGTTAGAAAAAACATTATTTTCAATACAAAAATTTTGACGACGTTTTATGTATGTTTGTATATACATATGTGCATATGCACTTTTTCTAATGTTACCGCCCATTGATCATGACAATCATGAGCGTGAGACTTTCCTGGGTTCTAATATTAGTATCACCTGTGCCTTCTTTTCTTGGGCGTCAGCTCCTTGAATAGCCATTTCAGATTAACCCACATTGTTCCAGAGAACAAACATTGTAAAGACACATCTATTAAAGGTATGCCATACTAAAGTAACATAAATCACACTAGGGTTATATAGAAATAATATCACAATTGTTGTATATGGGGAAAAAAATTCCAGAGTAAATGGGTTATGTGCAGTTTCTTCTATCATTCTTCTTTACAGCTGGTTGACTGGAAAATGCAGAACATAATAAAGTACAATGCTCAAGGACACAATGCATATTGTATGTTGTCAATCAGATCAATGTACAACATTATATAGGCCTGCAATACTTTAGCTATACACTAAATCATTTTCAGATCTTAAGGCAATAAATTCTTTTTTTCAGTTTCTTAAGCCAGTAAGTATAGGACTCCCCCAAAGGATTTTAAATTGAAATTTGGTCAGGTAATCAGCAAATAGAAATGAATAAAAACATCCTTCTGCATGTTTGGTGTGGACAAGTCATTCCATCTGAGAGGCAAATAGTTTCTTAAAATTGGCAGAATACCTGGTGGGAATATATGGGAATAACATTTTTGAAACCATCTGGAAAAGCACTTTTGAATTTATGTCTGGTAGGCTATACCTGGTGGGAATATATGGGAATAACATTTTTGAAACCATCTGGAAAAGCACTTTTGAATTTATGTCTGGTAGGCTTTGCTGGTACTAATTTTACACCTGACTCTGTGAGTCAACTGAAGCACAACAAATTTGCTTAGTGTACACTAGGCAATGATTGCTTATTGAGCAAGTTGAAACTTTGAACTCATTTGATCAAAGATACAACAGTTTTAAAACATTTTATTTCTTGTTAACTTTCAGTTTATTCTGATAATATTTCAATTCCTTCCCCACCTTTGAATTTAGGAAGGCAGTTGGAAATCATTAATTTGATTTTTAAAATTTCATTATTTTGACAGTGAACTAAGTAACTGCATGGCACAACTGCCCCTTCTTCTTTAAATGTTTTGGCCATGGAGGAAAGCTCTGCCGTGGCTCCCCCATAGCCAAAACTTTTATTTCAGTGTCATTCTTCATCAGCTTTGAAAATAATGTGCTTAAAATTTTTGGGACATGGCCGATGATTAGGCGGATTGAATGGCATAGCTCATTCAGTGTAAACCCTTGTTCTATTTTTTTGATGCCACAACTCCTCTGGGATAACTATCCCTTTTGGGCATCCAAACAAGGATGCTAATGTTTTCTTGGGGTTGCCATACTCTTGCTGTAGTAGTGAGATGATCCCTTCTGGGGGTTATTTTTGAAGATGTGGTACCCTTTTACTACAGCTTTACAGAGTGTAATACATGTACTGGTAGATTTTTTTTGATCTGGAAAAAGATGAGTAACGAAACGTTAAATCAAACTTCTATCTTGTAATTATCTTTTAGACAGTATAAATTGTTTCATTTCTTTTAAATGAACAGACTTCTGTGTATCTTTAATTGAAGAAAAGATATGGAAAAGATATGGATAGGGTGTGATGGATGGTACAGATGGTTCCACACTAAAGGATTAGTTTAGTGGTCAAGCATGTTCATCTTATATGAAAGAGGACTTCAAAAGAAACAAAATGGTGAAGAAAGCCTTGCAAAATCTTATTCCGTTAAGGGGATATTTAAGTTTAAACTTTGGTATCATTTGTGTAGAAATGACTGAAATCAGACCAGTTGTGATGTCATAGCCTCAGATTCCTCATCTCTTAGGTTTGAACAGTTTTGCTCTTCAGATTCTGGCTCAAAAGATTTTTGTATGCTTCATAAAACATGTATTTTAATAAGAGATATTCCATGTAGTTTTTTAATTTAAAGTTCCCGAAAGGTAAACATTTTTGTCTGGAAAAGTGTCAGATTTCAATATGTAATGGCGCTAAAAAAACGGGTCCATTAGATGGCCCGTGGCCCATGGCTCCATACGGCTCAGGTGAACGGGTCCGTATGGCTCCTAAGTTTAGTAACGGATAACGTACACCGTATGATAAACCCGAAGTAGATCCGCTAGCTACAAAGCTACTTGGTCAGGTGATAAGTGACAATCTTGGCAAGAAGTATAGCATCACGAGAGCTATTCTCTTCTTGGTCCTGTAGCCTTTAGCTACGCAGTTCCATGGCCGTGTGAACTGCATCAATAAGATTGTACGTATTGAACGTTACAGTTCACAATATTTTTCACCAGTATTATGGACACGGAGGACAGGTCCCCAAGTGTCGATGCGTTACGCACCCAAGATAACCCGCAATGCATAGCGTGTAAATGCTTTTTTAGATTACACTACGGTGACATCCTCACGTGTTACGTGTGTAGATTATGCAGCAAGTCCATTCCATGTACTCTATGCAGCGACTGGGATCAAGCGGCATGGTCAGAGCACAGCCTTCACCACGACCGGCACTTTCAATAAGCGGCCAAGAGAGTGGAGAAGCGTCTTATCTAGTGCGATGCATCAGAGTGGAGAAGTGGAGAAACGTCTTCCACCGCCACTGGCACTTAGCCTTAAGCCGCAGCCCCCTCCTGCCCGGGAGATGGGCCGCCGCCTACTCTCAGCAAGGCACCTGATGACGGCCCTGCAGCTGAGTAGGCAAACCCTCCCACTCCCCCTGGCGATGTCTCCTGAGCAAGGCAGACCTTGGAGAAGGGACAGGGAACGGGATAGTGCATACAAGAGGGGACAGAATTGACGTCACCAGTCCCTTCCTCCTCTTTTTCTTCCTCATCTTCCCTTTGAATCCAGGCGGAAGCGAAGAAAGCGACACAAGGAAAACTCCCTCGAGGATCCCACCTTCCAGGATACATTTACGCAAACACTTGAGAAACTTTGGTGTCCCAGGCACTGCAGCGGAGGCTCTTACCTCCTGCACCACGCCCCGGCAGCTGCCACTGTAGCGGCTTGGCTTTCCCCGACCCTGAAATCTCGGAGGAGGATGTCCTCAACATCTATCCCTCAGAAAGGACATTGATTTTTTTGATGATCTGCACCCACTGGTGGAGACTCCGGACACTCCCACGGCACTGTACCACCCGGAGAATGGGGAATTCCTCCGTCGCCCTGGTTCAAGCCCTCCCTGATGCCGCATCAACGATGCAGATCGCACTAGATAAGACTCCCGTTTCCTACGGGATACCGCCTTGGCATCCCCTCGACCCTGAGGTCTCGGAGGAGGATGCTCTCGATATCAATCCCTCAGGAGAGAACGTTGATTTTTTTGACGATCTGCACCCTCTGATGGAGACTCAGGACACTCCCACGGCACGGGACCACCCCCAGAACGGGGAATTCCTTCCGTCGCCCTGGTTCAAACCCTCCCTGATGCCGCATCAATGATGCAGATCGCACTAGATAAGACTCCCGTTTCCTACGGGATACCGGCTTGGCATTTCCCCCGACCCTGAGGTCTCAGAGGAGGATGCTCTCGACATCTATCCCTCAGGAGAGAACGTTGATTTTTTTGACGATCTGGACCCTCTGGTGAAGACTCCAGACACTTCCATGGCGCGGGACCACCCCCCAGAATGGGGGATTCCTCCTGCCGCCCTGGTTCAAGCCGTCCCTGGTGCCGCATCAACAATGCAGACCGCACTAGATAAGACTCTTGTTTCCTACAGGACTAAGTCCTCTTCCACCACCCCCTTCTCTTCCCGGTCCATCCCGTTTTACAAGGGGAGCGGGGTTGCCCAGCTTATTGACTTCCTTGAACGGGAAATCAAGTTGGACTGGACAGCCTACAACAAAAAAGTTGACATGGCCATGTGTGTCCAACCAGTTGCTTATCAGGCACTCATAAACACTCCCTTGATTCCTGAAGGAGTGTGTCAACTCATCCGTCAGCCGGCGAGCAGCACCACAGGGTGTTCAGCTCTGTGGCCAAGCTACCAGCTGACGTCCTTACAAAGACCGCGCCTTTGTTAACCAGACTTCGGATTTGCTCGACGCGACAGTCGACCAACTCACCTGAGTCTCCACAAAGGTAATCAGGGAGAGGCGCGAGAATGTTCTCCCTATCCTTGGACTCTCTGACGCCACTCAGACGGACCTTCAGCACTTGCCGACAGAAGGCCTGGACCTATTGCAGGTCATTTTTGAGATGTTTTGTCGCCCAAGCTGGCCGCTTGGATGATTATGGAAGACTCAGAAGCTGTTAGCGAAGACGAAGTCTTTTTTTTCTTTTCCTGCACGTTGCCGTCCTTGGCCTTCATACTGGGACGGGGCGCGTCTATCCATCGACTGGTCCATTGTTGTCGTAGCACAGCAACACACCCTGTAAAGCTTCTTCCTCTTGCCAGGAGTCCATTTGGTGGGCCGGCAGAGTGGACGTGGCAAGAGCAGTCAATGTTCTTTCCCTCTGCGCAGAGTGGGTACCTCCTCCTCCCTAGGGCGGGGAAGGGCAAGGGGCAGCATTTTTGACCCACCCTCAACACTGGGGAAGGGGGCATTTGAGGAAATTTTCAGAGGCATGGGCGAGAATCACCACAAACAAATGGGTGCTACAAACCATTGGGCAGGGTTACCGCCTAGAGTTCATGACTGCCCCGCCCCAAGGGGGAGTCTTTTGCCCCACCCACACGCCTCGTCTGAGCAACCACGCAGAGATGTTAGGACAGAAATCGGGGAACTGCTGGCAAAGAGCCCCATCACCCCCATTTCAAATCCTCCCAGGAACCTCGTTATGTCCACGTATTTCCTAGTAGATGTAGTCCCCATGTGCAGCTTTTAAATGCGTGATCTACAATATTATCTACTGGATCATTTCAAACCATCCAGAAGGGACCTCAGTGTCCCTGTTCCCTTGTACCCAGGCGGTGGTCCCTCACATTTGGTGGTGTTGCATCCACTCTCACCTGTCACAGGGAGCAATTTTTCAATTTTTACCCGTCAGACCTTCAGTGTCAGTAGTGACCGATGCATCTTTGACAGGGTGGGGAGCACATTTAGCATGGGGCCAAGTCTGTTTATCAACAGACAGGGAGGCACGAGATCTTGGAGTCTTTGAATCCTAGCCAAGTCCCTTCTGTCTTGATGAATGACAAACAAGGTCACATTCCAGGCGGTCCACCTGCCAGGCAAGGAGAACACGATCGCGGATCTGTTATCCTGCCTCCAAGGAGCCCCCACAGAATGGGCCCTCCTCCGCTGGTGGCCGAGACGATCTGGTGGGACAACCACAAGCTACCATTTTTTGCGCTCTGACACCCGACCCAAGAGTCTGGAAAGTCGACGTGTTCACGATCAGGTGGACCCACTTTGTGGGCTACGCCTTCCACCAATCGCACTAGTACCGAGAGTAGTGGGCAAGGTAATGTACGATCAGTGTCACATGTTTCTTCTGGTAGCTCCCAACTGGCCCGGCCAACTGTGTTCCCTTAGCTGCTCAATCTTGTCGCAGGTTTCCCGTACGAGCTTCCGGTCACAGACGAGTTAGTCTCAATCACTGTCTCCTCCAAACTGCACCACAATCCAAGAGCACTCCATTTGACTGTGTGGCCTCTAACCGCGAATCTCTTGTGTCGAAAGGCCTGTCGGAGGAAGCTGCCCAGATGGCAGCCCAAAGTTGGAGACCATCCACTTTGGGGATGTATTCTTCAGACTTAAAATGTTCCGAGACTGGTCCCGAACAGATCTGTTTATCTGCATTGGTGACGTAGCGGATTTTTTATTGGATGAGTTTGATCTGAATAATTCCCATCTATACAGTCAACGTGTTTCAGACAGCCATAGCAGATATCCACCGGGGCTTTCCAGATGGGGCGACCGTCACCGACTCGCGGCCTCTGGAAAGATTACTTAAAGGAATGTTCTTATAAAGACCTTCAGTTTGAAACCTTGTTCCCCTGTGAGACATGCAAGTTCTCAAGACAATGGCATGGGCTCCGTTTGAGCTGCTCTCTGAGTGTCCACTTGACAATCAGAATGTTTTTCTACTCTCTGTGGCCTCTGCCAAATGCACAGGTACCGTTTACGTGCTTTTGCTCAAGGAAGACCATATTTGCTTTAAATCTAGGGGCATACAGCTCACTCCACCCAGCTTTCTTGGCCAAGAATCAAACTTTAAGAGTTTTTTTAGAAACCGATATTTCTTCCGTCGCTGTCTACATTTTCTGACAGAGAACAGGGCCCGTTGCCCTGTCCAATGTCTCAAACACTATATTAAACATAAACAATCCTTAAGGAACGACGATAAAACCTTATTTGTGTCTTTGCAAAATCTGCATCGTGCCCTTTACATGACCTCGATAGATTGTTTAGGCGATGACGTACAATAAATTCGCGTTGTTTACAGAACAATCAGTTAAGGCACATCAGGTTCGAGGCATAGCTACATCATTTGCGCTATTTGGTGCAGTTCCCCTCAGCGAGATCCTTCGTGCTGCAGTATGGAAAACACCAGACACGTTCGTATTCGCATATTCGCATATCTGAAGGATGTACCAAACTACCAAGGGGGGGGGGGCGGGGGGGGGGGGGAGGGCCGTGAATATTCTTGTATTTTTATTATTTACATTTTCTCTTTTCAGTTACGATTCTTTCGTTAATTTATTAATGTCGTATTGTCATTTACTAACGAATTTCGGACACTGTTTTGGCACGTTTGATTCATTTATTTTACTAACAATTTTTTTTTTTTGCTGTAGTTCAGGCACTTTTTATTTCGTCTACTTTAACTAATGAAGCTTTGCTGTTGTTTAGGAAATTGTTAGTTCCTTGTTTTACTAACGAAAGTGTGCCGGGTTTAGGCACTTTATATTTTCTTTATTCTTTACTAACAAAATTCTGCTGCTGTTCTGGCAGTTTCTGTTCGTTTAACTTTACGGACGGTTTGTTCCCCTCATGTTTAACTAAATTGCCTTGGTCCTTTGGCAAACCTTGTAAGTTTTTGCCATGACGGTTGGGCGTTGTTTACAGTTTGACTGTTCACTTACAGATTCTGTTAGCATGCGTTTTTGGGTGACTAACCTATGTTCTGTCGGCATCTTGCCTCGGTTATTACTAACAGGTTGTTTTCTGTTCCTTTGTTATCACTATAGCAGTGGTATACTATTTTATAGTAGTTCCTATTCAGAGGTTTTTCGTCCTTAAGAGGATAAGGAATCTAGTCCTTTAAGCAGGACAAAACTAGTGCGAGTTTTGGGGACCAGCCTTTAGAACATTCAACCTGAAGTCCCTTCTGATCCTGGTTGCATATTTATAACTTATAGCATGGAAGGTAAGGTATAACTTGAAGTAAATTTTTCCCACTAAGCATAGCAGGGATATTTACGTGAGTTATTTTTACCTTCCATGCATCCCGGCCCACCTCCCCTCTCATTCAGGCCTCGGTGGAATGTTAAGTGAAGGATATTAGAGGTATAATGGAGGTCAGGGCTGGGCTGGTAACTATGTTTGTACGGTCAGTTAGAAGTGCGTTAGAATCAGGTCAATGGACCAGATTGTATATAGCATGGAAGGTAAGTACTCATAAATATCCTCGCTTAGCAGGGTAAATGTATGTATGTATGTATGTATGTATTTATTCACCCAGTACAGATTAGAGGTTTAATACGTTTATAATCTATTTAAAGTTTCTAATTTCTAAAAATAATTTTGCTTCTGCATGGGTCCATAAATTTTTATTTTTATTTGATATTAATGATTCAAGTCCTTTTAACTTCATGTTAAGCATTTTGGAGAAAAAAAAATTAAAGAGATTTCTTGAGATATACATGTGTGCTATTTCATTGGGCAAATTATCATGTCATCTTTTGCACAAATGGTTATGTCCAAGTTACAACTTCAAATTTGGATAACTTGAGAATTTTATTAGATTTTATGATTGGGTTTTTAGCAGTTGGTTACTCGTAGCTAATGGCGATTTTCACCTTCAGACAATTTCGATATAAATATATCGAATATATCGAAATATGGATATGCAAATTGCATGGCGTCATATTGAAATAATATAACTGTTTCTTAATGTTGCTCCAACACAAAAAATTATCAAGTAAATTTATAGAATTAAATGGGATATATAAAATCTTCAATTGTTTTCTACATTGTCTCTTTCTCAGAAAATAAATCCCAGAAACGTTGAAATTCCATAAGTTTGAACATATCATTTTTTTATATTTTCGTGGAACTGGTATATGGCATTTAAAAAGATAAAAACAGGCCAACTACTTTTAAATGTCAGGTCCCATTTGTTTTGAATTTCCTACTGAAAGGGGGCCTTTTTTACATTTATTAAAGAACTGGACATTCAGAAGTCGATAAATTAAAATAAAAAATGTCCTCTGCTACGAAAATCGGACAAGTTGATTCAAAAATCTACACTCTTTGTACTTGTGCTGCTTACTGTACAGAAAGTCTGATGTGTGAACAGACAAATTAGTGAAAAGTATCTTTTAGTTTTGAGGATGAAATCTTTTGAGGATAAAATCTACTTTCAGGTGTCAATTAAGGGCTTTTCCACATAAATTTGGGGATGCAGTAATATTTCTTTTGAGGAATTTAGATGCAATGTTTAAGAATTTGAAAATCTTGATTGCAATTGCTTAACCATCACAAATCATGACAATTAACTTGTATCATTGCACAATGTCTATAGTGGCCTGTACAGTTCATAGGCCCCTATATACAGTGTATACAAACTACAGTACTTTATGCCTGGAAATAATATTTCCCTGCTTGTGGAACATAATTTTGTGAAATATTTATTGAAATATTGAAGACTTAATGAACTCTTAACATTATTGACTTTCTGCAACTTTTATATTATTACAAATTGCATACTTTTTGTGGCTGTATAACTTCTTTATAGAAGTTCATGTATAGTACAATATCGGTGGACTCGGAAAACATCACATCAAAAAATATCAATATGGCCCTTGAACTCAACATCAACCATATTGATTTGGGTCAATATTGAAAAATATGTTATATTGCCCAAGTTTAAAAGTTGGTTTATTGTTTCTCTACAGTATCATACAGTACTTTAAGTTAAAATATTTGACTTTACAGGTATACGTCCCCTTTAATATATATGTACATTATGCAATGGGGAAGGGGGTTCTCCTATCCATGGAAACAGGCAGAGGGATATACCTAATGGGTTCTTCAGGCAGGTAGGGCTTCCTACCCCACTCCATAGAAAATATCCATGGGGATTATTTTGCATGTGTACCCCACTCCCTCTCACTGCCCTCTGATTATCAAGAATTGTTATGTGAGTTATCATTCTTTTACTTTTTCTTGGTCATGATTTGAGATTAAAGTTTTCCAAGTATAACGTTACCAGTTGTCTACCCCCACATGACCCTCATCCGCAGATTTCATACATTGGCACTATTGGGTTAAGTTTGAAACCTCTGTGGCACAATTTGGCCAATGCTGTTAAGGTGCCTTTAAACCCCACCAATGAGTAATTGTCTAGAATTACTGTGTATGGGAACACTGTTTTGTTCTTCCTGGTGGATAGCTTTCCAATTTATAATTATTAACCTCTTCTCTATGGGAGGGGAAAATATTTTACTTTCTGGGACCTTAACAAAATTTCTGTGAGTATACTGCATAACTGCAACAACAGTAACAAAATGAAGAAGATTGCTTGTCAGCCTATTCTTCTTTCTTTTTGTATCTTTTTCCCCATTTCCTTCTTCTTCTCTTTTTATTTCTAGAGACCTAAAAAATGTATGTGATTATTGGTGCAGTGATAGGTGGGATTTGCCTAACAAATTTGTGTGTGGAAGAGGGGGAGGGGGGTATTCAAAAAGGGAGAGGGGAAATCTAAAAATCATGCTAAGATACAAAAAAATCACCATGATAAATATATCAATTAAAATAAAAAATGGAGGAAGTTACCCCTTGCTTCCCCCAAATTCAGCCTATGAGTGCAGTGGTCTGCCAGACTTTCAGCCCTGCTCGAGACACCCTTTTTGGGAAGGGGGGGGGGGGAAATGGGCTGTAAATGATAATGGCTCTCATGATCAGGTCAGTCTTATTGCTGGTGCCACTATTTCTGTGTATTTTCTACTACTTATTAACTTTTAAACCCGGAAATTTGTGTTTCTTTTGTAGGTCAACATGTCATTGCTGAGAAATTATGTGGCATTGCTTATCTGTTTGGTCCTACTCTCCCTTTTCTCTGGAGCATTCTACACTTCAACCATAAGCAACCCTGAAATATCTGGAATTCAGCACTACTTGTATTTGAGACAGCGTGACAGGTAGGATGTTTTCTGAATATTCTTTGCATCTTTTTAAAAAACAATCATTCAGTTGGTAAAACAATGAGAAAACGATGTCAATATTGGTCATATATCCATGTTTACTTACCAGTACAGTTTTGAGCTTGGAGTTTACAAATTTTGGGTAAGTTTGATGTTATAATGTTTCATAAAGTTATTTGTTTGCTGACCGTGTACTTTTAGGCCATGGGACATAGGGCAATAATGTGCACGGTTTTCAATTTCTGTGCAATTGATGGATGAATTACCTAAATTTATCACAGAATGATTAAATATGAGTTCCTAATCACAAATTGCTATGTCCCTACGCATAGTTGTGGTTGACCGAGATGAAAAGTCAAGGAAAAGGAAGTAAAATTCCTATACTTAAAACACATATACCAGTTCCACTACTTTTTTTTTTTGAGTGATAAAGAACACAGACACTGGCAATTTTCGTGGGAGCTCACTCAAAATAATTTATCTTAGACCTCAAGTGAAATCTTAAATGATTTGTAACTGTTAAATATGTTTACTAATTAATTAATCAATCGGCTAATTAAATCAATTAGGTTTTTTTAAACTACTAATATCTTAAGCAATCAAGAAGTTAATTCTTAACAAACATATTAATTGATTGTCTAGTTAATTATTTAAAAACATATTACACAATTAACTACTTAATTAATTAAGTAACACACATTTTTTCAGTTTAAAGGATGGGATATATATATGGTAGAGAAAAAGAAGGAAGCAAATTTCAAATAATCCCAACAAAACTTGCATACTTAAGTTATCTGTTTTTTAAAAAACGTTGTGGCATGCAGATTATTGTGGAATAAGGATTTTCAAAATGCTTTGATGTAATGTATTTAGTGCTTTAAAAAAAAAAGGATGAATACATTAGTTGCTCGTGTCTTAGTTTGTTTTATTTGGCTACTCTCATGCTACATAAATGTTATTTGAAAGGTTTACGTTTAATCATTTTAGCAGATGCAAAACTTTGCAAGGGGCAGTCACATAAATTTAGTTCCCTATTACACTCATGAAGAGAACAGGTTGTGGTGTAAATGATTTCAGTTTATAGCAGATGGTACATATACAAAAGAATTTCAATTCAGGCTGATGCTTATCCGTTCTTTCTGTGAAACAAAAAGATGAGAGATAATACCTCCCCTGGACTGGCCACCAGTCTATCCCTGGTTAACTTACCATCATTACTAACATAGAACTGTTCCTCCTTAATTTCCATGAAAGAATTTAACATCACTCTAAATAAAATATTCAGTATAATTAACAAAAAAGTACCTAACTCTAATTATGAGCATTTTGTTAATTTGGATAAAAGTTCATCCTTTCCCAAGCTTGATGATTCACGAGGTTCATGCTTATTGGTTCTTTCTGTGATGCAAAAAGATTAGAGATAATACCTCCTCTGGACAGGACACCAGTCCATTCCTGGTTAAAATCCCATCATTACTCACATAGCACTCTTCCTCCCTTAATTTCCATGAAAGAATTTAACATCACTCTAAATAAAATATTCAGTATTGATATACAAAAAAGTACCCAACTTGAACCATGAGCATTTTGTTCATTTGGATAAAAGTTCATCCTTTCCCAAGCTTGATGACTCACAGGGCTGATGCTTATCAGTTCTTTCTGTGATGCAAAAAGATAAGAGATAATACTTCTTCTGGACAGGACACCAGTCCATTTCCGGTTAACTCCACAGCAATCAATTCCTCAATTGCCCTAAAAGCATCATAGCATGCTACATCATTTCAAATAAAATATGCACAATTGATTTAAAGAAAAAGTATCCACCTCTAATCATAAGCAAATAATGGCCCAGTTTAAATCAATTTTCCCAAGCACCTTTTAACTACAAATGTTTCTTTTACTTGACGTTAAAAAGAAACAATCTTTTAAATTTTGACACATTCATTTTTTTAAATGTGGCTTATCTAAGTATGTGCAATTTTTGACCTGCAAAATTTCAATGCAAAGAAAAATTGCTCAATTTTTTTATGCAATTCTGTTTTTCCACATAGAGATACCTCCCCTGGACAAGACACCAGTCCATCCCCAGCTAACTCCCCAACAACAAATTCCTCCATGGCCCTAAAAGCATGCTACATCATCCCAAATCCAATATGCACAATTAACTTATAGAAAAAGTATCCACCTAATCATCAGCAAATAATGGCCCAGTTTAAATCAATTTTCCCAAGCACCTTTTAACCACAAATGTTTCTTTCACTTTACATTAAAAAGAAACAATCTTTTTTTTTGACACATTCATTCTTTAAAGTGTGGCTGACCAATGTTTGTGCATTTTTTGACATGCACAATTTCAATGAAAAGAAAAACTGCTCAAAAATATTTATGCAAATTAACGCCTAAATAAAAAAAAAAAGCTAACAATGGCCATTTGTAAATGGATTTTGATGGTACAAATTTATTTTGCCTAATTGAGCACATGTTCATTGTCCTTAAACAACCGTTAAAACTTCAAAGTGCTTTTTGCAAACTGCATAAATAAAATTTATTATCAAGCTCTTTTGAAAATTTTGAAACATTTGAAATGTGCTTGCTCCCTTCCCTTATAATTTTCCACATTCTTTTCCACAACTTGGAGACAATAAAGTTGAAAAAAGGCAGTTTTTAATCGTCATCATCGGAATCTGAGCCTTCCTCCGACGAGATATTAGAGTCCTCATTGTGGCAGTTCTGACAACCTGAGCACCTGCAAAGTTCCTTGCACTGCATGCCAATTTTACTGCAGCAGGTAACTTCTGCAGGAAATTGGACATCTGAGTTTGGCTTAAGTTTGCAATTGCTTTTCTTGCAGCTACAATTGGTGAGCTCAAGGATATCATCTGGAGCTGCTGGAAGACTGCACCAATTAATCTGAATGGTTTTCACACCGTCCATTTCTTCTACCATCCATCCATTTTCAGCTGGAGAACCGAATCTAAGAAAACAAAAAAATATGAGACTTTGTTAACATTTCTAAAGAAGATTGGAAAATAAAAACATGCTGTGACTATAATTATGACAGTCGTAAAAATAATTTCTAGGTTATATTTAGGCCACTGCCTTATAAATCCTAACCTAATCTAAACCTAAGCCTTCCCGGGAGGTAAGTCTTCTACAGCACAGAGACAATGGAGTAAACAGTTGTAAATATAGCCACTACGAATCACAAAATACTATGGGGCTTCAACCATGACCATTGGATATGCCTTATCAACTAACCTTATGAGCCTAGATTAAAACCACTGGAATTTTATAAATTATTATACAAACTTTTAAAAGCCTTAAAGATGTCTCGGATTGTTGGTTACCCCCTGGCAAAGCAAATTAAAGGTTTGATAAAACGCTGTGGCTATATTTACACCAGTCGTAAAGATAATTTCTAGGCTATATTTACACCACAACATTATAAACTTTGAACCTAACCTAGTGAGATTAACGATCCCACTCAGTATGCACTACGCCAAGTCTACTTGCGATACTGAGTGGGACGGCACACATACACATTTACATGGGGATTTTCAATTGAACTTTTCAGTGTGCGCTTTAGCTCAATACGCACAGCAAGTGTTCCTACGCTAATCCAATCTAAATTACGCTCATTTATTTGGGGCTTCCATTTGAACGTAGGAAAATTAGAATGATTAAGTACGCCCAAGTATGATAAGCAACTTACAGTACGCGCGAACGCTGACTGCGCTAAGCATTATTTAAAGAACTACTCAAACATCGTGGAAAAAAGCGTAGAACGCAGTGTGTGTACAACATTCCAGGAGGAATACTTGACCTGGAATTACTGCTTATTTTAATCATCTTATTTCAAACTTTGAGGTGTGAAACGTAAGCAGTTACAAATATTAAGATGTTGTTACAATGTTTTTAGGCATAGTTGTTAGGTTGGATGCATTCATGTTGTTTTAACTTAAGAAAAGTGTTAAAATCACGATGTTCTACATACTGGATAGGCCCGCTGTAATGTGCATTGTATAAATCATTTAACGCAATTATGCTGAATTAATGTACAGTTTTCCCCTTAGTTTAAGATAGTGTTGAAGCCAGACCATGTACAGCCGCTAGGCTATAGCATGGTCTGATTATTTATCAGACTAAACCTGAACCTGACCTTTCACGGAAGGTAAGTCATCTACAGCACAGGTTCATGGAATTAACTGCTGTAAATATTGCCACTGGGGCCTACGTTGTTAATTCAAACCTCACAAGGTCTCATCATAGTCATACTAGGCTTTTAACTTAGGGCCTTAACTTTAATTGCAAAAACAGTGGTATTTAAGGGGCTGGTTGGATAAAGTTGTGCATTAATATACAGGTGGTTGAATAACAAACTAAAACATACCTGTATTGCGTTTTTCAGCAAGTATTTCCTGCCTTTTGACTTTGCTAATGTCGCAAAACCGTTTGTAACATCCTTTGTTTGGATGCAGTACAACTTCCCCAACAGTCTGAATCCGTAAACGTTCATCAATAGGCCGATCGAAGATGCGGAATTTCGGGCTATTTCTGCCTCCTTGCAATCAAACTTCGTCCACTCAAAGGAATTTTTTTTAAATCTCTCTAATGAATTACTTGTCAGTTCAATAAATTTTGGTTTAGAACAATCTTTTACGTGCAATAATACAATATTTTTGAAGCAACTTTCGACCAACACCTCTACTTGTTGAGGCGGCCATTTTGTTTTACAGAGTAGTTGCTATGTTCATACTTACAAATGCTGTGATTGGTTGATTCGTCGAAATTTCTGGTCTTCCACAAGAATGTTGTTCGTACGCTATTTCTGATTGGACAAGCCTAGCCTTGTACAATAACGCTAAAAGGTTCTGATTTAAGCTAGATAAATACCAAATCTTGAACATATATACCAGCACCGTAAGTGGGGACAACTGAATATCTCTTCAGAATAATATTTTCATATTTATCATTCACATAGTATTCCATTCATCTTCCTGTTGTACGGAAAGAAATGATATCAAGGGATGTACCACGGCCTATTTGTGGTGGGAATCAGTTATCGAAAAATCAAACCGAGATTCAAATTTACTGCCGGGCATAGTAGTTATCTTAATTCATGGTTGTCCTGGAAGAGAATAAGATTGTCCTGTGTAATGCTTTTAACATTGTCTGTAAAAAATTCAGTTGCGCACAGGTAGGGATACAACCGTTTACCGATTATCCTGTGCACGATCGAAAACATCGTTTACCGTTTACAAAATTAATAATCGTTTACACGGATAAATCACCCAGGAGGTGCCCCTATCAGCTTCCCAACAATACCTTGCATTAATCAATATTCATTCACACCACAGACAAAACTTTTATTCAATGATCTTACAATTCAGACTCAATGAACGACCAACCAAGGATTTGGATTTAGTCCTTTTTAATCGGGAGTTAAATTCGCCCAAATCTTTCACTCTTATTCGCCGAATTTAGAGCTACTTGACGTAGGCCTAACATAGGCTTAGGCCCGATTAACAATACAGGCTTAAATCTGCATTAGGTTAACACCCATTTTACAAGCTGTTAGATGGACCCAGAAAGAAATGGACAAAAAAGCATTGTTTGCTATTTTCACCACAAATAAATAGAAAGATTACCTCAATCTCCTCAAGGTCCTCTCCAGCACTGACTGGAGAGCCAATCGTCTCACCCTGCTCACCTTATACCGCTCCCTCCTCAGGTCCAGGCTGGACTGTGGCAACTTCATCAACGCCTCCGCCCGCAAACTTTACTTGAAACACCTGGAGGTCACTGAAAACACTGCCCGAAGGCTTTGACTTGGCGCCATTCACACCTTTCCCATCACCAATCTCCATGTCGAGGCCAATGAACTCCCCTTCCACCTCAAATGCACAAAGGCCAGCCTCTCCTTTTCTCTTCG
This sequence comes from Chiridota heheva, assembly GCA_020152595.1. Taxonomy (NCBI): domain Eukaryota; kingdom Metazoa; phylum Echinodermata; class Holothuroidea; order Apodida; family Chiridotidae; genus Chiridota; species Chiridota heheva. The sequence goes on from JAIGNY010004470.1 coordinate 265,037, forward strand.
CATCCTCACCAATCAGCAGAACCCTTGCTTCCATTTCATCCGCCCCCCCCTCCCCCTTCCCTCCTTCACCAACCTTTTTAATCTCAAAAATGGCATCCCCCTTCTTTGGGATCCGGATGCACCCCCACTTCCCCAAAATGATCTGACCTCTCAGGCACAATTTGACCTTCGTTGTCGTGGTGCCGTTAAGACCTCATCAAACAAACAAACAAACTTCCCCAAAGCCAACATCAACAGTTTTTTTGGGGGAAAAATTTGTCCAAAATTCAGAAATTTCACTTTTTGTTTAAAATGTTCCAAAAAATGCATATTTTTGAAAAATTAAAAAAATTGCTTAGAAAATAATTTAAAAAAAATAAATAATATGTAGACAAGTCATATTGTCCAAATCTAATTTAATTTTGCTCATACCTGGTCATAATTTTTAAAACATTTGTAAAATATGTAAAGTGTTGTGATTTTTTATCCTTTTTGTCAAAAAAATCATGTGATCCACCCCTATATTGTAATGAAAACTTTCAAACACCATTCTGTGCGAAAACAATGTGCTCTCATATGGATTGCTGCAATAAAAGACATAACCCTTTGATCGTTCCTAACAACGTTTTATAGCTACGTCACTGGAGTATTTTTCTATTTTTGACATTTACGTTGAGACAACAGAAGAATGTGTATTCTGAATCTTGTTTGAAAGTGAAACTGGATTAGGAAGTGGCATTGTTTGTCTTTGCTGCTGGGGAAAAGTGAAATGAACTATGAGCATAGAACTATTTATACCTCAATGTTACTGATGCAAAGTTAATCTTGTGGAATCATGCGATTAATTTGTTCAAAATTGCAGGCCAAATTTTTAAGTAGTGCCTTTACTAATAGTGATGGAGATCTTTTAGTACCTGGACCCAACCTATAATAGGCCCAAAGATCATCAGAACCAGGTGAAATGATTTTTTCAAATTTCTAAAAATTGCGAGTGCATTTTTTAAACTTCATGCTTACTAACGTTACTCATTAGGCCTGACGTTATGCATAGCTAACGTTAGTGCAGATCAGTTCAAAAATAAGCAAAAACACTGTAATTTGGCAGGGATTATTTACTTGTAAGGTTTATAAACAAGTAAATGGGTCACTAAAATCCAACGTGATTAAAATGCATTCTCCTTTTATAGTAATTTTGGATGAAACTTCACAGATCAACCTTTGATTTGTAGCGCAACAGTGCCCATATACCTATTTCGCAAAATCTCAATTTCATCTTGTGAGGATGTGGTGCAGTGGAGTAGGATAAAAATTTTAAGGGGAAAGGGTTCCATGTTGTGGGAAAGAGACACATGTTGGGGCGAGAGACCCATGTTGGGGGCCAAGCAGTCCCATGTAGGGGTAAATTAATTTCTTTGAAACATTTTGGATCCTGGAAGAGCGCCATATTTTTGGGGATGGCATTACCCCTGGTCCCCCTCCTAATGTAAATAAACCGGAACCCCCACCCCCCACTGCACCCCAACCCCTGTATTTCCTTGGAAACAGTTGATTAACCTGTATTTGGGCAAATTTGTTGACATTTCATACGCTGTACCAACTGTCACTGAAGAATACCAAGTTTGGCAACGTCAACATGATTACTGATGACCATTATTGAGTACCTTTTCACCAAGAAATCCTATAGGAATCAAGAAAAGTAAGTTTCTACAAGACATTTAGCATAACCTAAAGAAATATAAGTATTTTTAAAGTTTCCAATGGCTGAAGTTGGCTCAAAAACTAAAAATTTCAAGCCTGTGCATAATAAATGAGGTAAATTAGATCATTTGCATAACATTTTTATTGAAATACATGTATTGGTGTAAACATTTCCTTTTTATATTATATTAGTTTTGTGCATCATAGAAAGGAACAATGCATGTTTATAGGAAAGTATAGTGCCAAAATCAGAGATCAATTTTTAGGTCAAAAAATGTAAAATTTGTATGAATTTTTTCCTTGCTAAAAAATCAAGAGTTCTAAAAAATCAAGAGTTCTATCAACAATTCATAAATTTTATCAATTTTTTTTCTTTTCAATTAGCCACAAGAAAGCAGAATATCACAAAGATAGCAGTTTTAGGACATCTAATAATCCAAATTAATGTCCTCATTTGCATAAATTTGCATATATGAACAGAGAATTATGCAAACCAACGTAAAGTCCAAAGTAGAAAATGAAAATAAATTTGTCAAAAAAACCCCTTTCCAAAAAGTTCCCAAAAATAACACTTGTAATCTCAAATGCTCTGGTAAGAGTAAGGGTTAAAACTATAAAGCAGACAAAACATTGGTAAGTATACCCATCATTTAACCTGAAAGATAAACGGTACTAAGAACAAAAGAGTACAAAGGACTAAAGGCGGAAACACACTGGACGCGACGCGAATTGCATCGCCTTTTGTTGCGTGGCCTTTCGTTGCGTCGCCTTTCGTTGTGTCGCGGTGGACTATGCATACCAAACACGTTTTTGTGGGCGATGAAATGTCATATGTTAAACATTTATACACACATGTAGCAACCGATTTTTAGTTCAATTATTTCGTAAACTGGAAAATGAAGAAAGTTCAAGATAAGGATTTACTTTTGCTCCTGCTTTTGCGTCAGAATGAAGAAAAGCGAAGACTGGGGGAGTTTCATCACCTGGTGCAAGAACTTCGCTTGGACGTTACATGTTTTTGAAATATTTTTGAATGAGTTATGGACAATTTGAAGACATTTTGAGAGTAAGTGGCCCGTCCATCAAAAAGATGAAGACCAACTACAGAGAACCGGTAAACTGCTGAACGTCTTGCAATAATATTAAGGTTAGATTTTCTGTTTTTAGTCTTCTTTTTATTCCAACCCCTACATGTGACGGAGAGAGGGCAGTGCCAAATGGCCAACAACTGAAAATCAAGCAATATCCATGGGGAAAAACTCATAATAGAAAGCCAGCTGTATAGGTTTAGGCAATACATTTTCGAAACAGAAGATATGAAAATCAGAAATGATTTCACAGGAATTAAAATATCGTATTTAAAAAAGACATTCTTGGGTCCCGTACTACAGTGTTGATAATCTAAACTTACTGCTATCAGGCACGTAACCAGGAATTTTAAAGGGGATCAGCTGACCTCTATGACGAATAACTTAAACATACAGGGCCTAAAATAGACTCAGAAACCCACAAAACGACATTCAGCAAGGGAGGGGGTATAGCGGTTCCCACCCCCTTTCCCCCACATTCCCCTGACTATGTGCTTGACTGCAATCCCCAATAACACAACAAGTAAATCAGTAGAAATTTGTCATAATATTATGTAAAACATTGTTATTTTTAGGCATTATTAGACTGAAGTCCATCAATTCACTCATTCTAGTCTAAAAAAATCATAAGGGCTGATCCAAGGGAGGTATAGACCACTCTGCCATGAATTTTGTCATTTAGCCCTAACATTAGCTCTAACGTTAGGCATAGAGTTCAGGTGAGAAAATGAGTTGGGAATGAAGTTGATGGTGTCTTATAACAAATGCAAGGGTATCGGGGGGACTCAGTCAGGGGCCAAAAAAGCAAGTGAGGTCATTTTTTGACAATGATTGATGGGTCCATGTTATTTTCAAAAAGGGCCCCTGGTGTCAGTTTTCCAAAAAGTGAGGGAAACATTCCCCCTATGCCCGGTTTCTCAACCACTTTTTCCAAATGTATTTTTTTGTATGGTAATGTTTTGCATCTTGAAGTGATTTTTACCCTTCCCCCCCCCCCCTCCCCCCCACACACACACTTTTTGACTTTTCTCCACTTTCAGTTGGATATACAAATCACGATAAATCTAGGTTTGATATTGGGGAGCCAGCAATAATATTGGCAATTGCCCATCGCGCGAATACGGAAAAAAGCTACTTGGAAAATTACAGTTCTCATAAAAAAATTGGGGTCATGCACCTCTCACCCTCGGTATCGAAGCCTCTGATAGCTTGTGTGACATGCTTTATTGTGTCACATAAACACAAAATGTATGTTACAACTTCTATTTACTATGCAGGATTTGTAAGTGAGTGGATTTCTATTTTTTCAAGCTTCAAAAATGAATCGATTTTAAAAAGGGTACATACGTAATTTGGACAGAATATTCATGATAGACCGCCGGAAACAAACTTTAGTGGTGGGGGCAGCTCCTGAACAACCCTCAACAATTGTGTTTTGTCTTGTAGTTGCCAACTCAGGAAAAAAACTGACGCCCATAATATCTCATTTCCAAAATTTGATCGCCAAAATTGTTAAGTTACTCGTGGAGTCACCAGTAGAAAACCGTTTTAAATCATAATTTTGAAGGAAAAAATGATTTTTTTTTCAGGCACCTCTGCAGGTATTACGTACTTTATTGGGACTATGTACGTGCATATATACACTTGCTCAGTGATATCAGGGAGCTGTAAATGTAAAAGAAATACCATACATATTGTATCGACGTCTCTTGTGGGGACAAAGTTACGGTGTTAAAAATCGGAATTAGGATTGCCAGTAATTTTGGGACAGTAAAAAGAATAAAACTATTTCATGCTATCACAATATTGTCAGTACATTTCTTACTCGTAAAAACTTTTATTTTGGTCGACAGGTGAAACATAAAGTTATTTCTCTGTCGAAAAAGTCATCATTTTCTTTTTGGTCGCCAAAATTTAAGTTTTCATCTCCATGGTGACAGGAATTGTCGAGGGTTGCTCCTGAAAAGGGTATCTTCCATAGTTTTCTGAAATATTGCATAAAAACTTAAGTCCTTACTTAATTAAACTGTGCTCGGAAACAGAAGAAAACTTTACGTCAGGACAGGGCTCGAACTTACATGCTCACCCTGCCCCTACATTTCACTTCACATTCTACCATATATAGGCTAGATATATATTTTTAATTAAAAACATCACCAATAATATAATAATAATAATTATTATTATTATTGCTATTATTTTATTTTAAAAAGTTTGTATTATTATTATTATTATTATTATTATTATTATTATTATTATTATTATTAGTAGTAGTAGTAGTAGTAGTAGTACTAGTAGTAGTAGTAGTAGTAGTAGTAGTAGTAGTAGTAGTAGTAGTAGTAGTAGTAGTAGTAGTAGTAGTAGTAGTAGTAGTAGTAATAGTAGTAATAGTAGTAATATTATTAATATTATTATTAATTTACTATTATTAATGTTATTATTATTATTATTATTATTATTATATTTTTGAAGGGGGGAGGGGGGAGGGAGGGGGGGCAAGGAACACATGATGACATGGGGTCCAGCATGACATGGTGTCAAAGGAACTCTGAAGATTTCCTGAAATTTTTTATTGCCCAAAATGATGAAAAACTTAAGTATGCAAAAAAACAGATCAAAAATTAAAACAGGCAACGTGTATTATGTCAAGACAAATTTAAAGTCATTTTTTGACTTGACAGGGACCTCGGAGACCGAACAAAATTTCTCGAAAATTTCTTCAAAAAAACCGAAGAAAGTTTGAGAATTATGAAACAATTCACTGCATCTGTAAATGACAATTGCATGGCTCTAGGTGATTCAGATCTTTGCACAGAAATTCCAGGCGGGTCATTCTGAAGTGATGTGGATATGCACTACATTTTAGTAGGCCTATAGCACAAACAAAATCAAGAGCTTTGGGTAGGGGCATAGTCTAGGGTCACCTCTCAGTGGAGAAGACTCACAACAATTCCCAGTTACAAATGGAAACTGGAAACTTTTCACTGGTAAATTATGTTGATGTCAAACGATGTTGCTTTTTGTTAATAACCTAAAAAGTTTGGGAAATTTTCTGCATTTTCGGGAAATTTTTCTTTTCTTTTCTTTTCCTTCATTTCTTTCAACCAATTTTCAGAACATTTTGCCAAAATTATAAGCAAGTTTTCAATGAATTTACTAAATTTACTTTATTTTACCATTCTTCTGTATTTTAATCATTTCAAAATGTTATCTCTCGAAGGAAAAACCTCTCTCAGCACTGGCGTAGGAACTGGGGGCCAGAGGTTCTAACTAATTCTGAAGAGTCTTCATTCCCTTCATATTTTTCCTTAATCCAAAGTGTGCATTTACAAATACACATTTTGAATATTGTGGATGACTCTATTAGCAATTTTGAAATTTGATCTTGTCGGGCTGACTTCTAAGGCACCGGTTCTCCTTTCTGGATGGGCCTTGTTCGGACGGGCCTAGTGCCTCTCTTGACGGGTCTGGCTCCTCTCTCGATGAGTCTGGCTCCTTTCTCAATGGGTCTGGCTTTACTCTCTATGGGCCTGGCTCATTCAAAGATATTAACCTCCATGAAGAAAATAAGTAATTGTCAAATTCCTGGCATTCTTTTTCTACACTGGGCATTAACTGATTAAATTACATTCTGTCCAATAAACAAAACTAGTCTAGATGATAGCTGAAACAGTTTAATTTTTTTATAATGACATTTCAAAAAATAATTTTCGCCTGAAAATTGAATGTTGTGACATCACTATTCAATTGCACACTTTCCACAAAAACTCGCTACAACTTTGCAAATTGATATATTCTCCAATGAATAAGATATCACTGAAGTGTCCCATCTCAGTTTGTACTTTTGTAAAACAAATGTCTGGGAGTTTTTTTAACTTTATAATTTGTTTCTGGTTTTCATACTTTTTTCCATGTCTTATGAGAAGACAAAAAAACTACAATAGCAACATGGATCATATTCTAAATATTTTCTCTTTCCCTTTTGCAGATTTTTGGTAAATGGTGATAAATAAAGGTCACCTGCATTTAGCTACTGTGTGGGTGCCTCGACAGTTGGAGACATAGAGGAAACAACCCAAGTTCTCTGGGAATCCTTCAAACATAAATACATGTGTATGCCGACAGAAGGTAACTGGAGGGAGGTTGCAGAGGGGTTTCTGCACAAATGGAACTTACCCAATTGCATGGGGCCATAGATAGCAAACATGTGACTTTATAAGCTCCTCCCAACCCAGGATCCTTGTTCTATAACTATAAAGGTACATTTTCCATAGTCCTGATGGCTCTTGTGGATGCCAATTACTGCTTTTCCTATGTTGATGTGGGAAGCTAAGGATTAAACAGTGATGGAGAAATATTTGCCGCATTATCCTTGGGTCAAATCCACATGGCAGGAGATCTCCACATACCACCTTCACAAGCACTACCAGGAGCAGAGAAATTAGGACAAAAGCCATTTGTCTTAGTGGGAGATGAGACTTTTCCACTAAAAAGAATTCTCATGAGGCCATACCCTGGCAGGAAATCCTCTGTCGATAAGAGGATATTTAACTACAGATTGAGACCATAGCCTGGCAGGAAATCCTCTGTCGATAAGAGGATATTTAACTATAGACTCTCAAGAGCAGGAAGGATTTCAGTAAATATTTTGGAATCTTCGCCCAAAGGTGGAGAATCTATCAAAGACACTCAAATGTTAACCTAGCTAGAGCTACAAAAATAATTTTAGCAACTTGCATCCTGCACAACCACAGCTACAAAGAGCAAGCGGAGAGGCTGCACATTACGCCCTCATCCTGGAGCAGCATTACTCCGGATCTAACAGTGAATTGCAAGATCTCCTAGGAATGGGATGCATGGCATTGAACGAAGCATGTTCAGTTCGAGAAAAGTTCAAAGAAAACTTCTGCATTGGAAATGGGGAAGTTTCATGGCAGTACAATGTAGTCATGAGGGGCCAGGAAACCAATTAACAATGATTCTGATACTTTTGTGTAAAAATACTTTTCTAGACATTAATATGTTTATTTTTATGCCATTTTTGATTTATGAATGGGAGATGTTAGTATTCTATGATGTAAGTTTTGAAGTCTTTAACATGCCCCCAATCAAATTCTTGCAGTATTATATTTTCTTGTCACTTTTAGGGACTGACATTGAGAAAAAAGTCAGATTACGACATTAGACAGTTGTCCACCCAGTGGTACCTCAAGTTAAGAATATATTCAACATTCTACTAAACTTTGATCAGCCAACTAAATAGAAATTATTTTTCAAAATTCAAAGATTATTTAGCCAAAAATTTGAAGTAGGTCATTCAGATCTAGAAAGTAGATATCTGTAGATCTTTCAATATAATTTAACACAAAAGTATATAAAAAAAACAGTTTTTGGTTGTGAATAAATAGGTCTAAAAACATGTTTTCTGAGAACCAATTTGATTGTATTGTATCGATCAAAAGAGATTTGACATAACTCGTATATTTAATTAATTATATTGGGACATTTGATAAAAGATTAATGCTTAGGTGTCATATTTATATTTAATATAGAAATGTAATGTAATGTATTTGTATTTCGTGCACGGTTTAAAGGATCAAAAGGTCATTCGCAAGTGCAAAATCCTTTGCCCCCTGCACATTAAATATACTTATAAATGGCATTAACCTTTAATTCATCAATACTAAATTAGGTTTCTAGCTTTCTGATTGGCTGATAGGTGGTCTCGAATACATTTAAGACCAAGATGATGTACGTTAGAAGAATGATGATGATCAACACTTTCCATATATTAACACACTTATTAAGCATAATAAATGCACATCATCCTAGGTCTAAAATGGCACAAATTGAGACTGGCTGCATTCGCATCTGTCCCCTAACCTAATCATAAATACTCTTGTTTGGATAATCGATGGTGTGGAATACATTCGAGACCAGACTGACTAGTACGTATGGCAGTGCATATGTGCCCTCGGAATATACATTAGCAAAATAATGAAAGCTGTATCCAAGGATACAAAGAAATATAAACAAATATGTAGGCCCAGGGCCTATGTGAAATATAAACCAACCACAACATTCGAACCACAACAATCACGACTCTCAATCAACAACTCAAATTTGATTAAAGAACAATCACAGCAACAAGTTCTAATTTATAAGATAAGAATTTTACCACTTTTCCACTCATTCTTCTACTGACCAAAATAGACATCTTGAGACCCTTTCCTTGCAAAGACAATCTTCGGCTCAAGTGAATTGCAACATTAATGCTGACACTATTCAAAATACCTCATTCAAGTAGCAAATGTATTAACAGTAACTAACACTAGGCCTTGGATTTACAGTCTGCCATGTATGTGTACGTGCGTGTGTACATCATTTAGCATATGACTTGAGAATGCCTATTTTGGTCACAAAACAAACGAGCAGCCAAGTAGCCCAACTAAGCCTAAACTCAATGTTCCCAAACTGTCTAAATTGTTTCAAAAGATGCCTTAGTTAAACATACATTCATCATCAACTTACCTTTGTCCCTAATTTACCTGTTGATAATTTTTCAAGCCCTTCTTTTTAACCTTGTTCTGAATGCTCAGAGTGCAGTGCTAGCTAGTTACATGATTCAGCAGTACACCACTTTTAATATTCTGCTGTCAAAACTTGATAACCTGTGACCTGCCAGTTTTAATGTATTTCTTTATCATTGTTGGAAAATCAATGAGCAGCTTCTTGTGGTCGGTGTACATAAATAATATGAAAGAGGTGTTTGAGAGTAAAAATATGTTGTTGGGTTTTTTTTCTTCAATAAATTTGGCACTTACTTATCAAGCTTAATTATCTGTGATTGGTGGCATCTGATGATCAGTTTACGAGTTTGTCGTCACAACAAAAATTGAAGAAACTTTTTAACTAAATGATGCACAATGAGTGTTAGGAGAATTTGAAATGTCATCCAAAAAAATTGCCCTTTTTGATATATTTTCACCCAAAAAATTAAATAATTTTGAATGGCGATAAAAGCGATGGTGGCCAGTCTCAAATGGCATTTGAGACTGCGGATGACGTCATCGTAGGGCCAGCGGACCTCAGCTATTTTTCAGTCCGCGCAAACCCTACGATGATTTTATCCCTGGTCTCAAATGCCATTTGAGACCAGCCACCCTGGCATTTGCCTCCTAAATAAAACATTAAACTTACCTTTAGATAAACAAAGAAAAATGAAATGATTCAAATTAAGTTTGGTATCAAATTTGTTGCATCTTTAGCTTTGCCAGGCCTTTTTTTTTGTCCGTCGACTCTCCAAGTTCAGCAGTAGATTTAGTAGATACATTTCATCACAAACATTTTCCGGTTTCTGTTCTTTCTGGCTTGCTTCTGTTTGAGATAATCTATGATTTTTCCAAAACTACGTCCCTCTGTAACTTACGATTTTTCGCAAACTGGGGTTTTTGCTTTTGTTGAAGCAGGAGCGTCAGTAGAACATCACTAATAGACGGTTGAGTAAAGACTTCAGCTGAGCCTGAAATTTGATCTGGTTGAAGCACCATAATTTCACCGTCTTTATTTCCTTCTTCCGTGTAAAATAATGAGTTTTCCTGCAACATATTCGAGCAGGTCCTGTGAAAAATTAAATACATTCTTAAATATATGTACCATCAGGTGAAGATGACAGAAAGATCTACAAATGTCAGAAAATATGCAGTGAAATGTCTTTTTTATAAAGCTTCCTTTGGGTAAAATGTTATATTTTTTTGCTTTGGAATTCAACTTGTTTGGATACCAGTATGTTTTCTGTTTAGCTATAAGATTTTGCTTTTTAGATTTTGTCAATGACTGGAAATACTTTCAATTGATTTATTTTAATTTAATCCTAATTGTTTTAATTGATAAAACAGTAATATTCCAATAACGACTGTATATATTAAAATTAACTTCAGGTATTTTTGATAAGTCAATTATATTTCCAAACAATGGACAACTTATATTTGCTTTCATTTGTTTATATTTTCCTTTTTATTTGTAAATGATGTTCGTTAATAGTTTTATAAGTTTAAGAACATGATACTTCTATGCAATTTCTTTCAATCAAGATTTATTCAAGTGAGAGCTTACAAATAGAAAAATACTTCTGTCAAAATAAGTTATGCTACTGTTGGTCAGGTGCCAAGTTCATCATCACGCGCCAAGATTAAACAACAATGGTGATGGGCACAACTTGAATGGGCACATATATCCAGTCCCTATCCTGCGTTGAACGGGCGTAGTTTTGCGTGTAGCATTAAAACACAATTTGACAATCCATTTAACTTAGGCTCATGTTGAAAACTGTACACTACGTTATGCCTGTGTAGCCTATTCAAGGTAGGAGAGCAACAATATACCTTGGATGGGGTGTTAGGATTTTTGACTGTTTTTTTTGTGTGAAGCATAAAAATACTCTTGGGACGATCCATTTTATGCAGGGGTATGTTGAAACTGGTGATACCAATTAACTGCTCCTTGGTGATACCAAGTAACATGTCTCTGGTGATACCTTGCAAAAATCTGTGTCAAATGTTCCAATTTCATGCGTTAACACACATGAAAACCGAGGATAATCTCTGGTATTTGCACTGTTTGACTTTCTCACTCATTCCACAGAAAACTGATTGACACTCTTTTACACACAAAACATGGAAACCACACTTTGCAGGTTTTCCTGTGTCCAATAGGATAAGCATGTCATACATGAAACAAGAAAAACTTGTGTCATGAACATGTAACAAAACATGATTTCACACTGGACAATTCTTGAAGAAATACTACTACCAATTTGATTTCATCAAAAAAGATAACTTTTTTATGAATCATTGTTAAATTACTGAACATGGCAAGTTAGGCAAGTGAGACAACTTTGATTCATCATTGTGGTCATTATGACCATAATGCTTGCAGATGTTCATGTAACTTTGAATTTCATTACTTGAAGTATATTATACACATTTAGCTTTCCATGCCAGTGTGTGTGGGGGGAAGGGGGCAACCATATCTAGCTTTTTATTTCCATTTTGGGCAGGGAGGGGAATTAATCCCACTAAGAATATACATCTACTACAAATTTGATCTGCTTAAATTGACCCAAAAATTGGTCTGAAGTTTGAATTGCAGTCCAAACTTGAAGACTATTGGCCCTGAATTGTACAATTTGTTCCAAACAAACTTAAAAGATTTTTGGTCCAAAATTGAAAATTGATGTCCTTAAATTAAAACTTTTCCCCTGAATCATTTGTAAAGTTCGTGACTGTTGACTTTTAGTTCAGAATGGAATATTTTTGGTCTGAAGTATTTTTGGCTTTTAATTTAGAATTTTGGCCTTGAATTGAAAATCTTATTCCAAAAATTGATTTGTGGCTCAAAATTGATGGTTTTTGGTCCAAAATTGAAGATTTTTGATGCAAGCTGGAAGAGTTTTGTTAGATAATTGATTTAATATAAATGAATAATATCAACATCTCTGTCAGTCTGTTCTCCATGAGTCAATATCTATGTCAGTCTGTTTTCCATGAGTCAATATCTCTGTCAGTCTGTTCTCCATGAGTCAATATCTCTGTCAGTCTGTTCTCCATTAGTCAATATCTCTGTCAGTCTGTTCTCCATGAGTCAATATCTCTATCAATCTGTCTGTTCTCCATGAGTCAATATCTCTGTCAGTCTGTTCTCCATGAGTCAATATCTCTGTCAGTCTGTTCTCCATGAGTCAATATCTCTGTCAGTCTGTTCTCCATGAGTCAATATCTCTGTCAGTCTGTTCTCCATGAGTCAATATCTCTGTCAGTCTGTTCTCCGTAAGTCACTTGATATATAGGTTTTTTAAATTTGTGACTTGACAAAATTTGGGGGTGGGGTAGGTGCAGATTTATCACTTCTGGAGAATAATTTAAGCACCCAATATCTTTCCTTAGACACGTCACTGGGGCAAACAGTAATTACTGGAAAGTGGAAATTTGCTAGGGGCAAATTCATCACCAAATTGGGCCTATTTAAAAATGTCATCAGCAAATTTGGGTAATTTATGATTTTATGATATCATTTAAATTGTACAGTTTATTGCCCGAATATGTACAGTATAGCATATTGTACTGGTATATCCCACTTGATTTTTATGTCTCACAAGTGAAGAAAATTCATATTTGTTTCTATGATTTGCAATTTCTCTTTTTCATTTGGTGTTATAGGTCAATATTCTCTTTCTTATTTCCTAATTATTGTCAGTGGTTTCAAATTTTCCATAACAATGATTTCATTACAGTTTGCAAACATGCATCAACATGCACAATTGTATCCAAATAATGGTGATAGGACAGACTACTTTGTTAGGGGATCAGCAGTGCATCAAAAGGCATGTATGCACATGAGGTTCATTCACATACCTGAAAGGCTAATTAAAACCCAATGTAGAGTTAAGCCATAATTTTCCGTTCACATGTACAGTGAAAATACATGCATTAAATTTGTACAAATATTTATATCTTGGAATGAAATATGTTCCTTTCACTGGACTTTGATACTTCTGTGAATAGAAATATTGAATAAGTATTGATACCCAAACTTTAGATGCATAATATTGAACAAATCAAGGTGGAGGCCAGTGGGTGCCATCATTTACATGATTATTATGGACAGTGGCATAGGAAGGGTCACCTGAGGGAAAACCCTCCCCCCTCCCCCTCCATATTTCTTGGTGACAAGTGGAAAAATTCGCCTAGTTAATTAAGTTTCCATCAAAAGTTGCTGCTAGTTTTTTGTGGTCAGTTGTCCAGGAACTTTTGGACAATGCCTCGGGAAATTTTGCCTAAATATTTAATAATAATTTCCAATTTTATCTTAAGAAGGAGGGGGGTGGGCAGTTTCCCCCTGCCTCCCTGATTCTTACACCTCTGATTATGGGTGGGATTCATGCTGGCATTCAGCCAGGGCTAATTATTCAATTTGTTTATATATTTCCTATTGAGATGAAATACTGAAAAGGAGAGCGGTTAAGTAGTACCAACAAATAACATAACTGCTACACAATTCTATTCATTACTTTCCTCAAGAGATATCTAACATGCATATGCACAACTCTCCATTGGGGGAAAATGTCCCCCTCTTCCTCCATAGATTATCACTTATTTTGTATTAAAGAATACAAAACATCCCTAAATTTCTATATAATTAGGAGGATCCCCCTTTCCCTTCCACAATTCATTGCCTTCCAACTAAATTCTCTAGCTACCTATGCTGGGGCCTATGCTACCATGGTGCTTCTTTTAACACAAACAAGGTTTTAAATTTGAGATACTTACACATAGGATAATAAATAACAGCCTCTAATCAGCAAAGTGCCATGGCACTTCCCTAAATGGCACTTCCCTGCTCTAATCTTGGAGGTCAAATCACCAAATTCACTCAAGCATGCAAGCAACAGTGTAGGATTTGTTTGCAACAAAAAGCTTTGCTTAGATTTTTTAGAAATGGCTGCCATTGTGATTGTCTAATTCCCAAAGTTTATTGTGGAGGCAACAATTAGTGTGTAACTCTGTATCATCATGGAGCTATGCTACCATGGAGTTCATTTTAACACAAACAAGGTTTTAAATTTAACACTAGCTTTTGAAGCTACATGGTATCATGGAGCTCCATGAGTGCTTGTATGTGCATTTCATGATTTCATTAAAATTTCTATATAAAACAAGTTTATAAATTACTTCAACTATACTACAAACAGTCTTATGCTAACTCAGGGGCATAGCCAGAGGGGACAGGGCCATGAGCCCCAAGTTTGAGAAGCCCTGCCCCCTGTTTCCCTCAAAGGAAATGACACAATATAGTGTAATTGTTCATTGCATCATTAATCTCTCCCCGCAAATGTAATCCTGCCTCTAACTCTTGATCCCCTCCCAAATGCCAGTGCCTAGCCACGCCACTGGACAAACTTAAATTAATATTCACAATATATGAAAAAGCATGCAAAATTTTAGTAGTGTAGCTGCATGATAAAGGTAAACCAATTAAACTTGTGAATCTCTTATACCACATCCAATAATCAGAGATTTTTAATGTTATTCTAATTTATTGCCTCATTATGCTTGTACATTTAGTTTACATATTTCATAAGTTTCTACTGTATAATCACCAAATGGAACCAAACATTCACTCTACGTATCTTGAGAGAGAAGTCGAGCATGAAACTTTGAATAAGCACCTGACCAGGGGTGCATAGGAAGCTTTTATAAGGTGGGGGTGGCACAGCCTCTTAGGGGCTGCTTCAGCCTCTTAGTGGCTGCTTCTTAAGTTATAGACATATGTCCTCCAGTCTGTAGATATAGTGAGTCCAAATCAACAGAGTAAATGCAGCACTTCATTTTGAAAGGGGCACTTAATTGCATTTTTTTAAAGCTGCGCATGCCACCTGTAATTGCACCTTTGACTCTTATTGAGGGCCTGCACTTTTTTTTTTTGAAAGGGGAACTTTTCGTTTGTCATTTTTTAGAAAAGTGTGGGAGAAACATGCCCTAGCTCCTGCCAATCCCCCTCCCCCGTTCCATTACTTGTGCACATGACTTTCAGCACAAATGTTATAGGTTTTAGTGAAACGAAAACTCATTATGTATTCAAAATTTTTGACTCTAATATTATAGGCTCCAACATGTGTATATTACCAAAATTTCATCTACCTCCTTTTGTTTATGAAATGACAATCTTGATATATGACTATTTTTGAAGTTAACAGATCTTTTGATGTAGGCCTATAATGAGTGCTTATGAGCCACTCCAAAAAGTAAAATTCTATCCTCCATCAGTAAACTGATATATTAAAAATTATCATCTTTTCAAATTTGACATGTTGTAGTCAAAAAATCACTTTAGAATTAATTTGCTGTGGGTCATGATCCCCACACAATAAAGTGGCACCCCACTTGAGCTTGGTGTTTGTACCCACCACTTTGGTCACCTTATCCGACAAACTCATACATAATTAATTACTGTGAATGTTTTTTCTATTTGTTACAAATATTTCAACTCTACTTGTGTGAAGAAATTGTATGTTAAAGGATGATCTTAGAATGATAAGAACCTGTCCTACCCAGCCCTGTCCTACCCTGCCCTATCCTACCCTGCCCTATCCTGCCCTGTCCTACCCTGCCCTGTCCTACCCTGCCCTGTCCTACCCTGCCCTGTCCTACCCTGCCCTGTCCTACCCTGCCCTGTCCTACCCTGCCCTGTCCTACCCTGCCCTGTCTTACCCCGCCCTGCCCTCCCCCAAATCTCACGTGCTGTAGAAAATAGGATACCTGACGCTGCATTTTAGAATAAGGGTCAATGAATAAGGCTTAATGGCCTCCCCTACTTCATAGAACACTGCACCATGGTAGAAATGGGGCAATTGGCCCAATATCCTCCACCACATTGTTATTGTGACAAGGCAAACATGCATATGTAATAATTTGAAGAAATTTGCCATACAATTTTGTTGCAATTAATTAAGATAAACACTACTGTGTGCAAGCTACCTATAGGTTCACTTGGTTTCACTAAACTGATCTCCACAGAAGCTTTTGTTGTGACTTCCTGCTTGGCTTTGCCTTATTGTTAAATATTGAAATAACCTGCTGGATTGTTGTGGTCTCTTACATTGGAGAGGTGTGAAGTGTGTTTAAAAAAAAAAGAAATTAAAGAAAGCAGGATTACACTAATCTCGTAAAAACACAATAGAGTTACCCAGTGAATCAGGCAGTGGCTTAGCTAGATTTTTTTGAAGGGGAGGGAGACCCTAAAAAATCCCAATTCAAGCTACACACAGAAGAAATGAAATTCTAAGGGAAAAGTTAGAAGTTTTGAGGAAATACTTTGGAAATTTTAAATTTTGAGGGAAAGAACTTTGGATATTTTAAGAGAAAAATTAGAAATTTGAAGGAAAATTTGGATATTTTGAAGAAATTTCCTTCAGAAATTTTAAGGAAAGACTAAGATATTTTGAGGACAGAGTAAGATACTTTGAGGACAGAGTAAGATACTTTGAGGACAGAGTAAGATACTTTGAGGACAGAGTAAGATACTTTGAGGACAGAGTAAGATACTTTGAGGACAGAGAAAGATACTTTGAGGACAGAGTAAGACACTTTGAGGACAGAGTAAGATACTTTGAGGACAGAGTAAGATACTTTGAGGACAGAGTAAGATACTTTGAGGACAGAGTAAGATACTTTGAGGACAGAGTAAGATACTTTGAGGACAAATTTCTGAAATCTTAAGAAATAAGAGGAGCAGCATCTCCCAAGGAGTATGAAATGTTCTTTGGAACAAAGTTATTCTTGTGGAATGATGCGTAAATTTCTAGTCTGAAATTTGCACAACATGTTTTTGAGCAGTGTCCGTACTAATGATAGGCCTTACAGACCTTAGATGATATTCTGTTTATAGTATACGATCTAGCCACTTCGTGGTTGCTATACATACAAGCATTGCCTTGCAAGTAGTGCCTAAAGTGAGGTGTTTATTTCACTTTACAGCCCTAGGCCTACCTCTAGGCCTAATTCTTTTGTAGTCCGTAGACTAGTGGAGAGGCAGTTTTGATTTTGTCAATTATCAATTTATATTTTAAGGTGGAAGTAGTCAATTTTCATGTATTTCTAAGTTTGTAGCTTGGAGTCCTAGGCCTACCCACAGTAGTTCCAAGAAAAAATGTGTTTTTTATTCTATGATTCCTTAATTGTCTCATATTTATAGTTTTTAGGAATGCAGAACATTGTGCAATTACATTTCCCATGTACAAATTTTGTATTTTCAAGGCATTTTATGTTATTTTCTTTCAATTTTGATCAAAATAGTGCCAAATTTAGTTTTATCACCAATATTTTTGCATAACTTGTAGGCTTCATAGGTAGGGCTTAACATGTATTTCTTAAGTAAGTCAATTTACCCTTAATGCCTTAAGGTAAGACTAGAATAATGGTGTATGTAACAACAAATTCCATCATTCTCTGCGAGCACGACATAACATTCCATTTTACACATTTTGGAACTAAAATTTTTAGTGGAATTAGGTCCAATGGCATGACCAAAAGTCTTAAACTTACAATAAAATCTTGACACATCAGAATAAGATCAAATTTACACTGGTAGAGAGCAAAGATAATTGCAGTTTTTTCTGTTATAAAGAAAAACTATTAGCAAAGAACAAATATTTGCTAATTTCCAAGTTTTTGAACAATTATGAGTGAACAAACAACATGGCAGTATGCCTAGAAAAATCACCCTCACAAATAGCTTTGCAATTTCTTAAAGAGTTTAATGAAAGCAATATCGATGCTTGTTATAGTTGGAAAGCAATAGATTTTACTAATTTTTGGTGGTATTGGTCATTTTTCTATGAATACGGAATTTTTGTGAATGTTTTTCTTGGCACTGGTCTTTTTGTTTTGCTCATCTGGTTCACATACTGTAGTCCAAGTTGTAGTTATAGGCCTATATTGTTTTTAAAGTTTTTTTTTTTTTTTTTTTTTTTGGGGAGGAGGGGGTGGGGCCTGTGTGGCGTCAAACTCATAGTCAACTTTTTTTTTTTTTGGGGAGGGAGGTGGAGGGGTTGGGGTCTATGTAAAGTCATACTCATAGTCATTTTGCCTTTGATTTAAGAACGATTCATCATTGATGTTGTAATGTTAGGCTTATATTTTATCTTTTCCTAGTTTGGAGTCATAGTATTGTTAGGCCTAGATGAGTACAACTACAATTTTGGAATCTCTCATTGGCCTACTGACAGTAGGCCCAGCCTACATTATATTTTGAAAGTTGCGTTGAATTCTGCACTTGTGAATTAACCAACAAATCAGTACTAGTGGACTTGGATTATGCTAACGTTAGGCCTAATGGTTGCTTACTTAAATTAGGTCTAACGTTAGGCCCAACTGAGCTTAATGCTGAGTTAGAAGTAACAAAAATAATTGACAGATAATTTAGCTGTTGTTTTAAACGACTTAGTTGGGCCATGGAGATGATTAGGTCTAACTATGGCCTAACATGAGCCTATCGTTACTTGTTCAAGCATAGCCTAACTTTATAGTGGCCTAACTAACTAACTAACACCTTGTTCAAGCATAGCCCAACTTTTTAGTGGCCTAACTAACTAACACTAACTAACAGTATTGTCAGTTGAAAACAAGTACGTTGTAGGCCTAACATTAACGGTAGATCTAACGTTAGTATTAAGAAGTAACGGTGAGGGTGTGAAACTAGTTTCAGTCATCTTATTCAGTTTGAGATCAACAACGCCAAAATCAAAAGAGAAGGACAGTAAAATGCAGTTGCCGTTCTCATTCAGCCTACTTCAGTAATGTAGGTTAATCTTAGAGCTTCTTTTGTTCCAATAAAATAACAGTTCCTGATCCCTGTTTTAATGGTGCAACTGGATAATGTGACATGATGTTGTAATAGGGCCACGTCCATTAACACCATACCGATGCGCCACAAAATTGGGAGGGACAACACAAATAAATAGTAATTTAGTAATTGAAATCGGCAATCTCTGATCTGTGCTCTACGCTGATAAAATTATTTTAATTGATTGTTAGGTCATTTAGCAGACCATTTGTGAAAGTTGAAAGGGGGAAAGGGTAAATATCTGTCGTTCATAGCCAATTAATCAATAATATTGTCTTTATGAAAATCAGTCATACCTTCTCAGAAAAGTGAGCAGTGGAGCAAAAGTAAGTTTAATTGACCCTACAACAATGTAGTAGGCCTAAAACCCCTATAGGGGCGGGGCCTACATTGAATGCTGTTCGGTCGCCTGCTGTCACAAGCATCTCACCAAAATAACTTATTTTTTCTTACCATTTTCCATTATTTCCATTCCATTCTCACTCCATATATTTTCCTTTCTTTCTATATTCTTATAATGAGGATGCGACTTGTCGAATAGCTCGGAATATCCACAAATCAACATAATTAAACTTTCTTTGTCCATTTTTCTATTGTTGTCTTATATATTTTTAATTCTGCTGTTTTTTTGCCGGGCTGTGATTGGTTAATCCAACACAATTTATTTTCTTGATTTTCCTTGATTCTCGATTTTTTTTTTATCGCGTCGCTAAATAAAATCGCATCGCGCTCGATGAGTATGTACTAATGCATAATGTATGTTACACGTTTTTTGGCATCGCGTTGCTCTGGCAAAATGGAGTCTCGTTGCGTTTAGTGGGTCACAGCCTTAAGCATGAAGACTTTACTCAATACAAGAGGTTTGTTTTGCAATTGCAAAGTTCATCAAAGGAAAATTTTGAATGCATTTTTTTTGAAAAGGACAGGTGTTTTTCCACTATCAATTATCCTAGTTGGAAAAATAATATGTATCAACCAAGGGCATAGTCTGGTGTTATTTACAATCATAAACGAAATATTGAAAATTTCTGAAAAAATAAACTGAAAGCCCACAAGCATTTGATCAGCATTTTAAAAGAAAAGACGACATTGCTACACATTCCTGCAAAAAAGATATGTTCGATTGTTTCATTTTCCATGTGACAAAAACTTTTTTTTAAGGGTGGTTGATGTTTTTTCATTTTGATAAGTAAATAATTGTTATATTAGTATTATTATTTTAAAGTAACAATTATAACAGCAAGTCTAGAGTACAAGGTTTAAAGTATAGGTCAATGAGATGAATGAAACACAAAAGTGTACCACAATGCAACAAATCAAAATAAATATACAGCACATGAGATTATAAATTGTCAGTATTGAGTTCAATAACTTTGTGGCGAAAATGTCCAAGCAAATAAATGATTAAATTATGCCAGCTGGCAAGTCATTCCAAAGTCTAACAAAAGAAACAAAAGTCAAATGATAAAAGTTATGTGGTATCTGGTTTTCCATTATGTGAACAATCTATGGACAGGCAGAGGCATCATTGTCTGCATAGTTTGCTTAAGAATGATCACTGGTGTTGGATTTAATGGCGGGGCGGTAGATGACTGTTCAGCCATAACTCAGAGAGTTTACACTGTGTTGAGAGCGACGTGACTTCTATTCTATTCTCTTCAACTTTTCATTCCGTTTCATTTTACCTTGCACTTTACCACCTAAATTTCTTTTTATATCTTCAATTTTCAGGATTCTCTCTCTCTGTGGATAGGCATTTGCTTTTGGCGAGATCGTTTTTTTGTTTTTTCTTCCCTTCCGTTCTGACCAAACTTCCGCGCCTTGTCAGTACCTGTACAGCGGTTCTCCTATAGTAGTTCCACAAAAAACATTATAGTTGCCTCGGGTCTCTCGGCCCTTGTTTTCTTTCTTCTTTCATCATGACGAAACGCTTCTGTCTTGACGTTGACCCTCCCTCCCATCCCTGTGACCCACCTGCTGCCTCCATTGACAATTCGTCAGCCCCAGTCCCAAAAATAATAATAATACAGGCCACCCATAAACCAGATAGTTTTAAAAGACTTTTCTTGTTTCTAATTCACAAAGCACTCCAAGGCCTTGTCGGTACCCTCCCCAAGGTCTCCACCCTCAGATCCGGCGATATCCTAGTGCACTGCACCAGGGACACTCAAGCCACCACCCTCCTCACCACCAAAACCCTAGCCAATACCGGTATTGACATTACAGTCAAGTCAATCCCCCCTCCCTCACCATTCCCTAAACTCCAGTGAAGGTGTGGTCAGAACTAGAGACCTAGCCTACCTGACCGATGAAAACCTCGTAGAGGAACTTACCAATCAGCACGTTACTGAAGCCAAGAGAGACGGTGCCGAAACACCTGCCAATACCATCTTCCTGACGTTTCCCACACCAACTCTCCCCTCCCACATTACTGCTGGCTACCTGAGAATCCCACTCACCCCTTACATTCCTAACCCCCTCCGTTGTCATAAGTGCCAGAGGTGTGGCCATGGTAAAAACACTTGCCACAGCCAAGCTTGCTGTGGCAACTGTGGAGCCCTGGACCATGATACCACCTCCTGCACCAGCACCCCACTCTGCACCAAATAGGATGGCGCTCACCCAGCTAACCATCCATTCTTCTCAAAAGACTGCCCCACCTGGCTTCAGGAAAAGCAAATAACCATACTAAAAACCCTTACTTTAAACGTCACTTACCCGGAGTCCACGAAGCAATTTCTCGCTTCTCTCCACACTAAGCCTTACTACTCGTGCGCAGTCTCCTCTAACAGCAATATCGCTCCCCTTAAACAAGCAAATCTGACTTACATAACCAAACCGACCTCACCTGACTCTTCTTATCCAGTCCTTAGCCCATCACCATTGCCAACAATCCAACCACACCCATTACTCAAACCACCACCACTTTTCTCCCAACCGTCCTTCGTCCACTAAAAGTCATACCGTCCCCTACCCCAACACCTCTAATGCCATCAAACTCAAGCCAACCTGGCTAACAATCATTAAACCAACAAATGACAAACCAACAAACAACCAATCAACACACAGCCCACCATTTTTCAAGCCGGTCGTCTTCTGCCTACAAGAAACCTTCTTGAAAACCACTGACCATTATTCCCTCAACAACTTCGCTTGCTATCACGAACATCAAGTGGATGCCGACAGGGCCTGTGGGGGCATCTCCATTCTCGTTAGACACGATATCCCACACAGTCCTGTTCATGTGAATACCGACCTTCAGACCATCTGTATGTCTATTTCCCTCCACAAAGCCTTCACTCTTTGCAATATCTATTTTACCCCAACGCCAACGTTCAGCCAACCAGCCTTAATAAGCTCATCTCTCAGCTCCCCTCCCCCTTCATCTTTCTTGGTGACTTCAATGCCCACAACCCCCTGTGTGGCTCCAATACCACCACCCCCAGAGGCAAGCTCATCGAAAACACTCTTCGACAGCACAGCCTCTCCTTGCTCAACACTAACTCCCCGACCTCCCACCCTCTTTGATAGGACTAAAGCCCTATTCCATCCCTCCAGTTTGCACATCAAATCAGACCTCTTCCATCTTGGCATCAACCCCGCCACTCTTGGTATCTTCTCCTGGCCCACTTTTCCTCCTTGGACCACCCCCCTCCATTCTATCCAACTGGGCCTCTCCACTCATCACAAATCTCAAACCCACCCTAACCTCTTCATCAATCTCCACTACCAAATCAAAGACCAACTCTCAAACTACACCTCCATCTATACTGATGGCTCTAAGGAAGGCAACAAGACGGCTGCTGCTGCCGTCATCCAAGACATCACTTTTAGTAGCAGGCTTCCCAACTTACTCTTCCATCTTTTCAGCCAAGGCAAAGGCCATCCTCCTCACCCTCAACTTTATTGAATACTTTCCGCTTAGCCACTTTGCCATCCTCTCCGACTCTAAGGCTGTTCTTACTTCTTTTACTCAATCTTAAATGGGATAACTTCACATCCCACCTCCTCCTCTGGAAACTCCTTTTGTCCACCCTCTCCAGGAAAAGTATTCTTTTCTTCTGGATACCCAGCCATGTTGGCATCCCTGGCAGTGACAAGGCTGATGCAGCCGCTAAGCTTGCCCTCAACCTTCCCCTACCCCATTTCCAAAAGCCCTTTATGACATCAAACCGCTTATCGCTTCCCTTCTTCGTGACGCTTTTCAAACCTCATGGGACTCCCAAATTGATAACAAACTCCACGTCATTCAGCACACCATTCCTATCAAACCCACCATCAACAAACTTCTCTCATGTCGACAACATTCATATTACCTGTCTTAGAATAGGTCACACCCACCTCACTCACTTTCAATTCCTTATTGCCCACCCCCCCCCTCCAACCCCTGCAACAAAAACCATTGCACCATCACAGTCCATCATGTTCTCCTTATTTTTCCCCTTCCCAGAGCTTCCCTCGCTCCCAACAACTCAATTGCCAGAAAACCCTCCGGATAAGATTATCTCCTTCCTTCACCATGCTTCCTTCTACAAACATATTTAGTCCTCCTCTCCCATCCCCCTCTCTCTACTTTTGTTTATTTTCACCCATGCACCTCCTCTCTCGATCCCAGCTTTCTGACTTTAAGTTTTTGTATTTCTCTCATTCTTCCGCTGTTTTCTTTCCTTCCTACCTATAGAATGATCTAACCTCTCAGGCACAATTTGACCCTCGTTGTCGTGGTGCTGTTATGCCCTCATCAAACAAACCATAACTCAATAACTCTGATATTTTAACATATAAAGACTGTTCTACCTCAGAGCTGTCAGATGAGATTAAAGAAAGGATGGTATAGCTGTAGCTGCCATGTCCACATAACGTGAGTGGCCCACCTGGGTAAGTGGGGGTGAGGGGGGGGATGCAAAATCATAAAATCACCCTCAAAAATTCCCCTCTTGCACCCCCAAATCCTGCCAGTGGGTGTCCATCTTGAGGATAGATTTCATCACTTCAAAAAGTAACATTGGCCCTTTGGAAAAGTTGGCCGGGCTATTGCTTCCCATTAATATTTACTCACAAGGACGGTGAGAATTAGATGTCTCTTTTCTGATTGTCTACATCTGTAACAAACGTGTCATAACTTAAAATTTTTCTCTCTTTAGGTGCCGAGTCTGGAACAGACATTGGCGATCATGGCCCTCCAGTCACTTCTGTTTAGAGCTTAATGCATAAAATTTATTGTTACTTAGGCTGTTGTTGGTTGCCCAGTTGTTTAAGCTTTGGACATATTTGACTCACTGCCTTCCTCTGCTTCTTTGCCCTCATCTTTCCCACATAATGCAAGCTGTTCCAATCCACCCTCCCGATAAACATGCCCGAAAAATTCCATCCGTCTCCTTCTGATGGCATTGAGTAAAGACCTGTCCATGCCTGAAGCTATCAGGACATCATCATTTGTTTTCCTTTCTGTCCAAGATATTTTCAACATTCTCCTAATGAATCACATTTCCATAGCTTTTAATCTTTTCTTGATGTCACTGATAATTGTCCAGCATTCACAGCCATAGAGAAGAGTAGACCATACATATGCCTTCAAGACACGGAGTTTCATGTCCATTCCAATTCTATTCTTCATAATTGGATTCATTTTTGTAAACATGTCTTTGGCAATTGCAATGCGTTTTCTACCTTTGTTAATGTGTAGCCCAAGTACTTTAACTGCTCTACTTGTTTAATTATTTCTCCTTTGCTTCCTATACTACATAATGAGTTAACAGCTTTTTTTTTCAACCACCATACATTGTTTTCTTTACATTTAGAGACAGTCCTCTCTTTTCACTTTTCTTTACAACTTTATCCAGAAGAGACTGCAGTTTTTCTTCTGACTCTGCTATAAGTACCGTGTCATCTGCATAGCGTAGGTTATTCATATTATAGCCTCCAACTTTCAGCCCCCCCCCCCCCTCCCAAGACTGTCGATGTTGCGAAGTATTGTTTTGCAGTAAATGTTGAAAAGTTCTGGTTAAAAAACACACTCCTGCCCTACTTCTCTTCGGATTACTTTAAATTTTACTGTAATCTCCTTGAAGTCGTATTGTTGCTTCCTGGTCTCAGTTTAGGTTTCTTATAACTCTTAGGTCTTTTCCGTCAATGTTCAAATTAATGAGTATTTCAAAGAGATCTTCTTGTTTCACTTTGTCAATTCAATATGAGTAAAAAATTCAATATGGATAAAAATGTAACTTGATATTGATGTACAGCTTTGTTCACTTTCTTCCTTCTATCATACAAAGAACTAATCTAAAAGGCATAGGAACTAATTGTCTTTAACTTCAAGTTGGATTATTTCCTTTATAGGTTTTGGGGTCAATTATTTGTTATTCATAATAGTTATGCAACGGAATATTTATGCAATCAGGTTCATATGCTTCAAACTTTCAAATTGTCCGAATAACAGAACTAGAACATATCATATGTTTCAAACTTTCAAATTGTCTGAATAACAGAACTAGAACATCAATGATGTAGTAGCTCAACATAATTGGGGATGGTAAGCCTGCTTTATTGTTGGTGGGTTGTTAATTTGAGTAGGCTGCGGTTGTTAGGAAAGAAATACAAGTTTGATGTTGATTTTGTGGGGAAATGCAAGCGGGAGCTTTAATATTGTTGTGATGTTAGAACATAAATGATGTAGTAGCTCAATATGTTTTGGGGGTGGGTGTAAGACTGTTTTTGTTGGTGGGTAGTTACATTGGATATGCTTGGGTTGTTAGGAAAGGAATACAAGTTTGATTAGCAGTGGCACGATAAATGGATTATCATTGTCATTTAATTCATTTGGCTCATTTATTCTTGCCCCAGGCTCTGGTTAGAGTCACTTTGGGTTCTTGACTTTTTTTTTCTTTTTTTTTGTGTGACTATTTATGCATTATCGTAACTTTAAATGTCAGCATGGGACCAGGCACAGGGCATTTGACATTCCACTTTTCCTTGGTTGGCTGCGGTTGCCAGCGGCCATTTGATAAATTAATCTTTTTAATTCATATCCAACTACCTGACATGTAAATCGAGCCAGCCTCTGGGCTGGCTATCGATAGGTAATGTCCATGTATTGAAAATTATATCATGTGCAATTGAGAGTTTTTGCTTGTCACTTTTGATGTATCGTTGCAAAGATTGGGATGCCAGGACCAATGTTGACAATTACCCATCAGGCAAACAAGTAAAAAACTACTTGTGAAAATTGCTGCTCAGAAAAGTATTGCGGGGGCATTCCTCTTCCCACCACGGCCCTTGGTGTTGGTGCCCCCGGTAAAATGTTATGCTGTATGTCAAATAAATACTAAATATAAGTGACAACCTCTTACGTATTTTGTAGTATTTGTGAGTGAGTGGATATCTATTTGTTTCAAGCTTCAAGAATGACCTAGAATAACTTCAAATAATAATTTCAAAAGGGCTCCTTCTAGAGTAAAGACCAGTCCACCCACAGGATCCAGACCGATCTGCCCACAACTTTCAAAAGGGCAAGCTTTTGCCACCGTCCACACAATTTCAAAAGGACACCTTCTGCCCCCTTATTCTAGGGCCAGGGACAGCGCCTCCCCCTTGCCGCCATGCTTCTGACATCTCTGCAGAGGCCAAAATCCCTATGGGCCTACAGGACTCTAGTTGCCCCACTGCGTATGGGAGTTTTAATATCGTTTAAATATGTGAAAACTTTTTTTCAAGTAACCCTAAAAAAGCTAAGCCTCAACATCAATATGATGCAAATTTTATCAACATAAACGGACATACCAACAGCAAAATAATTTTGTATAAAATCAAGATGGATTTTACATCCTTGCAACAAGACATGATTTTAACTATCTTGATAATGTATCAGCCATTCTGAGCAATTCGAATAATTAATTATTGCAATTAATGAATCACAATTAATCAATAATAACATCTAGACCTAATAGCATCCCACAAATACACTCACAAATGGCAATCATTATAACAAAATATTACAAAAATGATCTTTAAACATTCTCTGAAGTCCTCTTTAATATCAGATGGATTTACTGGACTCCTGAATCCAGTAAAACTGAATCTAGTAAGGGTATTTATAATGTGCCACCTGAAGAAAGTTAGAGGAAAAATAATTTAAATAGTACAAAATTTAAATTAACTTTCTTTAAAATGCATTAACAATTGTTAAGAATATGAGGATGAAGACCCAACTTTCCTACACCAGTCATTTTTACACAAATAAGACAGAGCTTTAAACTTGAATATCTCCTTAACAGATAAGATATTTTAATGCTTTCTTCACCATTTTGTTTGTTTTAAAGTCCTCTTTCATATGAGATGGACATGCTTGCCCACTGAACTTATGCTTTAGGACACCATCACAGATATCGGTGATTTTTCTGCAAATTTTCCTATAATCGAAGGAATTTGTCTGGAAATGTAAGAAATTACTCTTAAATTGGCCATAAGCCAAATGTTACGAAATTGAGCAAAAATTCCCAAAAGTGAGCAAAATTTCCGATAAGTAAAGAAACTTTTTCTGGAAACTAAAAAATTATACCCAAAATTAAACAAATTTTCATGAAAATGTTCTGAAAATCGAAGAAAATTGTCTGGAACTGAAGGAAATAACTCCAAAATTGGCCAAAAAGTTCCCGAAAATAAGCAACATTTTCCAAAATTGAGCAAAATTTCCTGAAAATAAAATAAAGTTTTTTTAAATGTTCTGAAAATTGAAGAAAATTGTCCGGATATGAAGTAAAATTTATGCAAAATAAGCATATATCATGTCATAAATTTATCGAAAGATCCATTTTGTTACTTGGCATCCCCATCCCCTCCCCCCACACTACACCACTAAGAATTTCTTTAAAAGAGGCACTGGATTTATGCAGAAGTTCCAGTATCTGTAGCCTTGCAAACAAAAACAAGTTATTGTGGATAAGATTACTGCAAGCCAGGTCATACAGTCTATCAGGGGACTCATGGCAAGGTTTTTTTTTGTTGTAATATTTTCATGCAAGGTTTTTTTTTGTTGTAATATTAGTAAGTTATTAACACTTTGGTGATTCTACAGCCAGAGATTCAAACGTGTTATATGATTGAAATATTAACCTTTAAGCTATTTAGCCATTCTTGGCTTTTTTTTAATAGGTATTTTAAACCCAATTTTTAGCCCAAATGAGCTATCAACTACAACAGTTATGCCCCAATTGGAATATACATTGAGAGAAATCCTAATTGGGATATCAAGCTCGATTAGCATATGTGCAAGACGGTATTTTAATGCTGCAGCCAATAAAAACATTGCTTTCTTTCAATCGGAGATGATTGGTGGTATTTCCCAAGCCAATCTTATTATATATGCTAAATTCCTATATTAGTATTTGAAACGTTTTGAGTGAATTTTGGAATGCAGAATTTGGTGAAACTATCCAACAATATCAATGTTTATTGTATCAACATATTGATCTTTTTAAGCCAAACATAGCAACACAGTAAAATATCCAAAAGACACATAGGATATAGTAAACGCTGCAAGAATCCGAACGTATCCGGATAAGAACCTGACTCTTAAGTTAGTCATCGCATAAGCTCAAATCCAATAAAGGGATGTTGAGCTAAAAATGACACTGATCATACTGTAAGTTATGTGCCTGTACTGTAGCTATAGCTGTATTACTGTACATACAGTACATGTACTATTAAGTACTGATTTTAAACAGATGACGATATAATATATATAATATATATATATATATATATATATATATATATATATATATATATATGATGTTTCTCAACATTGGTAAAAAGTGCTCGATGCAGTAGCAGAGCAGGTAAACATATTTATCAAAAGCTTGAAGCACCACCTGTCATGCCAATATATGTAAAGACAGCATCGTTTTTGTGCACTTGAGTTTTGTACACAATGGCTTTAGCCAAGCAATCTCCGTTCAGGGGGCAGTCACTTTTTGTGCGGCAATTGCATTGTTTTGGGGGGATGGTTGAGCTTGTTTGTGACAGGGTTTTCGACTTGTGGCTCTGGATGATTGATTTGATGTTTTTCATGCAGCTGTAGCTCACTTTGATATTGTTCTTGTTGAAGATTTGGTGGAATTTGTGGCTGTGAGGGAAATGTTTGGTGATTTGCTTTAAAAAGATTTTTCCTACATTAGTTTTTACTGTTCTGCTAAAGGGTGGGTTAAACCAAATGATTTTTTTTCTCTCCGTTTTTTGCGTTTTTTGCATTCGGCGTCTGGTGGCGAGGTGTATTCAAATTTGGGTTGATAGCCGCTTGCTATTAAGGCATTTTGGTAGTCTGTGGTGGCATTGTTAAAAACGGGTGCTTCAGCAGCGGTTTTACAACCATAACAAGTCCTTCAAACACAAAAAATGCATTCCAGCGAAACAGAGCTTTCTAAATTCATCTGGGCTCTAAAAGAAAAAAACAAAAACTTCAAGATCTTCTGGTCGATGTCAAACACCTTAATGAATTCATCTGGACAATGCAATCTACACACCGAAGAGAAACTAGCCATCGTCAACACAACCGAACAAAACCTCCTCAACAAAAAATCAGAAATAGTATCCTCTTGCTGCCATTGTAAAATGGGAAGCCCAGACCTGTTCTAAGTAATTACCTAGCTTCAGTTGCCTGATGATCCGCTAAGGTGAAACTACTGGTTGCAGCTCAGATCCTGCTTTTGATATATATATATATATATATATATATATATATATATATGTATGTATGTATGTATGTATGTATGTATGTATGTATGTTTGTATATATGTATATATATATGAATATATTTATATATATATATAGCAATTATTATAAAGTGGACATAAATTTTCTGGTTGCCCCATAAGCTTTGAAAGTCATACATGCTTTCTAAAATAATCCATTGTAAATTGTCCATAAGATTTTGTTCCCCTCACCCAGAAACAAACATATTCTGCTTCCCCTATCATTTATACCCTCATCTCACAACTTTCACATTTTGGGATCGATTTTGTAAGAAAATGTTTGTGGTAAGTGTTTATGAAGGGCATTTTTGTATCAATTTATGCAAAGTGGTTGCTACCTGTCTATATACCTTTTAAAAAAGTTATGTGTGTGTCATTAAAGTTTGAACATTTTATTACTAGAAATACTTGGATTTTATTGCATGTGCATCTTGGTTAATGTTGCCTTCATGCTGGGTGCTCTGTTCCTAAACCCCCACCATACCCCTACATGTACTTTTCACTTGAGAATAGTAAGTACCTTTATAGTATTCCTTGTATTGCCCGCTCACATATGAAACCAACCCTCACTTCTTATATATATATGAGACCATCCCTCTTTTCACATGAGACCCTCCGCTACTTCTCATATGAGACCCCCACTACTAGCATGAAACCCTCCCGATTACTCACATGAGAGCCTGCCCCACTTACATGAGATCCTCCGCCACTTCTCATATGAGACCCCCCCCCACTTACATGAGATCCTCCGCCACTTATCATATGAGACCCCCCACTACTAACATGAGACCCTCCCGATTACTCACATGAGACCCTCCCCACTCACATGAGACCATCCCCACTTCTCACATCATGAGACCATTCCATGTACTTCTCACATGAGACCATTCCCATGTACTATTCACATGTTTCCATCTCCCAATTTTCACATGATACCATCCACCCACTTCTCACATGAGACCAGTCCCCCACTTCTCACATGAGACCATCACCCATTTCATATCTGAAACCATCCCCACTTTTCAGATAAGACCATCCCCACTTCCATGAGACCACCCCCACTACTAACATGAGACCCTCCCGATTACTCACATGAGACCCTCCCCACTCACATGAGACCATCCCCACTTCTCACATCATGAGACCATTCCCATGTACTTCTCACATGAGACCATCCCCATGTACTTCTCACATGTGACCATCCCCATGTACTTCTCACATGAGACCATCCCCCACTTTTCACATGAGACCAGTCCCCCACTTCCCACATGAGGCCATCACCCATTTCATATACGAAACCATCCCCCACTTTTCAGATAAGACCATCCCCCACTTCTCACATGAGACCAGCCCCCTCCCTCCACTTCACATGAGACCACCCCCCCCCCCCACTTCTCACATGAGACCAGCCCCCTCCCCACTTCTCACATGAGACCAGCCCTCCCCACTTCTCTCATGAGACCACCCCCTTCCCAACTTTTCACATAAGGCCATCCCGGGGTTGGAAAACTGAAACAAGTCACTTCGCCAGCCTCTTAAACAGCTTGGTGAGTCAATTCGATGAAACCAGTATTTCCACTTGCCAAGTATTTTTAACTACTCGCCAACACTTTTATCTGAAATTTTAAAAATTTTGCGCAACTAGCATGCCCCTGTATTGCCCTTTTTCTGGGGCTGACTTCATGACCGTACGTACCCCAAAAAACATAGCAAGACTACACACGCACACAATGAAATGAAAGAGGTGGTTTAAAAAACAAATTAAATCAGTATGCACAAACTTAATTGGATTTTTAAATATTAATTTCAGGCCTTCTGGCAGAAACAAGTATTCTATGCATAAAGAGAGCTCCAAAGCTCCACCCACTTTATAAAAATAAGATAGCAATAGAGATAGCGAGTCTAAAACTTTCCATTTCCGTCAAGTAAAGACATTACTTAGAAGGCGTTCCCACCCATATTGACACTAACGCATTTCGTGCAAGCTACGTGAGCCAATCAGATTTATCTGTGTAGCTGGGTCATGCAGTAACATTCTGAAAACAACGAGATATTGCACAATTTCCCCAGGTACATCCAAACTTCGTACAATGCACAAGATGTAAACAGTGTATATGGCTACATGCAATAGGTGGTGTTTTAGGCAATTAAAGTTGATGGCTCTCAGCCAAATATTGATTTTTGTTTTGGATTTTAATGGAAATATCACTTGTTTTTGTGTGTGTGGAGGCATTTTTTAGTAGAGAAAAAACACAAGACAGTATTGTAAGTAAGTTACGCGAAATAAAACAATTTATCAAAGAAAGATTTCCACTTGCCATGGCTTTATTAAGTGTGGCAAGTATGATATTTTTACTCGCCCATGGCGAGTAGGCAAGCCTAGGCCATCCCCTACTTCTCACACAAGACCATCACCCACTTCTCACATGAGACCATCACCCACTTCTCATATAAGACCATCACCCACTTCTCACATGTGACCATCACCCACTTCTCACTTGAGACCATCACCCACTTTTCACATGAGACCATCACCCACTTCTCACATGAGACCGTCATCCACTTATTACATGAGACCATCACCCACTTCTCACATAAGACCACTTCTCACATGAGACCATCACCCACTTCTCACATGAGACCACCCATTTCTTACATGAGACCATTCTCTCCCCCTTCTTCCATACACACACACACACACACACTTTTCACATGGACATTTTGTTCCACTAGCTATATACTATTCCTATTGTATTGCTACATACCATATACAGTACACATATAGCAGATGTTGTGAGTGTGAATAGTTGTTTGCATTAAATTAAGTCAAATATTTATCAATATCATGATATTAACTGTACATGCAGAGCAAAAGTTTTCTGCATTAATACTTCAAGTAAATAGCTTCACAGCTGTTGGCATTGAACAGTGCAGTAATGATATTTTATTCAGACCTTCAGTTACCTTTCTTTATCATTGTATCTACTGTGCATAGTTTAGATCACTGAACCTTTGAAACTGAGTGAAGCTATGGTTAGGAACACATTTCAAGGGTGGGGTACATTTGTAGGAAATTCTTCACATTATTGCCCAAGTTGATCACTTTGGCACGTACTGTAACAATTTGATTTTTGCTTCTGAGTCCCTTTAAAGATATACACTGTGTACATGTACTCTACAGGGTATAGCAATAACATATGCTTAATCAGAAGAAAAACAAAAAATTGCGAAAGTTTCAACATAAGAGATTAAAACTGCCCATATCACACTATCTTAAATTTTATGGCCATCTATTATACTGTAGTAATGTATACGATGTTTATATAAATTTGTGACATCACAAAAATAAACCTATGTATTT
Source organism: Chiridota heheva (assembly GCA_020152595.1). Lineage (NCBI taxonomy): Eukaryota > Metazoa > Echinodermata > Holothuroidea > Apodida > Chiridotidae > Chiridota > Chiridota heheva. The sequence continues at coordinate 298,313 of JAIGNY010004470.1, forward strand.
CCTTTAATATGTTAACATTTTTTTCAATTCTTCACTAATTTTCTTTGACTGGGTACTACACAAGATATTGAATCTCCGTCATACCCTCAATGGTATTTAAGTCCGAGATATCCGGCTGATGATATTCAGTGACTGAAATTTAGGAAACAATTTAAAATTCTATACTTATTCTCTTTCATACATCATAACTATTTTATACATTAAAAAATCATTTAAAGTTTGATTAGCAATAATTCTTTAAATTTGTTGTAATTTAAAGACTATTCTGTGCATAGATAAAAGTTCTCTTTCTGAGGTTTCTATACTTTTGGTGAATATGAATATTGATCTCTTCCTGTCCATTTACCTTTAAATCTACCACTGTACAGACAGACGTAATATGTTGACAGATAACTTACATTGCCACCTCGTTGGGTACTGGGTATTTAACTAAGCATCAACAGATTGTTGCTTACCTAAAATACATTCTGATATTTATCTATGCATTGATTTCTCTCTCTCTTTGTTTTATAGTTCATCTCAGCAAAACCGCAAACTTCAGGAAATTGTTCGAGTTGGACAACCTTTGGAAAATTCAAGCACTGTTCAATCAAGCACGCCACAAGGACAGCATCGTCTAAATCTGAACAATGGTAATACTCAGGATTTAGAGCCTCCGGTAAACACTAAGCTGCAGGAACAAGGTGGTGCAGAGAAAGAGGATGGATACAGGGATGAAGAGCATCATGAACACAAGAGCAATGGCCAACAGGAGCAAAAAGGAGATGATGACAGAACAAAAAATGAACAAGTTCAAACAATTATAGAAAACGAAAATCACAAACAAAACCAACAAAGAGAACATAACAAACAGTTTGAACAAATTGGTGCAAGTGTTAAGAAAGGAGAGATAACGGTGCAGCAACAGCAGCAAAAAGAATCAAATAGTGATCAAGAGCATCAAAATATACCAGAGCATCAAAATAAAGAAAAGGATCAAATTGAACCAAAGTATTATTATGAACAAAAGGATCAAAATGAACCACAGGATCACAACGATAAATTTTCTATCGAAGAACAAATCAGAACTGCTGGTCAGCCACTGGTAACCAATAAATTACATGTTAACAATAGCAAAGAACAAACATTTACACATGAAATAGAAGAAAGCAACAGAATCATCACAAAAATAACTATAAAACCAGCTGTTCTAACTTCGACCAGACTGCCAGCCCTCAGAAATTCAAAAGAAATAATACCAGAAGGAACTGAATGCTCACCGAAGAAAAACATTGTATTGCTGAAAACACATAAAACAGGCAGTTCAACCATCCAGAATATTTTGTATCGATATGGGGATGTTCATAACCTGCGGTTTGCCTTACCTGTTAGGGGATCAAATTACTTTGGTAATCCTGCATATTTCAATCGTAAATATGTGAGAACCTTGAAGGGACACTATTACAATATATTAGCCAATCACGCAAAATATGAGAGGGAAGGTAAGTTTGTTTATCCCAATCCTTTCTTATTGTGTTTATGTACAGGTAAGTACATCATTACCTACTGTAATTTTCTTCAAATCTATTTAAGTGATGAAAGTAGCATAAGATTCTTCCCAATTGGTCATAAAGTTAATCACTTTTTTAATTGTCCAATCTTATTGTACAAATTTTGTATGAACATTTGTGTTTAAATTGTTTTCACTACGAGCAGCATTGATTCACAGAAGGAATGGAGGGTGTATGTACTACATATAATTGGAGGTACCATCAGATGATTTAAGATCATTCATGCATCAAAAAGAGGTTGCTACCTATTTTTATACCACCTACAGTACCGTAGTAGGGACCCATTTCATACCATGATTTAATAAACGACATTTGTTTGGAAAAATAGCACCTTATTTTTCCAAACATATTTATACTGTACCCCTTGTCAACATCATCCACCCCCTCCCCTTAAAAAAAAACAACTTACGCACACTCTGTCAGCAGTCGCATTCTATAGTAGTTGATCTAAGCATATTGTATTCCTTTAAGATTTGATTTTGACTTATGCAAAAATTACTGAAATTGGACTAGCTGTGACGTCACCTTTCTCAAAAGCCTTTTGTGTATTTCATTGCATATTCTGAGATTTTGTAGCTGACAAACATTGGAGATGTCAGGAGAGTAATACCTGTAACTTTGTAACTAGAGAAATGAAAAATATTTCCATATAAGCTTGCAACAATTTTAAGATTGATTATTATATTTTCTGAATGAAACATGGAAAGGTGCACAGAAGTACAGAAAGATTTATATCTGTTTCATTGATTACTCCAAAGCCTTTGATACAATCAAACACGAAGATCTCTTTGAAATACTCAGTAATTTGAACATTGATGGGAAAGACCTAAGAGTTATAAGAAACCTATATGGGACCAGGAAGCAGCAATAAGACTTGAAGGAGATTACAGTGAATTTAAGGTAATTCGAAGAGTGAGTCAGGCAGGGGTGTGTTTTGTCACCAGATCTTTTCAACATTTACAGTGAAACAATACTTCGTAACATCAACAGTCTTGAGGGGCTGAAAGTAAGAGGTTATGATATGAATAACCAGATGACACGTATATGCAGATTTATGCAGATGACTTATATAGCAGAGTCAGATGAATAACCTACAATATGATGATGAATAGATGAATCACCACTATGCAGATGACACGGTACTAATAGCAGAGACAGAAGAAAAACTGCAGTCTCTTCTTGATAAAGTTGTAGTGGAAAGTGAAAGAAAGGGCTGTCTGTAAATGTAAAGAAAACAGAATGTATGGTAGTTTGAAAAAAAACAACCATAGACCCAATCTGTAGTATACGAAGCTAAGGAGAAATAATTAAACAAGTACAGCAGTTTAAGTACTTGGGCTACAAACTAACATCAGAGAGTCCGTGCATTAACGAAGTTAAAAAACGCATTGCAATTGCCAAAGACATGTTTACAAAAATGAATCTAATCCTGAAGAATAGAAATATTGGAATGGACATGACAGTCTGTGTCTTGAAGGCATATGTATGATCTACTCTTTATCTATGGCTGTGAATGCTGGACAATTACCAGTGACATCAAGAAAAGATTAGAAGGAACAGAAATGTGGTTCATAGGGAGGATGTTGAAAATATCTCAGACAGAAAAGAAAACAAATTATGATGTCTTGAAAGTTTCAGGCATGGACAGGTCCCTTACTCAATGCCATCTGAAGGAGGCAGAAGTAATTTTTGGGCATGTTTATCGGGAGGGTGGGTTGGAACAGCTTGCAGTATGTGGAAAAATTGAAGGCAAAAAAGGCATTGAGTAAAATGTGTTTAAAGCTTTAAGAACTGAGCAACAGCAAAAGTAACAATAAGTTTATGCATTTAGCTTAAAACAGAAGTGACTGGAGGGCCGTGATTGCCAATGTCTGTTTCAGACTTGACATCAAGAGAGAGAGGGAGGGAGGGAGAGAGAGAGACCTTACCTTGACCATGGAGGTAGATTTTTCTTTTAGTTCTGAACTTTAGTTAGTATTTCATGCTTTGAAATTTGTTAACTTAATTTGTTTCAAATCTTCTTCCTCTTGTTTACTGTGCTTGAAATAACTTTCTCCCCTCTTCACAAAAGAATCTACTCTGAAACAAATATTGATCTATTTTACAAATATAACACTAGACAAGCTTAAATGATTCATTCTGTTCCATACCATACATGCATTATTACCCAAAAGATCGCTTTACTCTACACTCCTATTTGTCCCACCCCAGAAGATTTGTGTGAGCAAAATACAGTAATTTGTCCAATCTATAGGTCTTTCCCCTTATGAGAAGAAGCTGCTTATTTCTTGCCCCCGGTATCTAAATGCTGGCGCTGCCACTAAAAACAGGGTATACAGTTGTACCATTGACTCTTGGAATGTGATGTGGGACAAGTTAATTTCATGTTATTAATGACAGGTTGGAATGACATGGGGAGAGGATGGGATAGCATATCAAAAATAGAGGTTAATGCCTCAAAAGAATCCTTGGGGTGATGTTTGACCATGGGATGACTATGTCTGCTCATGCAGCTAACATCACCTTGGGGTGATGTTTGATCATGAGATGACTATGTCTGCTCATGCAGCTAACATCACCTTGGGGTGATGTTTGATCATGGATTGACTGTCTGCTCATGCAGCTAACATTACCATGGGGTGATGTTTGATCATGGATTAACTATGTCTGTTCATGCAGTTAACATCACCTTGAAGTGATGTTTGATCATTGAATGACTATGTCTGCTCATGCAGCTAACATCACCTAGAAGTGATGTTTGATCATGGAATGACTATGTCTGCTCATGCAGCTAACATCACCTTGGGATGATGTTTGATCATAGAATGACTATGTCTGCTCATGCAGCTATCATCACCTTGGGGTGATGTTTGACCATGGAATGACTATGTCTGCTCATGCAGCTAACATCACCTTGGTGTGATGTTTGATCATGGATTGACTGTCTGCTCATGCAGCTAACATCACCTTGGGGTGATGTTTAATCATGGATTGATTATGTCTACTAATGCAGCTAACATCACCTGGGGTGGTGTTTGATCATGGAATGACTTATGTCTGCTCATGCAGCTAACATCACCTTGGGGTGATGTTTGATCATAGATTGACTATGTCTGCTCATGCAGCTAACATCATCTTGAGGTGATGTTTGATCATGGATTGACTATGTCTGCTTATGCAGCTAACATCACCTTGGTGTGATGTTTAATCGTGGATCAGAAATGCAAAGTTTATTATCATTTTCAACAACAAAACTTTTGAAACATCATCTTTTTGGACTTTACCACAAACTTTAGTTTCTTGTTCCTGTTTAGCGTCCTAGTGCAGTTTATTGGTTTTTGGTGCTATAGAAATATTAAACATTGATTGACTAATGGCATGTGGAACAGGGGAGCTTGACATGCCAGGTGTGACAGAGTTACTAGGAATGTGGGACAAGGTAGTGGCATGACAGGATGGGATGGCATGAGAACAGGGAGAGATGGTTTGTGGGGCAGGATGGCATGGCATGTGGGACTGCAGTGCAGCATGGCATGTGGTGCAGGGTGGCATGGCATGTGGAACATGGTGATTGTGGTGGAATGTCAACTGGATTTGAGGTGGAATGTTGTGGTGCAGGGAGGGATGGCATGTTGGACAGAGAGATGGGATGGCATCATGGCATGTGGTAAGATATCTTGATTGCAGGTATGATGGCATGTGGTGGAATGGCAGCTGGATTTCATATATGATTTCGTGTATGAAGGGATGTACTGTAGGATGGGATGACATGTGGAACTTGAGGGTGGGATGCCATGTGGGACAGGGTGGAAGTTATGTTATTAGCGGTGAGGAGATTCGTATCTGACATATATCGTTTGCGATGTCTGGTTTATAGTTGCGTTACTATACGGATAATCAAATTAATGAATATTATTCTTTTTGAGGGGTGAGGAGGGGGGTGGAGAGAATAGGGATGGGGGGGTGGAGAGAATAGGGATGGGGTGGGGGTGGAGAGGATAGGGATGGAAAGGGAAAGTGCAGACCTAGCATTTATGTTTGATGTCAGCAGGGATATGAGTTCCTAGTGCAACTAGGATTTTGTTTAGTGTCTTGTGTTGATGTAAGATTACTTGTTACATTTGTCACTACTTTTCCTCCTTTTCTTTGTTAATTATTCTTTATTGTGTTACAGGCAATACTCTGCACTGAAGCTTATGAGCTTTTTAGAGTAGATATATTTACTTTCACATTATTTTTCTTCCTCTTGTATAGCTTTTTCATATGTAAACTTCAAAGTGAAGTGTGAAATGTATTTTGTGATAAAACAAAGAAATGATTTTTTTTTCAATTTGTTTCACCAAAATGTTTAAGTTTTGTTGTTTTCTTTAATCTTGATTACAAATATTCTTTCAATTTGTGTCAATTTAAAAAGATTGAAAGTGAAGAATTTTGTTGTACTTGTCCAAATGCATTTATTTCACAGCATAGTATCGTTAACGCTGTCGGTTTTTTTTTTAATTCTTTGTGTCACTTGTTTTTATACAGCATTCAGAAGACTGATGCCAGAAGACACAAAATACGTCACCATTTTACGTCATCCAGCCACACAGTTTGAAAGTCTTTATAGCTATTACAAATTCAATCAACGGTTCAAAGTAGATCTTGAGACATTTACTGAAGACCCTTTGCTTTATTACAACAAGTACGAGGTACCCAAAACACCAGTGCACAGCTCTCTCAATCCAAACCTTTTTGATTTGGGATTACGTAAAAAGTTTTTGAACGATGAGCACGCTATAGATGAGAAGATTTTATCCTTATCTGAGGATTTTGATTTATTTTTGATTACAGAGTTTTTGGAGGAATCAGTAATCTTGTTACGAGACATTATGTGTTGGAGTTGGGAGGATATCGTCTTTCTTAGCAGTAATATGAGGCAGGAAAAAAACATTGTGTCAAAGAAAATGACAGACTCTATAATCCAGTTTAATGCAGGAGATTGGAAATTATACCAACACTTTAACAAAACTTTGTGGAAGAAAATAGAAGTATATGGGCGCAGAAGAATGGAGATAGAAAAGAAAAACTTGATTGAACAACAGCAGAAGTTAAAGGAAAAGTGTTTATTGGGAACAAAGACCATGAAGGAGATGCAAAATGTTAAAATAACAAGATACGTCTTAAAACCGGCAATGACAAATGATCATCTCTGCACTAAGATTACAATAAAGGCCTTGGATTACTTGGAACAATTGAACAAAAAGATGGGAAAGTACGTAGACAGGTAGCAGCGGCCATATTTGTAAAGGTCTATGGACGTCTAGAGGGAAAACACCTTATAAAGGAATATTCTCATGGATTTTCATATTTTCATATATGATAGAGAAAAGTTGTTGAAACAAAGTGGTGAAAAAATTATGTTAATATCTTATTCCGTTTAAAAGTTACAACAATTTAAAGAGTAAACAAATGTTCTTAGAAACACCTCGTACAGTATATGTCCTTCAGCTTGGTGATGTCATCAAGGCAATTCCAGCACAGTTATGTATTTCTTATCAATTTAATCACACTTGTTTCACATTATCGAACACTGATCATTTTTGGTTTATTATAGAAATAGGGTGAAATATATAATTTACAAGAAATTATTTTGTTTTTTCCTGGTGTACATCACATTTATAATGAGAAAAAAATCCAAATCATTTTTAAAGAAATACAAAAGAAGTTTTGTTGAAATTGTCTCTTTGACATCACAGATGTTGCCAATCAGTCACTTTTGTCCAAATTCAAAAAAACTTTTAAAATTTTGTAACTTCTAAACGGAATAAGATTTTAACATAGTTTTTTCACCACTTTGTTTTTAAAAAAAATTCTATCATATATGAGAAAATGAAAATCTATGATGAACAACTCTGGCTATAAATTTTCAGTCCAGTGAATCCAAACTTACCAAAGTGTTTATAACATACTAATAAAAACATCCCTTTAAAAATCAAACTGAATCCTCAGCCCCACATTATACGCATAACTTGGCCCTGCAGTAACCAAATCCACAATACCTGGCCCTTCACAATAAGTTCCATTGTGTGCATATAAATGATTGGGTGTGTAATTACTGATGCGTAAAATCACCAAACTATCTGTGGTGGGTTTCTTTATTGCTTTTAGCAGAGTCTAAAAGTCATACCTGCCAAAATGGAGGTTCTTGCGGGTGAAAATACTGAAAACTTGTAGCGAGGATTGGGCATAATGCCATGAGAATATTCCTTTAAAAAGAATTGGGGGTCGAGGAGTCTTTGAATTTCATAAATAACTTTTTTTATCTTTTGGGTACAGTATTGACAGGGTCATAATTCCAGAGCCGGATTATCAGTTGGGAATTTGAAAAATAAGGTACATAATTTTTCAGAAGCTTTGGGTACCGTAACAAAGGTGTAGCCAACATTTTGGATTGGGGCAGAAGGCGGGGAGGGGAGGGGGGAGGGGGTGAGGTCACAGAACAAAAACTATTGCTGGTGGCATAATTTTTTTCTCCAAAATTTTCAAAATAGCGGTCTTTAAAGTCTTCGGAAGCAAAATCCTACTGAAGAGCAAAAAAACAAATGTCATTGCCTTAAAATCTGATTGATTTGATTGATTGATTGATTGTAACTTTATTTTCACTCTCTTGCAAATACAACAATATACAGGTTAAGAAAATAATACTTGAGCTTTACATACATTTGTGACAATTTGCAAGGGATAGTGAGGGGGTTATCTGCTCAAGCCAGAAAGGCTTATCGAGGCAGAAACCCCCATGAAAACATAATTTACAAATATGTTACGACACAAACTTAACATGAAAAAAAGAAAAGAAATCATATATCAATAGTCAACATTAAACATCTTAAGAAAAAGTGGAAAAAAAAGTGGAAAAAAACAAACAAAAAAACAATTCAGAATTAGATAGAATCATATAAGCTTAGAAAGTAATTCTTAAGATGAAACTTAAATGTTTTGACATTATTTACGTTTTTAATATCTTGCGGTATGTCATTCCAGACTTTTACACCCGTATATCTTAAACAATGTTGGGATAGTGTAAGCCTAAATTTGAATACGGTAATCATTATGACCTCTGGTTTTGTAAAAGTTTTGAGAAAAAATGGTCAAAAGCATTGGGTAAATTGTTATTCTTATATTGATACATGGTTATAGCAAGTTGGTATTTATGGAGGTCAAATATATTAAGAGTTCTCAATTTAAAGAAGATCAAGTGTATGGGCATTAAAAGGACTACCAGTGACAATTCGAATGGCACGTTTTTGCAAAAAGAAAAGCTTTTGTATGTGAGAAGGATAAGCACCACCCCAGGCAACATTACAATATGATATATACGGCAAAATCAAAGTATTATATAGCATCTTAAGTATATGTTCAGGAAAATGTGTTCTTAATCTATTTAATATACCAGTACCTTTTGCTAATTTATTACAGATACAATCTATGTGAAGTTGCCAATTTAGATTGCAATCCACTAATACACCTAGAAATGTTGAGGAGGGGAATGATTAAAATTTACATCACCAATGGAGAGTTTGGGGTAAAGGGACCAGTCACGACGAGTAGGAGTAAAGAAAACTGAAGTAGTCTTCTTTACATTAAGGGATAACTTATTTACATTGAACCAAGATGCATACTTATTCAAACCTGAAACCGCTTTGTCAATTACTGTATGAGGAGAACGATGGGAGTAAAAAGAGTTGTGTCATCCGCATAAAGTGAAGGTGAAAGAACAGAGCTAATTCGATGCATATCATTTATATATATTACAAATAACAAAGGACCAAGAATTGAGCCTTGTGGCACTCCACAAGAAATAAACTTGGAATTAGATTGAGTACAAGAATAGGATACAAATTGCTGACGAAATTTTAGATAGTTCTGAAGCCAATCAAGTGGCATGCCACGAATACCGTAAGTTGATAATTTATGCAAAAGAATAGAGTGATCCAGGGTGTCAAAAGCTTTCGACAGGTCTAAAAAAGTACAATGGGCAACTTCTTTTCTCTCAAAAGCTTGGGTGATTTTATCAATGAGATGCAACAGAGCATGAGCAGTTGACCTGCCAGGAGAAACCAAACTGGAATTTATAAATAATTTTGTGAGAAAACAGAAAACTGATGAGCCTATCAAAAACAATTCTTTCAAATATTTTGGAGAAGCATGGTAAAATCGATATAGGTCTATAATTTGTGATTTGCTCCTTATCACCACTTTTAAAAATAGGAATAACCTTAGCTACTTTGAGATTATCAGGCATAGAAGCTGTTGACAATGAAAGATTAACAATATACGACAATGGTTTACAAATAATAAATGAACATTTTTACAACACTTGGGGAAATATCGTCAAAACCAGGAGCAACAGATTTAAGACCATTAATTAATTTAAGCACTTCAGCATCATTTGTAGGATGAAGAAAAAAAGTGGAAGGATTGGATGGGGCAAGAACTCCTCAAACTTATGTTCATTAGACGGTGGGATTTCACCTGCTAATTTTGAACCAATTGAAATAAAATAATCATTAAAAGCATCGCATATCTCCTTAGGGGCATTATATGTTTTTTCATTGAGAGTTAGTTTATTTAGGCATTTGCTTGTTTCATTCCCTCCCCTACAGTACTTATTAATTACAGACCAGGTACTTTTTATATTACCAGCACATTTAGCAAAACTATGAGCAAAATACATTTTCTTGGCAACACGTATAACTGAGGTGAGTTTATTGCGAAACACTTTATGTTCATTACGGTTCTGGGCAGAGGGTTTCTTTTGTACCTCTTAAAAAGCTGATTCTTAGTTTTACAAGATTTGATTATACCATTTGTTATCCAACTTTTTGTTTATTACATTTCATAACTGAAGAACAAACGGGAAAGAAATTATCATAGTGTCTAAGAAAAATTGAAACAAACTTATTATATGCTGTATTTGCATTAGTTGCATGATAAACCTCGGACCAATCTTCCTGAAAAGTTCACAACAGAACTCATCAATCCGAATAGGGGTAAATTTACGTAAACGAACAATGTTTTTAACTTTTTAGGAGAAAATGGTGTTTTTAAAACACTGAAGATTGGAAAATGATCCGATATATCAGATATCAAGACTCCATTTATGGAATGAAGTTCCGCTTATTTGTAAATATGTTGTCGATTAATGTCATTGAGGAATCGGTAACACGAGTGGGTCGATAAATTAACGGATAGAAAGAGCATGATAATAGCAAATTTAAAAAGTCATTTGAACGTGAGTCTTGAGTTTCCTTACTAAGGTCAACATTAAAGTCACCCATAACAAAACAGGGGCAGTTGTAACTTGATATTTTCTCAAAGATGCATGACATTTTTTCAAAGGATGAGATACTACCAACACCATGTGGACAGTACATAATACCTACAATAGCTTTAGTTGAAAACAGATCGCAATTAATTTCAATAAATAAAGACTCAAAATCACGTTCTGAGGAGAATGATAAGTCATCTAAAACAGTAAATGAAATATTATTTCAACCTTCCTAATCTGGACCTTTAAACAAAAAGCTCTTAAGTTTTTATCAAACTTTCAGGGCCTTTTTACCTTCTTTTATCCATAATTAATTTCAAATAGATTTTTGCCCTTAAGTTGCAATTGAAGCAAAAAAAATTATCCATTTGTACCAATTCTTTTTCATTTACCTATTTTTGTGAAATGCCTCCATAAACCTATGTAACATGTAAATAGTAAATAGTTGCAACATTTTTTGTAATAGGTTTCTAGCTTAATTTTATAACAATTCTGCAAAAGTGGCTTCTTCTTGTCCATATATCTTTTACAGATATGTTTTTTTTAACATAAATATGTTTCATGAATGGTGTGCAATCTGTAATCAAAGATGAACTGAAAATAGTGAATTATTGATTTTCTGGCTGGGATACTATTTAAGAGCTTATGCAGTGGGAAAGAGCAATTACATTACAAACATTAGAAAACAGTACAACACAGCTTTAACAATTATTTTAATAAAATATTTAATGTTAAGAAATAAGTAATTGTAATCAAACAGCTATTGTATGAAATAGAAAGTGGCTGAACATTGCACGGTGGCAAGTTGTTCATGGTAACGGAACAAGGCACCTGGTGCTTAAAAGTGACAGGTGCAGTAATATGGATGTCCAAAAATACCAAAAAAGGTCACCAAAGTGGTTCAAATCAAGTTTTTATTAAAGGAATTTTCCCATGGTTTTTGGAAAATTTTATTTGAAAGAGCATACATTTAGAGCCAATTTGGTACAAAAATCAGGTTGATATCATATACCTTTTAGGGTACAAATATCTGGTTGATATCATATACCTTTCAGGAGATATGAAATCTTAAAGATTTCCCAATTGCATTTTAAAGTTTATGTACAGTATGATGAATTCGTGTTTAATGATGTCATAGAGACAATTCCATTGCAAATGTTTATGTTTATGTATTTCTTTCAACGTTAATTGGTTGTTTCTGTATGATTAGAAAAAAGTTTCTAAAAGTTATTAAAGTAGGGTATATTTGGAAATATATATAAATACCTCATTTTCATCAAATTATTTTTCTAGCAGGTTTTACTAATGAAAAAATAAAAAAATAATTTTTGTATTCAATTGTGTCTAAAAATTGTTTTTTGTGAAAGGTTCTGATAAAACATGGGAATGTTTCTTTAATCAGCCTGAAGGACATACTCAAGTAGTCAAAGGTTACCTGTTCCCTTGCAGCAATTAATGAGAAGACATTTCTTTCACTTTGTGACTTTTGCCTCAAAATAGTGAGAACAGAGCCCTAAATCTTCTAATATTGTGGAGGACATCCACACTTTTTAACAACAAAGTTGGAAGAGGAGTGGGAGTGGAAGGGGGGGGGGGGGGAGGCAAAGTACTTTAAAAACTTTAGGAATTCTGCCCAAGAGTTCCGGTTGAATATATATACTATAGCCAAATTTGAGCATTGATTGCATAATAAAAGGCACACGACAGCAAGTTTAGTGAACAAGGGTGTATTTTCTGTGTGGTAGGATTTCTATCAGGTACTTTATCAGACATGACATGGCTATAACTTCCAACTTCTACCTACTTGATGGCTTCCCCTCCCTCACCACCACCTTCGTTGTGTAACAATGAGGAATTTGCTGTCAAGCAAATCCTCCTGGATTTTTCCCCGCCCCTCCAACTTCGCTGAGCTCTTTCAACTACCAACCTTTTTAATTTGTCTCTTATGTATAAGCTAGAAAGTGTATCATGGGGCAGGGGTTGGGAAAAGCTCCTAAAATTTCTGGTTGCAAGTGGAAAAATTGCACTTGTAAATTAGGTTTTCATGAAACCTTGCTGCTAATAGGAACTTTCCTTTATTCTTAAGGGATCTTTTCCAATTTTCGGGAAATTTCCTTTATTTGCAGGGCTTGCGTGAAACCGAGCAGTTGAAATGCTCTCAGAAGGGGAAGCACTCCCCTTCACTCAGTCTCTCCACTTCCTATGCCTCTGTCAATTACCATAACAAAATTCGAACCATCTTCCCCTCTTCTCAAAAAAATATATATATATATATATATATATATATATATATATATATATATATATATATATATATATATATATATATATATATATATATATATATATATATATATATATATATATATATATATATATATATATATATATATATATATATATATATATATATATATATATATATATATATATATATATTTATATACATATATATATATTTATATATATATATATATTTATATATATATATATATATATATATATATATTTATATATATATATATATATATATATATATATATATATATATATATATATATATATATATATATATATATATATATATATATATATATATATATATATATATATATATATATATATATATATATGTAATAAACTTATAAAACACCCATCTGTACAACCCTTTCTCGATTCAATGCACTTCTTTTTAAATTTGTATCTGTTAAACTTACCTTAAAATTACGTTACCTTTCCAGGATATTGAAACAGTGGTGGTGGTGGTGGTGTTGTATGGGCACTTTGTTGACATGCCAATAAAACACCACCAAACAGATATTTCATTTGATCTAAGCTATTGTTTTTTATTTATAACCAAATCTTTTTCCTATTCATAACAAAATCTTGTGTATTCTTTCTTATACATATATTCTTTCAGAATTGTATACTTTTATTGAAATGTATTTAGATGTATTAGAGTGAAAAATATTGTGAAACATTAAACTGTCTATATCTGATTATCTTTTGCGTCTATAGTCATGCAGTATGCCTGCCTCACAGTGCCTCCCCTGCCCTTTACTCAACAGGTGAAGCAATGGCAAGAAGTGCCCTCCAATGCCTCCTTGTCCTTTTACCCCTTTGTCTTTTTTCCCCTTGTCCTTTTCACCCCTTTTTTTTTTTCCCCTGTTCTTTTTGCCCCCTTGTCTTTTTTGCCCCTTGTCCTTTCTGCCCCTTGTCCTTTTCGCCCCTTGTCCTTTTCGCCCATTGTCCTTTTCAACCCCGTTTTCCTTTTCCCCCTTTGTCCTTTTCGCCCCTTATCCTTTTCGCTCATTCTTCTTTTCACCAAATTGTCCTTTTTGTTCCTTTGTCGTTTTCGTCCCTTGTCCTTTTTTCCCCCTTCTTCTTTTTGCTCATTGTCCTTTTCACCCCAATGTCCTTTTTACCCCCTTTGTCCTTTTCGCCCCTTGTCCTATTCACACCTTGTCCTTTTCGCCCCTTTGTCATTTTTGTCCCTTGTCCTTTTTGCCCCCTTGTTCTTTTCGCTTATTGTCCTTTTTACCCCAATGTCCTTTTTACCCCAATGTCCTTTTTTCCCTTTATTTTTTTCTCCCCTTGTCCTTTCTAGTTGTAAGAGGACCCTCTACAGAAGTCGACCAATCATGAGCCAGTATTACTATCACTTGATAGCTCATTTGCATATTCAAAATACTTTTTTCTGATTGGTCGACTTCTGTATTGGCTCCTCAAAATGTTGGTTTATATACGACCGTCTCCCCCTCATTTTAGTAGGGATGTTGGTTTATATATGATTGTCTCCCTATTTCTTTAATGGTCAGTCGGTTGGTAAGGAAACTGTTTCATCTAGGGATAAGGATTGGTGTGGAAAATCTTTTATCGGGGGATAAGGTCTCAGGGTTTGTTGGGGGAATAAAAAAATACACTGACACAAGAAAATACAAACGATAAGAATGTCAAACATGAATTTCTCTTTCTTAAATGGTTGGTGGCTCTAAAAAGAGCCTTTGGATTCTTTATCGATCGTTCGATCTATTGTCCCCCTGTGGTCCCCTCAGGCTGATGTTGGCCGTCTCCTTTGTTTTTGTCAATATATTGACCTTTCTTTAATTCTTTATGGGCCTCGCTATGTTCATTTGCCATGTTGAAAGCAGCAAGGTAAAATTCCCATATACCATCCTGAACGGTTGACACGTCTTGATAAACATGGACAATGGCTGCCACAATTACCTCGCCTTCTGCAGGATGTAGCCCTTCTTCGAAAGTTTTAAAACAGTTGCATCTGCTTCTTTATCGTAGTCGGAAGGTTCAGGACTCGAATTTTCTTAAGAGTTTAAAGATTTGGTCAGCTAAGATTTTCCACTATATGATGCGTTCGCTCTGAAGTTTCGAATACAAATGGCAGGAAGGGACAGGTTTGCTAAATTTATACATCTGTTCCGATCTCTTTGACCAATTAGAATCCAGAAAGGTATCATCACGTGTTGGTAGGTTTCTTTTGTTTTTATACAAGCTACTCTGGCGTTAGCTCTAAACTGTATTGAACGTCTTAATGCAATTTTCTCTTTCTTGAATGGTGGCTCTTAAGCCTATGGGTTCTTTGTCGATCGATTATTCAATCTACTTTCGTGTAGTCCATTGAGGCTGACCTGTTTCTTTGCTCTTGTACCTCAGAATTTCTAGATTCTCCAAGGGGGCTCGTTAAGTGGCCGTTTCTCTTTTCCAAGGTGGCTTAGACATCAATCTTTTCCTTCTCGTGGCTTCTATCTTGTAATGGTTGGTAGAAAAACGAAATGTCGGAGATCTCTTAATGTGTGAACGCCTACGAGGTTTGCACCTAGTTGCTTTCCCCATTTGTTGTCTGTCATGTCTGTTTGCTGCAAGAATATAAAGGTAGTCTGGTCTTTGACTCTGGTACTTCGGTGGTGTTTTAACGGCAGATGTTTTTCGTACTATGTTGTCTAACTTGTGTACCAAACCAAACCGGTAGTAAGCTATGACGGGGTATCTTTTCCATGTCAGCATCCTCATAAACCCATTAGGGTAAGTAACCATTATGATTCTCGATACTGGTACGTATTGATCAGGCATGATGTGTCTAGTTCAATGTCCAAAGGCAAAGTAAAGTCGACATGCAAGACATCTTTTTTATGCTGTCCTTCGACCAATCAGGGATACTTGTGTTACGTCAGGGTCTCTGCAGCATTTTGATTGAAGGGTTAAAGTACCTGCCTTAACCAACGCAGTGGTACAGTGGGAGTCATGCCACGGTTTTGTACTTCTTCCGCCCTCATTTTTCCCCCTTTTCTTTTTCTTTTTAATAATCAAACACATGCAAATACAAAACAATGTTTTAAGATTCCTGTGCAAGAATTAAGTCCCACAGACAATCCATCACTTTGCATATGACAGCAAGATGGCTTAATCGATCAACGTTGCTTTCCAGCGTTCTGTAGATGACAGCTCTTAGTAAATTGAGCACCTCTTCTTTGTAGTCTGTGGCCAATGTGGCTTGTCTCAATTGGGCTTTCAGCAAGACGTGTGTTATCTTCGTCATCACTTTCAGGAATTTTGGCCACTTCTTTTCTTTTTAAACAAGAGAAACTCTTCTTCTGTCGGCTTGAATTTGACGGTCGATGCTGTTTCAGCCTGCTGAGAGTTTGTCGTTGTACTCTCCTCCTCTTCCACACCCATCTGTTTCTTGGCTTTTTTCAACAAATGTTCCAGTATTTCTCTTTCTTCATCCATGCCGCATCCTATAGGGGCTATAAGCGCGGCGAGACAACTTAAAGCGTTGTAGAACGGTGGTGTGAAGTCTCCATCGATATGCTCTCCGTAGATGCCAGGGTTGCAAGGGTCATCGCGCACCCTACGCCCGATCTCTGCCCTGGTGATTTCCGAAGGGGTCTTTGCTACTACGATACTGGTTTCCTGATGTGGTTTCTTTGATACCTGTGAATACACCCGCGCGGCTTTACGTTTTTACCCGCAACAGTCTCCTGTACTTGTTGTTTGGTCTTACACTAGTCTCCATGTTCTTTCTTTAATGTCTGATAAAAGAATAAATCAGACTTCGACGTTTCCTTTTTATGTTCTTTGTGACCAATCAGAGCAAAGCAACAATGACGTCACATCTATAATGGTGGTGCTCTTTCTGTATCTACATGGAAGGCTCAGTGTGGGAATGTATACGGCTTGAAGATTTGACTAACCACAGTAGAACAAAGATGACGTCAGAGTGTCGGTGGTGGCGCTCTTTCAATAAGCGTACAGGAGGTTCGTAAGATCTGCGTTGATGACGCGTTTATTGTAGACCAGTCTGTAATCCTTGGCAATGGATTTGGTGAGAATTCTGCCCGGACCGTCTCTCTGAATGCTGTGTGGATAATCGACAGGAACGATGAGTTCTTCGTTGTCTTCCCAGGCTCGGCCTGTTCCAGGATCCACATGATATACCATGTTGATAATCGCCTCGAAGTTGACTGATTGAATGGCGTTATGGTCCAACATGATGCCTCAGACTTTGCACTCCCCTATGATGACGGCGCCTGTTCTTGTCGAACGTACTTTGTAAGCATAGTTCTTTGATCTCCGGAACGAACTCGATGATGTTGCTCCTAACACTGTAAGGTTTCTTGAGCTCGTCTGTCATGTCGCCGAGAAAGTTACCAAGGGGTGGATCGTAGGTTCCGGGTCTGCTGACGTAAATCACGTGTTGAAGTATAGGACGCGATGCTTCATTCGCTTGATGTAACTAGAGATTGAGGCGGTCGTGAGCCGTGGTATAAGCTGCGTTAAAAATGTTCGTGTTGGGCGATACTTCGAAGTACTCGTCCATATCGACCCATTGATTACGGACGGTGAACTTGTCGTGGAACTACATGTATGTCACTTTTTTCGATGTATCCATCAACAACTTGTATAATTTTTTAAGAGTGTTGACAAAATCTGTCTTGGTAAGTGCACTCTATGTACGAAATTTCCACAGAAGGAGTTGAGCATCAGTTTAGCCAACGCTCGCTTTCCCCGTTCTTGGTGATGTTGTCGTAGTCCAGTCTGATCCTTTTGCGGGCCTCATACGCGTCGATGTACAGACGACGCTGTTTTTCAGTTTCACAGCTCCTCCTCCCTCCTCCCGCTTGCTTCCTGTTTCATTTTCAGAAACGTATTGATGTAAGCCGTGAACAAACTGGCCTCTGCCATTTTAGGATCATACTGCACCATCTCCTTGAAATGCTACACCTCGTCGATATGTAACACCTTGTACCCCCATTGCTACAGCTTTTTGTTACATCGTCCTTTGGTACAGAGTCTCTGTGGAGGTTGCACACAATGGAAACATGAGTTTTCCTCAACATCGGATTGGTAGTACGGGGTGGTACATACTACGAGGAGGTAGGATAGTGCATTTGATCAGTCATTCATAGTCACGCATGTCGGTCGTGTGCGGGGTTTTGATAATAGCCGGATGGCCGATAGGGTATTTGCAATACTTGTTGACGTAGGGGTAGAGTGAGCAGACATTGACATACTTGATCTATTCATCTTCTTCGACGAATTGATGAAGTTTGATGGCACTGGTCTGTTTGACGAAAAACGCATCTCGTGGCTGAAGAGATTTGATCAGTTCCAGATTATCGACGAATTCTTTCATCTGTGGGTTTCTCTCCAGCTCGTCTCCACTAGTTGCCAGCCTTGTCAAAGACCTTAGTTGTTCACCCAGTCTCGTTTCTGTGCAAGCTTGAAGTGAACATCTTCGACGGTTGTTTTGACCCTTGGCAGCTTGTGTACTCTGTGTGGGTAACAGGTGAGACAACCGTGCCACAAACAACTGTAGAACTTGTAGGCTGTCTTTGATGACTTGTCCCGCCCGTCTATTTTGTAAGGACTGATGTGTTTTTCTCCTCAGGGAGATCGGGCATGTTGCATTTGCCGACCCTCTCGTTGCTCGATCCATTTCAACTATTGAAGGGCTTTTACGGATTGGATGTCATTCTCGTATCCTGAATGAGGAACGATGGAACTTTGGTCGAAACATGCGCATGCAGGCCATGGAAATAGTGATGCATGTTTCGAAGAGATCTTCGCCTGTAGTTTCAACAAACTCTGTTCAGAAACGCAAACATCCTAGCCGGAGTAGTTCCACATCGCTGCAACAGTATTGGTACATTTCACGAGCCATGTCAAAAGTTTTGTTCTTCTGTCCTTCGTACTATGAGAGAAAAGCAGGCCAAGGATCGATGTAATTTCCGTACAGCTGTGTTTTAAAAAGATAAAGGAAATAATCCTTCTTATTTTCTGTCAACCCGAATGTCTTGGGAAAAAAAGATGAGAGGAATGAAGTTGCATGAATAGTAATAATAATAATAATATACAGTTCTTATAGAACGCAACACACACTAAAGTCTTATTGCGCTGAAAAAACAAATAAAATGAAAGAGTGGGAAAATAGGGAAACAACTTATAGAAGTGAGAAAAGATGTGTTTTTACAATGATTTATAGTTAGTTCCAGTTTGAACCTCTTTAATATGTGTTGGTAGATTGTTCCCGAGAAAAGCAGCTGAAGATTAAAACGAACGATGACCATATGACTTTGTAGAAACAGAAGGAGGTACGAGCAATAACTTAGAACTAGAGCGTAGATGGCGAGTCGGAGTGTACATGTGGATAAGATCCTGTAAGTAAGTGGAAGCAAGGTTGTCGACACATTTGAATGTTTAATAACAGAATAAGTTTGAAGTTGATGCGCGATTTAACAGGGAGTCAGTGTAAGTTGTGAAGGATCGGAGTTGCATGAGTGAATGGTTTACAACGTGTGACCAGTCTTGCAGCAGAGTTCTGTATGCGTTGCAATTTAGTGAGTTGAGAATCGGGGAGACCATATAACAAGCTATTACAGCTATCCAAGCGCGAGGACACAAATGCATGTACAAGCATTTCAGTTGCTCGTTGATCCAGGTAGTTACGGATTTTTCTAATCCTGTGTAAAGCATGAGAAGCTGCCCGGCAAATGTTATAAACATGTTTGTTCATATTCAAATTTTGATCAAACGTTATGCCCAGATTCCCAGCACTTATTACAGGCTCAACACGATCGTTACCAGAATGGAGTGGTGGGATTGAAATGACAGATCTGAAGCGTGAAGATATGTGAATTATTTTAGTCTTGTCATCATTTAACTTCATATCACTAGCGATAGACCATGACCTGATGTCTCTTCTGCAAGCTTCCAAGTTTGGAAGTATAGAATCATGCTCTTCCTCTCTTGACTTGAACGCATAAATTGGGTATCGTCAGCGTATATCATGCTGCTGGCACTGGAAACTTGATGATATCTTCTAAAGGAGAAGTGTACATTGTAAATATTGTTGGGTTGATCACAAAACCCTGTGGTACTCCTTCTTTGGGGACATGAACATTAGATTATTTTCCATTTATTGTAACAACTTGAGATCTGTTAGTGACGTAAGTTTTAAACCAGCTTAATGTTGTGCCGGAAATACCATATCTATCTTCAAGAGGTTCAAAGAATAGGTTATGATTGGTAGTATCGAATGCCGCAGAGTAGTCAAGCAATATCAAAGCGACTTCCTAACCCTTATCTACAGCAAGAAGCAAATTATTATAAACACGAAGCAGGGCTGTTTCAGTGCTGTAGTAAGTCTGTAAGCACTTTGCATCTTTCCATATAATTCATTGTTTTGAAGATAGTCATTTATCTGTACTGCACATGCACGCTCAACAGTTTTTGCCAGGAACTTAAGATTAGCCACCGGACGATAGTTTTTCAAAATATTGCGATTTAAAGTTGGCTTCTTGATGAGGGGCCTAATGTGTGCACACTTAAGCGAGTCAGGAAAGTGTCCATTAACTAGTGAAAGATTAACAATTCTTGTTATGATCGGCAAAATAAAATCAATGCAGTTTTTGAGTAAACATGATGGTATTGGGTCAAGTTTACAAAATGAAGAGGATGATTCCATAATAATTTTCCTTACAGATTCCTCAGAAACTAAAGTAAAGTCAAAAAAATGAGATAAGGTGCAATCAGAAGACGGCATTAACAGCTCAGCTCTAGGAGTGTTTACAACTTCATAATGAATTTGCTTGATCTTATCCGAGAAAAACTCTGAAAACTGATTAGTAAGCAAACAATCATCCAAAGTTGTAGGTAAAATGTTGCGAGTCATAGGAGCTGTTAACTTGTCAATTTCCTTGAATAGCTGACGTAATTGCACTCCATGAGTTTGTTTCTGTGAAAGTCTTGTTTTGCCTGTTTTAGCACTGCATTGTAGTGCCTGGATTTAGCTTTAAAGATTTGCCTGTGTACTTCCAATTTAGTAGAACACCAGCGAGTTTCACATTGGCGTACTTCTTTTTTCATACCACGATGCTGATCAGTAAACCAGGGTGCATGGGGTCTACACCTGATTTTGCGAGACTGGAGGAGCATGCGTATCCAATAAGTTTGAAAGAACATTCCCATACTGGTTTACTAACAAGTCAAGGTATGAAGCTGGTGATGTGTATAAGGCTGATAATAAAATGTCATTACGAAAAGCATTGAGATAGATCTAAGTTTACGAGTCTCTAAATCCATTTTCAATGGAGCTGGCCGACCAATTTTAAGTGAACAAACGATAGCGGCAGGGTCTGAGTTCAGGTAATTTGTAATAGCAATATTGGAAATAAAGCAGATTCACGAATGATAATTACGTCCAATGTATGACCACCAGAGTGTGTGGGTACAGAAACATGAATCGATGATCCTCATTGTCGGGACATTTTACTTTTTCTTGTTCCTGACTTCCTTTCAAGCTGATGCTCATCACCTTGGCTCCGTTCATCACAACGTTGGGGCACATTCCGATGTTATTCATGTGGTCTAGAATAAAATGACCGTATCCATTTATGTTGTGAGCAATGGCGGTGTTCCCTTTATTTTCTGGAGAAAGCAACCAACTGCAAGTCTTTTCGAGTGTTTCTTTCCGAGAAGACGTGTTCTCGTTTATCGCATGACACACAATCTTGATAAATATTTTCGTTTTGGATACAATTAAAACAAACACAATATGCTACACAATAGTTTGGCATGTGCAAATATCCTCCGTTGTCAACCTTGTCTTCCTGCATATACATTTGAAATCGAAAAAGCTGTATTTCAGAGGAAGGCTCTTTTCTTTTATCAGCTCGTCTTCCAGACCGAGAATATTACGAGTTTCTTCGTCGTCGACAAGTACCTCTCCTCCTCTTCCTCCTTTGATCATTTGCATGTAACAAAGATGGTCGTACGGTTGGTGACTCACAGTTTCTGCAGTAACGTTGACCGCATTTGTGTTGGCCTTTGACGGTTACTCCACAAGTAGTGCAACGACGGATGCGTTGGCAGATCGTGCGTGGTGTTCTTTTGGTTTTAGGTTTGATCGTGACCTTGCTTCTTTTTGGGATTCTGTTGTGATTTGTAAAACAAGTCGGACCCTTGAAGGATTGGTCGCAATCTTAACATTGTATCCATTCGGTCAACTGGCATTCCTCTTTTGTTGCATTGAAACAACAATTGCAAACCTTGTGGCAACAATGGTTGTCGAAGACTTCGTACCCGTTATCACAAATTTCACAGAAGTAATGGGTATCCAGTAGTTCCTGAAGTGAAGTGACCACGTCGAAATGATTGTCATGGTAAAAAAGATGAAGTTTGTTTGCACGAGGACGCCCTTGAATAGAAACAAGTCGTGTGGGTTTGTTGTAGCGACATTCACTCGGTAATTGGGTAACATGGTTTGAAAACGCTCTACTTCTTTCAATCCACAGGAAGCCATGGCAACGCCGGCTCGTTCGTGTAAGTCTCTTGTGAGTCTCGTTTGTTCGCATTCGCATAAACCTTGACGAATGTTTTCCCTGTTGACGGAATTGTCTTTCTCTTTGTCGATGCAGGCTTTGGCGGTCATGAGAGCTCGGGCTAGACAGAGGTGGTCTTTGTTTGTGCTACGGATGATAGAGCGTTTTACAGGGTCTAGTCTTTTATGTTGGCACGTCCACTTCCTTGAGGCATCTCGATGTGAATCACTCTGATTTCAACGTGTCCGTCGAGCACAAAGGTAGTCTTTGATTGTAAAACTCGGAAAATAGCAGTTATAATACGCTGCACCCTCACTTGATTTTCGCATGAGTTTAATTCATATTGGATACTCCAGACTGGGTGCATTAATCTCGAAACCCACACGATCTTGAGCAGCAAAACCTTCCACAGTCCTTCGATGAGACTTTTAAAAACAGCATGCAATACGTTGACAACGTCCTCCTCTTGATTGACCAGTCGACCAATTCTCTCCACGTCGAAGCGCACAACGTGCTCATTTGCCTCCGAGTTGTACCTGGGAATCTGACGTCTTCTTGTCTCCACGATTCGGTAGAAACTCGACAATAACTTACCCTTCCAAATTCAAAAGTTGGGTCACTGATGTTGTTAAATTGTAAAGTCGTTTGACGATACCTTCATTTAAGTGTGAGACGTTGCCATGGCTAAATCGTTTTACGTGACGCTGTTGAGCAATGACTCCATGAATGTGTGTTCTGAAAACACAGTGACGGATTTCAAAACATTCTTTTAAGACCCCTACATATCGATGGCGCATTGGAAGTCGGCTTAGCAACTTTCAGCTACCCTAAATCATGGTACCAGATTTGTCCTGAAACGAGTGATTTTTTGGAGACACGCAACCAACAGATATTGCATAAGACGTGAGAGAAGTGAATAACGCTACCATTAGGGAGAGAATGTATTTTCCTACAAACGTTCTAGGGTTGCTGAACTTTGCTGGGGTTGATTATAACGGACGTTTGGAGATGAGTGCTGCGGAAGGACGAGTTGTCCGTCAAAGAAAAAATATGTCAAATTTTCGGAAGTGACAATATGTGCGTGGTCACCCATAATTGGCGGGATGGTCCAGAGCAACATCCCAAGGTTAGCGACACGATAACTTGGTCAACGACAGCCACAACAGGCAGGCGTGATACGATCTAATCAGGGGCACGTCCGAACTAGACAAGTGTCTGTCTGGATTAAAAACCAATCACAGCAAGGTGGGCATTGTTTGCACATGGACGTAGATAGAATAACAAATCCCAGCTTTGGTAATTTTCAATCATTCGATCGAATATTTTCCATCGCTACAACAAACAACATGATGACACTTTACGATTATTTCCCAATTGAAGAGTACTTTGAGGATAGAGAAGCTTGGCAACGCCACGAGGAGCCAGGGGAGTTTTACGATGATTCATCGGCGACAGAGGACTGCTGGTTAGAGGATGTCTCACCATTGAGCGACTGGGACCAAGACGATGGGCCGCCCTTTAAAGTCGAGATGACAGAAAGGGAGGTGGGGGAGGACGAATAACTCAACGAAGAGTGGCTCGTGGTCGACGAGTAGCCTCCAGAAATAGAAGACGAAGCAAAGACAGAAGCAAAGACAAAGACAGAAGCAAAGACAAAGACAGAAGCAAAGACAGAGGAGGAGGAAGAGGTGGTGGAGACAGGACGATCAGTGGGAACCCAAACCGTCACAGTGCTGTGTGAGTGTACGTTTTGTCCAGTGCTGGCGTGACAGAACCCTAAGAACCCAAAGGCTCTTTTAAAAGCCACCACAAGTATAAGAAAGAGAAAATTGATTCAAGACATTCTTATCGTTTGTAACGTCCATGTTTGTTCTTATCGTTTGTTGTGTAACATTGCATCGTCCATAATTGTTCTTATCGTTTGTAACGTCCATATTTGTTCTTATCGTTTGTATTTGTTCTGTTGTGTCAATTGAATTAAAACATTCTTATCGTTTTTCTGTTTTGTGTGTGTGTGATATTGTATCGTCCATATTTGTTCTTAACATTTGTCGTCCATGTTTGTTCTTATCGTTTGTATGTGTTCTGTTGTCATTATGTTTTTCAAAAGAGCGCCACCAACATGGATGATATCATACCTTTGTGGCTTTTGATTGGTCAAAGAGATCAGAACAAAACTTATTAATTGAGCAAACCTGATCCATTCCTGCCATTCATATTCAGAGCGAACACATCATCATAGAGTGGGGAATCATAGCCGACTAAATGTTTAAACTCTTTGAGAAAATGGAGCCCTGGACCTATCAACTACGATAAAACACCTCGAAAGCACATGCAACTGGTTCAAATCTTTCCAAACGGGTTTTATCCTGCAGAAGGCTATGTAACTATAGCAGCCATTTTCCATGCTTATCAAGACGTATTAAGCGTTCGGGACGGCATATGGAACTTTTACATTGCTGCTTTCATCATGGCAAAAAAACACGACGAATGAATTAAAGAAAGGTCAAGTCCAACAGGACCACCACTACCCTACTCACCATCCTCAACCATATTTTGTCTTCACACTCCTTTTCCACTATCTGGAGGGCAGCTATCATCACCCCATCCCCAAACCGGAGAAGGACAACACCGACCCCTCACGCTACCGCCCCATCGCTCTCACCTGCTCTCTCTGTAAAATTATGGAAAGGATCATTAAGCAGAGACTAAACTGGTTCCTTGAGACCAATAGAATCCTCTCCCCACACCAAAGCGTCGCAATACCCTGCACCACTTAATTACGCTCGACACCGCCATCCGTGAATCCTTTGCAAAAAAAGGAACACCTCATTGCCATTTTTCTCGACCTCGAGAAAGCTTGCGACACTACTTGGAAATACGGCATTATCCGCAAACTTTACACCATCGGCCTCAGAGGCCACCTCCCCATCTTTATTCAAAACTTCCTTTCACCCAGGCACTTCCAAGTTCGTATTGGCCACACCCTCTCCAACCCCTACCCCAAGAGGAGGGTGTCCCCCAAAGCAGCATCCTCTCCCCAACTCTCTTCAACCTGAGCATTTTGACATCGCGGACAACCTTGGCCCCAACATCAAACGTGCCCTCTACGTGGACGACTTCACCATCTTCTACTCGTCCCCTAGCTTTCCTCTTGTCAAAAATAGGCTTCAACTCAGCCTCAACCGGCTCCAAAACTAGTGCAACAATAACGGTTTTAAATTATCCAAAGACAAGACCATTTGCATGCACTTCTGATATTTCAACAATCTTCACCCCAACCAGAACCTCGTGCTCAATGGCAATTGCATCTCTAAAGTTGAACACACTAAGTTCCTGGGTTTAACTTTAGACCCCGAGCTCTCCTACAAGCAACACATCACCAACCTGAAACAGAAATGTAACAGCTCTTTTAACATTCTCTTCCTCCTCTCCAACACCACTTGGGGTGCGAACCGCCATGCTCTCCTCAAAATCTTCAGGCTCACCATTCGTGCCAAGCTTGACTACGGCAATATTGTCTACTGTGTCGCTCACAACTCTTACATCAACCACGTCAACACCATCCAAAATAAAACCCTCCGGATTTTTCTGGTTGCCTACAGGACCTCCCCAATCACCAGACTTCATGTTGAAGCCAACGAACCCCCCTTTTTTGCTAAGGTGTAGAACGTTTAGCCTCTGCTATGCTTTAAGGTACCCCAATTTATCCGCCCTCTTTGATAGGACTAACGCCTTATTCCCTTCCTTCAGCTTACGCAACAAATCAGACCTCCTCCATCTCGGCATCAAGCCCGCCGCTCTTAGCACCTTCTCCTGGCCCACTTTTTCCTCCCTGGGCCACCCCTTCCCTTCTATCCACCTGGGCCTCTCTATTCATTACAAAACCCAAACCCACCCTAACCTTTTCATCAACCTCCACAACCAAATCAAAAACCAACTCTCAAGCTACACCTCAATCTATACTGATGGCTCCAAGGAAGGCGACAAGACCGCTGCTGCCATCATCCAAGACATCACCCTCAGTAGCAGGCTTCCCGACTACTCGTCCATCTTCTTGGCCGAGGCCAAAGCCAACCTCCTCGCCATTAACTTTATTAAGTACTCTCCGCTCAGCCACTTTGCCATCTTCTCCGATTTAGAGGCTGTCCAGCCTTCTTTACTCAATCTTAAATGGGATAACTCCACATCCCACCTCCTCTTTCGTAAACACCTTTCGCCCACCCTCTGCAGGAAAAGTATTCTTTTCTTCTAGATACCCAGCCATGTTGGCATCCCCAGCAATGATAGGACTGATGCAGCAGCTAAGCTTGCTCTTAACCTCCCCCTACCCCATTTCCTAAAACCCTTTTTGACATCAAACCGCTTATCGCTTCCCTTGCTCGTGACCGCTGGCAAACCTCATGGGACTCTCAAATTGATAACAAACTCCATGTCATCCAGCCCACCATTCCGATCAAACCCACCATCCACAACCTCTACCGTGTCGACAACGTTCATATTACAAGTCTTAGAATAGGTCACACCCACCTCACTCACTCTCACCTCCTTATTGGTTCCCCAACCCCTCTGCAACAATTGCCATTGCACCCTCACAGTCCATCAAGTTTTCCTTGCTTGCCCCTGTACAACCTTCCCAGAGCTTCCCTCGCTCCCCACAACTCAATAGTCGAGCTCTTCCAGAAAAACCCTCGTGATAAAATTATCTCCTTCCTTCATCATGCTTCCCTCTACAACCATATTTAGTCCTCCCCCCCCACCCCCACCCTTCCCCCTCTTTCTACTTTGTTTCTTAATACATGCACCTCTTTTCTCGATCCCAGCTTTCTGGCATTTAGTTATTGTGTTTCTCTCAATCTACCCCTGTTTTCTTTCCTTTCTACTTCTGAAATGATCTAATCTCTCAGGCACAATTTGACCTTCGCAGTGTGATGCCGTTAAGCCCTCATCAAACAAACAAGATGCTGACAAGAACAACGGAGAACATCAGGGGCCACATGAGGAAGAGGACAGTAGATCGATCGATATAGAACCCAAATGCTCTTATAAGAGCCACAACAAATATAAAGAGAAAATTGAATTAAGACATTTTTGTTGTGTGTTTATTGTTGTGTGTTTATCCCTTCCCTCCGAAAGATTCGACGACCTTCGGTCGTGTGGTAAAAGTCAAGGAGCCTATACAGAAGTTGATCAATCAGGAGTCAGTATTAACCCAATTTGCATATTCTATGAAAAAAAATATTATGCTAATTCATTCATGAACAGTCATGACTCCTCTTACTACTGATATTTTTCTCAGATCCACAGCAACAATGACCACATTATACATCTACTTCTATATTTTGGAGACCTAGGATTTTGACGATGCTTCGTCAGCAACAGAGAGTGACTGGGGGTTTAATGATGTGTCGTCAACGACGGAGAACTGGGACTTGGATGAAGAGCCTCCATTTAAACTCCAGACTAAGCAGCCTGCAGACAACGACGAACAAGAGACGATGATCATACTGGCCAACAGAGAGTGGGCCGAGGTGGCAGAAGTCTGTGACGAGGAATGGCTCATCTAAGACGAATGGCTGGAAGGAGAAGAAAATAACAAAAAGAAAAAGAAAGATGAAGAAGAAAATAAACAGCAAGAAACAGGCGCAAAAGTTTTATGCCGGCACCACCAGAGATGTAGAAAAGGTAAAGGCAAAGATGAGGGAGGAGATTTTGGCGACTGCCAGAAGCATACAAACACAAACTATTGACCACCGTTTCTGTGATTGTCCTTTTTGCCCTATGGACGAGTAGAAGACAGAAGAAGACAGAAATGAAACCCAAAGGCTCTTTTAAGAGCCACCACATGCATAAGAAAAGGAAAACTCATTTTTGATATTCTTATCCTTTTTATTTTGTTGTGTGACATTGTAATGTCCATGTGTGTTATGTTTCCGTGTGTTCCCCCAACAAAACCCTGGGACCTTAGCCCTCAAAAAAACATTTTCCCCACCAATCCTTATTCCTCAATGAAACATTTTCCCCACCAACCGACCGACCAATGAAGAAATAGAGAGACGGTTGTATACAACCCAACATCCTCCTAGAATGGGGGAGACGGTCGTATATAAACCAACATCCCTTCCCTCCAAAAGAGACGGTTGTATGATCAAATTTGATTGACTTCTGTATAAGCTGCTCTTAACACTCTTTCTGCCCGTTGTCCTTTTCTCCCCTTGCCTTTTTTGTCCCCTTGTCCTTTTCGTTCCCTTTTGCTCCTATAGTCCTGCAGTATGCCTGCCTCACAGTGCGATATTCACCTGCCCCTAAATTAACAGGGGAAACAATGGCAAGAAGTACCCTCCATTACCCCCTTGTCCTTTTCGCCCCATTGTCTTTCATCCCATGTCCTTTTCTCCCCATTGTCCTTTTTGCCCCTTGTCCTTTTCTACCTCTTATCCTTTTCGTCCCTCAGTTGTCCTTTTGCCTCTTTTTTTTAACCAATTGTCCCTTTCTCCCCCTTGTCCTTTCCCCCTTTTGTACTTTCCTCTCTCTTGTCCTTTTTGCCCCTTGTCCTTTTCCCTCTATGATCCTTTTCGCCCCTTGTCCTTTTCTCCCTCTGATCCTTTTCGCCCCTTGGCCTTTTGCCTCCATGGTTTTTCTTTCGCCCGTTGTCCCTTTCTACCCCTTTGTCATGTACTTCTCTTGTCCTTCCTCCTTCTTGTACTTTTCTCTCCCGTGTCCTTTTCGCTCCTTTGTCTTTCTAATCCTTCGGTCCTCCCCCTCACCCCTTGATCTTTGTCCTTTTGCTTCTTTTTTTTCTTCCGCCACTCGTTCTTTTCTTCCTATTTTTTTTCACCCATGTCCCTCTGACATTGTCCGTTTCGCCCCTTGTAAATTTCTCCCTCTTGTTCTTATTGCCCCTTGTCATTTTCGCCCCCTGTCCTTCTCTCCTTGCCCTTTTTGCCACTTGTAATTTTCTCCACCTTGTCCTTTTTGCCCTTGTCCATTTCGCCCCTTGGAATTTCCACCTCTTGCCATTTTCTCCCCTTTGCCATTCCGCCACTTGTCCCTTTCCCCCCTTGTCCCCCCTCTCCGTTTGTCCTTTTTATCATTTCCCTTTTCCTTGTTGTACTTTTCGCCCCTTGTCCTTACCCCTTCCCCCTCCCTCCCAGCTTGTCCTTCGTTGTTTTTTTCCCGCCTCTTTTCCTTTTCGCATCTTATTCTTTTCGCCCCTTGTCCTTTCGCACCCTTTTCTCTTGTCCTCCTCATTCCCTGTCCTTTCTTCCCACTTGTCTTTCGCCCTTTGTCCCTTTCTCCACTTTGGTCTTTTTCCCCTTATCATTTTCTCCTCTAGTCCTTTCTGCCCTTTGTCGTTTTTGCCTCTTGTCCCTTTCCCCTCTTTTTCGCCCCTTGTTCTTTTCGATCCTGTCCCTTTCGCTCTTTCCTCTTTTCGCCCCTTATTTTTTTGCACCCTTGTGTTTTTTCTCTTCTCCTTTCCACCCTTGTCCTTTTCTCCCCCTTGACATTCACCCCATGTTCTTTTCTCTCTATTGTCCTTTTTTACCTCTTATCCTTTTCGCCTTTGTCCTTTTCGCCCGTTGTCCTTTTCGCCCAATATTATTTTCGCACCCTTTTTTTCTCCCTTTTCCTTTCCACCCATGTGCTTTTCTCCCCCTTGTCTCTTCCCTCATGTCCTTTTCTCCCTAATGTCCTTTTTTCCCTCTTGTCTTCTTCTCCCTTGTCCTTTTGTCCCTTGTCCTTTTTGCCCCTTGTCCTTTTTGCCCCTTGTCCTTTTACCCCTTGTCCTTTTCTCCCTCTACTCCCTTTCGCCCCTTGTTCTTTTGTCTCCTTTTTTACCCATTGTCCCTTTCTCCCCTTGTCCTTTTCTTCCTTGTCCTTTCCTCCATCTTGTACTTTTCTCTCTCTTGTTCTTTTCGACCCTTTTCCTTCTTATCCTTTTTCTCATGTCCTTTTCTCCTCTTGTCCTTCCCCCTTAAACTTTTCGCCCGTTGTAATTTTCGCCTGTTATCCTTTTTGCCCCCTCGTCCTTCCTTTCTTTTCCTATTTTTCCTTGTCCTTTTTTGCCACTTGTCCTTTTCTCCCTCTTATCCTTTTCGTCCCTTGTCCTTTTTCCTCTTTGTTTTTTTTTTTTTTTTTTCGCGCATTGTATTTTTTCCCCTTATCTTTTCCCCCTCTTGTACTTTTCTCTCCCTTGTCCTTTTCGCCCCTTGCCTTTTTCGCCCCTTGTCTTTTTTGCCCCTTGTCCTTCCTATCCTTTCCCCATTCTCCTTTTCTCACTTGTCCTTTTTGCCCCTTGTTATTTTCGCCTGTTGTCCTTTTCACCCTTCGTCCTTTTCTTTCTTTTCCTTTTCGTCCCTTGTCCTTCTTTTAATTCCCCCTTTTTTTCTCCCTGTCCTTCTCCCCTTGGCTTTGTCGCCCCTGGTAATTTTCTCCCGCTTGTCCTTGTTGCCCCTTGTCCTTTTCTTCCCTTGTCCTTTCCGTCCCTGTGCTTCTTATCCTTTTCCCCTTGTCCTTTTCACCCCTATCCTTCCCCTCTTGTCCTTTTCTCCACTTGGCTTTTCCGCCACTTGTTTTTTTTGCCCCGTGTTCTTTTCCCCTTGTCCCTCTCTCCGCTTGTCCTTTTTCGCCCATGATTGAAATAATCTTTTGTTATTTGCTGCCCTTTCATACATTGCATCGTGGAAACAAAGCTTCTTTTTTTTTATATTTTCATATTTTTTATTTTTTATGTGAATAAGCTTAATGACAAAAGTCTGATATAGGCCTACTCAAGTTACTGAACTTCTTTTTAGCGGTTATTAGACCTACACAACTATGTTTTGTAGGTGTCTGTGATATCATTATGGCACCGTGACCTTATAAATAATGATCTTTTGAAAGCAAACAATTATTTTAAAATAGTGTGAATAGTATATTGTTATCTTACATTTCAAGCAAATTGGAGGTATATTATCAGGGAGCTGCGATGTAGGGTGAAAGCTATGAAGAAGTTTAAAGGAATATTCCGTTAATATTCATAAGATTGTAAATGAAGCACACTGGTGAAATCTTTGAAATACAATAACTAATTTTGAACTACCTTTTTTAGAACTAACTCTTATCCAACGTTTTAATATACTGCAATAGCTATGCATGTAGCAAATAAAAGCTTCGGTTCTATGGTGATATCTTTCCCCTTTTCCATCTGTTACATTGCTCAATCAGTTTTATACTGAAGGTCCAACGTGTGTGACATTTTCAGGTTATGTATAGCTTGAAACCTAGCTAGTGAATTTTTTTTATCATACTAACTGGGCGACCATTTGGTGGACCAGTGAGAAATTCTGATCGCCCAGTGAATACTCTCTGATGTTCTGGGTAACCTGGATTTCCGCCATTGGTTTTACAAAATGGCTGCTCTCATACAGTCGGAAAATAATAGTTTTTAAAGCATACAACGTCATATCAAATCATGTTTATGTAGGGATGGCGGAGTCTAGGTAGGGAGGGGGGACTTAATCAACCAAATAATTGTAGATGATATGTATTATCACGTTACCCAACTTAATTATCCCCCAATATTGTTATGACATGTCACCCCCCCTCTAATATTTTGAACGCTCCACCGCCCTGTTATGCATGTTCTATCATAATCAATATCTCCTTTAAACTGTTAAAGGAGACATAAAGTCTGACCTAATCATTGTTTCATATGATAGAATTAAAAATAAGAAATCTTCTGCCCAAGTTTTATATCTCCCGAAGCAATATAAGACATTTTTTGCAGTTACCAAAAACTTTAATGCTGCTACTAAATACTATAGGGGCCGCCATTTTTATTTCAAAACATGCAGAATATGATGTCATCATCCCAGCAGGATGTTGGAATGCTTTGAATTTCTTTATAATGTACCTCAAGTTTTCTAGCTTATAATAAATAAACTGAAAACTTCAATCACATTTATAAAGAAATACATTATAGTCCTTATGTCCCTGTTGGGAAAATTATGTCATCATGCAGAATATTTCAATACAGAATTGAACAAAATGGCAGCCTCCATTCGTCAACTTCAAACATGAAAACTTAGGAGGAACAAGATTATGACTTGGTGTTTTCTGTCATGGCCCTCGGAACGCGACAGGACAAGTATTATAAACTCTATGCTCAAAATCCTCCATCTTTTAATTGCGAACTATATTTTACATATTATTCAATGAAGAGTATATGGACTTCAAATTAAGTGCTATTTATTCAATGTTGTATTTTAATTGTTACTTTGCTACAATCAATTTCAGCAATGCTAATTAAGAAATGTATGACGTTTTTATTCGCAAAAGTCACGTAATATGGCAACGTTCAAATGTAGACGAAAACTTCCAGTGCCAATCCAATACTTTAATAGCCAGATCTAAAAAGTGATATGAAGAATGGTATCATTTAGACATTTTTACTGTTTCAGAAACATTATTCAAAATATTCATTACACCCAAAATATTTTTTGAAGAGTCACAAAGAGATAGTGAAGGAGAATGATATCATTTGAAATGAACAAGGGTAGCCTCACCGGATGTAGCAAGAAAAACACTCACTCGGTAGACACTTCATGGTAGGCAATACTTGCAGTACTTGTATAGCAGCCATGTAGTGGCTACAGCGTATAATACAGTAAGAATATCGACTACACCGGATGCGGTTCTGACAGGTTAGCATCCACCACGTACTCACTGTAATCTTGCAATTTGTCCAATTAAACGTGGGTAGAATTTATTTCAGGAGAACCAAGTTACAGATTGTCTTTATTTATTGTATCTATTCCATTTATTAATGAATAGATTAAAACCTACATAACTTTGTTTTCTTTCTTTAGGAATCATGTCTAGCTTTTCGTTTTTGAGGGGCTTAAGCCCACCCCCCATCTCCATCTCCAAAAAAAAAAAAAACCTAAAGGCCGTTTTCAGATTAGGCAGAGCAGAGGCGTAGGAGGTAGGGCCTCCCGAAAAGGGATTCTATTTCCCGGTTGCATGCATGCTTTATTTTGATGAAAGTGTGAAATTATTTTCGCAACACTTTCCTGAGAATTTCTCGAATTGACAGTGCTTTCCTGGAAAGTGAAGAATTTTCTGGAAATTGAAGAAGATTTTAAGCAAAGGGCTTTAAGTTCTTTGATTTCACCAAAATGAAGGAAATTTGCCCCAAAATGAATGAGATTTCCCGAAAATTGACGAAGAATTCCTTAAAATTCATGACAATTTCGCAGAAGTTAAAGAATGTTTTTATTTTTTTTGAGGGGAGGGGGCTATGATTTGTTAGGGGAGAATCCCCCCCTTAAGACACGCCACTACTCTATTACTATCCATTCAAAAAATTAAATGCCACCACAGCCTTTTTTAAAAGGTATTCTTGTTGGTAGTTGATTAAGCTTTTTATCCTCTATCAAATGAAATAATAATTGTATCAGACTTTATGTCTCCTTTAGTGTTAAAGGTGCTCAAATTTGCATGTTTCTTCGCGCCTCTCATCAGTTGTCCTAGGGGTCAGCTGTGTGGCCAGGGTAAAATAAGTAGGGGGAGGTACAAAAGTGGGGGTAAAGATTAAGGGGCTTAAAATTTGCGTTCACTTTTATTATCCTGCCAATCACGGCAGATTCATTTTTCAGAAGGGTTTACATTACCATGACATTACATAAGCAAAATTAATGTATAGACTAAATTGTAAAGTAAGAACCTAAAGGACACCGGGATGGTGGTTACTACCAATCATAACCCCCGTGGTTACGCCGCGGTGATCGTGGTCGCCCAGTGAAATTTCCTTTAAAAATCGCTGTGCTTAGCAATACTGCAATATGGGGATTAGGGAAGAAAAAAAATCTTTTCAATTTGACGCTTTCAGCTATTGATGATCCTTTCGCAAAAACCTGAATACAAAAGCTTTTTGAACGTGCAGGAGTTTTTTTCCGGGGGAAGGGAGGGTTCGTGGTCAACATTTTTTATCTTTTTGCCAGATTTGTTGCCAAATATTGTATATAAATAATGACTGTTAAAAGATATCGCCCCACTCTATCTTTTATCTACATTTCCGATATGAAATATCTCGACCGTACTCCTATAAGATAGATATGCGTTGACAACCTGCAAGGCATAAAAACACAAGCAGGTAGAGAATTTCATCTACGACAATATAACGAAGAATAAATTATTGTAGGGAACAAGAAGATTGAATGAGAAAATCACACATTCACAAGATTGATCGGACAAGAAACACGACACGTGTAGTCACAGATGGCAAGTGGTGCGAGGAGAGGCGTAGGAAGCGGGGAAGGCTGGAAAAAGAGGAAACTGCCCCCTGAGAGGATTTCATCTTCCTGTTGCATGTTTTCTTCCCAGTTGGGATGTGCAATTGGGATATCATTAACATAAAATGTCCCGAAAATTGGCCAAAATTTTCAAAAAAGGTGCCAAAATTCCCGAAAATGAATAAAATTACCCGCAAATTGGTCAAAATTCCCGAAATGTAAGGAAGCTCCCGAAGATGAAAGAAAATTTCCGATTGGCAGTAAATTTTGATGGAAATATAATGCAAATATTTCCCTTATCAAGGCATCACCCTCACCCCTTCCCCCCCCCCTCTTTCCATGAGCCGTAACTCTCCATACGCCCCTGTGTGCGAGTGAAGACATTTTTGGGCCCATGGGAGTCATACGTGGTATATATATATATATATATATATATATATATATATATATATATATATATATATATATATATATATATATATATATATATATATATGTATATATATATATATATATATATATATATATATATATATATATATATATATATATATATATATATATATATATATATATATATATATATATATATATATATATATATATATATATATATATATATATATATATATATATATATATATATATATATATATATATATATATATATATATATATTTATATATATATATATTATATATATATGTATATATATATATATATATATATATATATATATATATATATATATATATATATATATATATATATATATATATATATATATATATATATATATATATATATATATATATATATATATATATATATATATATATATATATATATATATATATATATATATATATATATATATATATATATATATATATATATATATATATATGTATGTATGTAAAAGAAACACATTGGTGTTAAAATCATGTTGATCTTTTGTAATTGTATATGAACATTCACGGAAATATTCTTTTAACCATTTTTAAGTATCTCCTCATTTCCGTTATTTGTTTCTTACAGGAAGTTGTTAAAAGTATTAAAAACCTTTAAGAAAATCCCACGAAATGTTATCTTATCAAAGCCACATGCATGTTTTATTGTTTTACTGGAAATTGCGTGGGAAATGTTTTCCAAGTGTAAGTTCATCTCATTAAAGTAGTCTAGATTGGTATACCTATGACACTACCATGCAAAGAGGTCAAGTTTTGTATATAAGAAAATCTGACATTCGCGTTTCTGTCATAATAACCATGTAAAGGTCAATCGACGTAACTTTGGTTAAATTGCTCTTATAACCCATGAAAAGAGCAAAACATCTTATTAAGATCAATCATGTCAATGAACAGGTTGCAACAATTTAAGGAAACTTCTTTCAAATATGAAATAGCAAAAGACTTTATCAAAACCGGTTAAACCTGATAAACTTTGATCTCGGATAACTAATGTCCTTTTTGGCGTATAATGAAAACCTCTGTTCCGAATTTAAAACTCTTTCTTGTGCATTTAATAACTTCATCATATATACCTTGAAAAATGTCACAGCTTTGTTTGAGAACGAATTATGCAGACATTTCAAATAAGAATTAATTGAACTTTTCAATGAGGGAATTTTTCTCTTAGTTCTTAAATGTGAAATCACAGCATGCACCAGACTCTTGTTCAGTTCAGTTGTTCACCTGTCTGCCTGTTTAACTCAGT